>CM021107.1:313127708-313235700 GCA_007115665.2 Sequoiadendron giganteum | reverse complement strand
TTGCTCAATAAGGTTGAACTCTGGCTTAGGGTTTGACTGTCTAGCAGATGGACCAGGTATGGTGATTTTAGGCTGACGTGTAGAGGGACCTGGGATGGTGACCTCACCTTTACGTGTTGTGATGTTGCAGTCCGAGGCCTTTTTAATGGTAATAGTATCGACACATTGTTCTTCATCAACAACTTGCAAGTTGTTGATAATGGTACCACCAGAATAATTGAAGGCAGGACAAACATAATTGGCTTGATTATTGGTATTCTTTGTGCTAGATGAGGAGAGTTTACTAGAACCATGATCCTACAGTGGGTTCTTGTGGATTGTATGATCCGCATTAGACACAAACGGTTGACCTCCTAACTCAATGGTATGGTTTTCAATAAAGTCTTGCACCAGATTTCACAACTGGCGGCAAGAGGAAATTTTGTGCCCTTTGACACGGTGGTAATCACAAAATGTATTATCATCCCAACATGATGGCTTGAACTGACCAGGGTCATACGGTTTAGGTTCTTCCAATGTTATGACTCTGTTTTGGATAAGTTTCTTCAAGACAATTTCAATATGTTCACCCAAAGGAGTGTATGTGCGTTTTTGAAATTGTTGTGGTTGATGCAACTGCCTTTGATTAGATTGAGTAGGATTATTTTGAATAGCATTGGAAGTTGGTGTTGGTGTAGTCACAGGTGCATTTTGAGTTTGAACTCCTTTGATGGTGAGCACATGACTTGTTGAATTAACGGTTTTTACATCGACCACACTGTCATTTGTGATGTGTTTATTCTTAACCCAGTATTTGGTTTTGTAATTGGAGTTACTTGGGTTATTGTTTGTGGTGGTGTTGATTGTTTTGCCACCATATTTTAATTTACCTTTGGCGATCAAGGATTTTTCAAGTTGAACACCTTTTTCAACAAGGTCAACAAAGGTGGTACAACAATGGACTTGTAATCCATATCTGAGCGGTCCTAGGAGAGTTTGTACAAACATGGTGATTTTCTCCTTTTCAGGTATTTCTACCGGACATTTGCTCACTAAGGTTCTCCATCTTTGAAAGAATGGGATAAAATTCTCTCTTGCCTCCTCTTGGGTAAGTCGGCATAAGGAGGCAATGTCAATATCCATGTCAATGTTATAGGCGTAGTTTTCAACAAACTTGTTTGCCAATTCATCCCAAGTTTTGATTCCTTTAGGCAATAATGAGAACCACCTGAGTGCATGTCTTGCGATACTTCTAGAGAAGAGTCTCATGAGATAGGTTTGTTCATATGCAATGTCCATGCAACTAGTGGTGAATTCTCTTATGTGTTCAATGGGGTTTGTTTTGCCTTTGTATTTAGGAAAATGTGGTACCACGTATCCATGCGGAAAGGGTGGCATATACAAGGTTATGTCAAATGGATATGGACATAAGTCATGTGACATGTAAGACTTTTTGTTGGACTGTTGCAAGGGCTCCACTTGCGTTTGAAGAGCAGCAAGTTGGAGTGTGAGTGCTTCCATAATTGGGTTTTTGGTAGCATCACACATGTTGGTGATAGGTATGGATTGGTTGCCACCTATTGTGATGAGATGTGTTGGTTTGGGATTGGTTGTTGGTGAGAAAAATGAGTTCCAATTTCACGGTTGTTGGAAATGAGTGTGTTGATACGGGATGTGCTGTTGTGTATGGACTTGAGAAGTATAAGTTGGGATGTGGGATCCCGCCATGTTGGATTGAATTTGGGGGCCTTGTTGGTTTTGAGCATGTTGATGCCCATATTGAGTGGAAAATTGGATGCCTTGATTGCCTTGCCCAAATAGGTAATTATGGCCCTGAGGAATGTGGGTGTTTTGCCTCAAAGGAATGTTAATATTAACCTGTGAAGAATTTGGGACATTAGGTTGGGTGCCTTGAATGACAACTCTTCGTTTATTCCTCCCAAAAGGGTTTGATGAGTTGGTTGCCATAGCATTTGAGGAACCTAATAATAGGTTTTTTGATGTACCCATGGAACTAGATGAAGTTCCAAAGAGGTTTGAGGTGGTTGCACCCATTGTTGATCCAAACATTTGTGAAGGAATAGTGGATGTTTGTTGGGGGATGGATTGTGATGTGGTGTTGGTTAGGGTAGATGATCCCCCAATAGATGTTGTGTTGATTGTGGTGGATGCATTGGTTGTGGTGGTAGCATGACCAAGGGAGGTAGCATTAATGGTGTTAATGATGTTTTGTGATGTGGCTCCCATGGAAGTATTGTGTGATTGGTGATCAGGAGATGTTGCTCTAATAGTGTTGAGGTCAAATCCTTTTGGTAACCTAGCCCCTTGGTCAAGGAGCATGGCTGTATATCTAGCTGAATCGTTTAGAATGGGTTCTTCCACAAAAGAGGCCACTTCTAGGTTTTGGGCAGCAGCTTGTATGTCTTCTTCAATGACTTCCCCATTTTGGTCTCTATGGACAAATTGTTCAAAAGGATTGTGTGGAATGGACATCTCACTTAAAGGATTGATAATAGAATTTCCCATGTCGTTAGAAAGAGTGTTCATGTCACTAGGGAATGAATTCATGTCATTAGTGAAACTGAGAAAGTTTGTGTCTTGACCAAAAGAATCCATGAGTCTTTTCTTTCTTTGTAATCTAGTTTCAACCATAAAAAATTTTGCTCAACTTTGGGATGATGAGGGAGAATGACCTAAATATGACACTATGTTTATGGGTTTTTGGGAATTTAGGAATGTTATGAAATGAATGTGATACCAAAAGGAGACTAAAGGTTTGTGAATGTAAATGATATGACACTAAAGTGAGGAGACTAATGGTATGCAAACTAAAAGGAGCCTAAGATGCACTCACTATTGGTAAATCTAAGGAGATGAATACTTGACTATACAAAGTGTTGGCAATGCTTCAGGTTTGGAATATCAATGGACTGTAAAAGGACTAAAGGAGGACAAAGTGAAATTTCCACACTAGACTATTGAGTGGGAAATAGTTCACCAAAGATATTGAATAAAAGACAAAGAGTGATTGAGTCCAATGATAACCTACTTTTGAATGCAAAGGTTTGACAATGGATGGTAAGGAATCTACTCCTAAAATCTACAAAATAAGCATCTAAGGAGATGGTAGAGTTTAACAATGCAACTAATGAAATGCAAATGGAAATCTATGGTGAGTTTAAGAATGCTATCTATGATGCAATGATGAGGGATGTTCAGAAATTTAATGTTTGGTTTGACAGAAACAGTAGAGAAAGGCTTGATGGATTCTAGAAAAAGACAAGATTGGACCTTAGTTTTGACAATGAAAAGAAATTTTTGAAGACTGGAAAATGTGTCACAGAAAATGTGTTACGACAGGGCAGATGCATCTCAGTAAGGAGATGGTAGTGTTTTGATTGGAAAATGTGGTTTGGTATCAATAAAATAGAATTTCGAAAGGCGATTGCTATGTATGAGCAAGAAAATGCAGTTTGATAAGGTGATTGCGGTGTTTGCAATTTTGAATGCGGCTCAGCAGAGCGATTGTGGCTCATAAATAAGCAAGTGCAGTTTGACAGGGCAAATGCAGCTGAACAGAGCGATTGCAGCTCAGAATAAATTTCAATAGTTTGACCAGTTTATTTCAGATTTTTGGCAAGTTTGATGTTCTTTTGTTGAGTTTGTCTGAAAATAGTTGGCAAACACATGGTGTTGTAAGAAATGAAAATCAACCATATAGAATTCATTTTACAAAAATCCTATGGCTACAAGAACAGTATTCTTATGAATCCCACGTGGATTTTACTCCAACTACATATCCTTAGCGAATGAATTCAAAAGCTTGGCCCCACGAGCTCCCTCTTACAGTGCACTCACTTCTCAGGGAAACCAAGCTTCCAACCTCCATGAATCTCCTATGGCAAATTGATCATCTCTACTAAGAACTACGTAGGTGTGGGTGCCTTGGCAACGACCGTTGCTGCACCAAAGAATAAAAGGTTTTTGGTTTACTAAAACAAAGGTTTTATTTCGGGCACCCATTCAGAAGGCCACGCGAGAGGCATTATCATCCCAGTCTGCAGAGGTTACGATCTACAAGTTTTGATGCACCACAAGGGTATTGGGGAGTCAATTACTGGTCTACAGGAAGTTCTGTAATGCTAAGCTTTCCTTAACATTAAAATTTATATATTGGTTGGGCATCGCTTGGCTTTAGTGCCTTCCCGATTTGAGTCACTTTGGGGTGAGTACTTTTTCCCACCAAAGCAGGCCCAATTTCTAAGGCTAACAAAAGTGAGCCAAAATATCCATAGTTCAATCAATATTTGTTTAAAAACAAAGAGAGAGCACATGAATATCTTAACTCACACTCGCATGATGTTATTTTTAATCCCAAATTGAAATGTTTGTTGTGATGACTAACTAAATCACAAAACAGAAAATACAATGGTTCATTTTAACTATTTGTAGTTTTTGTCAAGCACGGGGGTTCATTTTAACCGTTTGTAGTGTGAGCTAACTAACAGTTAATTTTAAACCCATGAAAAAATGTGAATGTTATTTTCTTTAAACCAAATGCAATTGTCTATTTGTTCTTTTAAACTAATGAGTGAAATGCACGATTTGATTATTGTAACAAAAAAAAAATAGTCCTCTAGCTTGACACACGCTGCAACAAACATATTAGTATCAAGAAAAACTCTAATCAAAAACAAGGAAAAAGAAATCAAAAATCCAAAAAGAATTAAAACTGTTTTACCAATCGCCTGCATTGCAACAAAGCAAATGCATCATTCTGAGTTTCAAATGTGGCTCGTTATGTCGAATTTTGTTGTTTGTCTATTGTATGTGTCATGATAGAGTGGATGCATCACTTCAGGTGGCAAGTGCGGTGCAGCAAAGCAATTGCATCGCTCAGGAGGTCAAATGCGTCGTGACAATTCGATTGTGTCACTCGCGCAAGCTGATGTGGTGCAACAGAGCATTTGTGTCGCAAAATATGTCAATTGCGTCGTTCCGTACACTTGTACCTACAAAAACATGTTTTAAAAAGAGAATGTCGGGTTCACCAATGTGATTGAGGATTTTCTACAAGATCAGATTGTTAGCAACATACATGCAATATTAATTAAATCCACAATGAACAATAGAATGCATAAGAAATAAAGAAAGGAAAATAACTGAATCAATCTCACTCGTTCCTTCTTCCTCCATGGCTGACTTCCATTGCACCTTCTAGCTTGTTGTGATGATGAGTGTGCCCTCATATTGTGACGAGAAAACTCTACTATATGGCCTATCCCTAAGCAAAGTTTTGAAGGATTTCTATAAACTATGCAATAGAAAATAAATTCTAAATGCAAGTAATTAAAATTACAATGCTAGAATGCAAGAGACATTAAGATTCAACAAATTCCAAGATATTAAGAGATGTCGAAATGAGAACAAAATTGTCATTTTATAAAAAATGCAATTTTGGATGGACGGATGAGATGAGAGATTGAGAAAATGCCCTAGAATCAATGGTCAAGATTCGAAATGGAAACTCTCAATTAGGGTTAGGAAAAAATTCTCAAACGAGTGCACAAGATTTAATTTAAGAAATTAAATCAAGGATGGAGAATAAATGTGATAGTGAGATGAAAATTAGTAAAAATCAATAGATAAGAAGATGAGATTTAGAAAATCAGTAATTTTAGCAATTATTGGATTTGTAGAAGAATATTTCCAGTTTGAATTAAAATTAATTCAAAATATGGATTTTGTGAGATAGTAAATAATTGATTTAAGATTATTTACTAAAAGAAGAAGCAGTTAACCATGTGAAGTCATTTTTAAATAAATTGTTTTATTTAAAAAGAGGGAAATATCAAATAAGGCAATTAAATAATTAGGAATAATTATTTAATTTAGAAGAGGTAGTTAATTAATTAAATAAATTAATAAATCTATTTAATTAAAATAAGATTTTGGGCATTAGTGACATATTAAATAAATAAATTTAAATATATTTATTTAATAATCAAGAGGACATTAATGACAAAGATTAATTAAATAAATTGAAAACTTTATTTAATTATGAGCAGACTTTGATAATTAGTGATGCATTAAATAAATAAATAAGATCTATTTATTTAATAATCATGAAGAATAGAAAGTCATGAATTAATTAAATAATTATGAATTATTTAATTAATAGTTGAAGGTGGATTAGAAACATAATTAAAATGTCATAATTATGCTAGGACGAAAAGTGGTAAAATAGTGCTTGCAAGCCTAGGTCATTTTTTTGTGTCTACAATGGGCACTCTCCTATCTATACAAAATTCCAAAAATGATGATCATATCCATATAGCACATACTCCTCCATCAACCCATGAGATGCTTTCTTTGGATGGACACGTAGATGATCTTCATTCAAAACAAGAGTCCCATACTCTTGATATCATTACCAACGAACAAGGGTCTCCTACTCTTAACATGTATACACATGATCAAGATATAGAAACATCGAGAGACATATTAGAAATGGGTCATGAAGAACGATCCTATAGAACTGATGAATAAAAACATCCTATGAAATGAATCATGAGGAATACTTTTATGTGGACGATGGATCATCAACACCTCTTGAAGAAGCATTAAAATTAGATATTTCACAAGATCAAGCCAAAGATATCAATCAGTAAGTCATCCCACTTATGGAGGATCCTATCACTTATAAACTTAGATCACTTACCCTTTTTAGAGGAAGCTATCTTATCAATGAAGAAGTTGTCACCTTTGAAGATCCATAATAGAACAAAGAAGGTTATCACTTTGTTTCCAAGGAAAATCATATCCTATTGCAAATAAATTTTTTGAACAAAATAATTATCAAGGCAACGGATTAGGTCTACATGAATAGGGTATCCTAGAACCAGTGCATATTATTGCCAATACTAAGTATCAAGGTCTTGGTTATTCGATAATTAAGGGATCTAAACATATAAGTGATACCTCTCTAAAACTGGGGGCAACTTCATCTCAAGAAAACGTCAACATAGGGAGCACAAAGAATCCTTATGATGAAACCAATGCCAACACTACAACCAGCCATGTCATGAATCTTCATCTGCCCATCACCCCATCCATGAATTGGGACCAACATCAAAAGAAAAATTTGAATCAAATCATGAAAAATTCCATCAAAGAAAAATAAGAAGCAAAGCATGAAGGAAAAATCAAATACACATGGATACCAAAGAATACAAAGAAATATTACTCCTATCAAACTCCATTAGTCAAAGAAACTATGGGGTAAAATAAAAAAGGTAAAAGTATCCATCAAAGATTTCCACAAAGGAAAAATCAAACTTCTCAAGCAACATACAAAGTATATCAAGCAATTGGTCCTAATTCCATGCACAGTTCCGTATCCACCCATCATTGCTCATCTTCCCAAGTTTAAAGAGTCAAAGGTTTCAAACTATCAACCAATCCATCTTTTCTTCCTAAACACACTCCACCATCCATGCCTCCATGCATAATATCCAATTCTCACATTGACCATGTATTGGCAACAACCCTTCATCATAAGGATTCAGAAGGCACTCTACCGTGATGTGCATATAAAGACAAAGTTAACTCCAGTACAAACAAAGTAGATAAGGAATCTCAAAAGTTTCTTTCAAGTGCGCGTATCTTGGCAAAGAAACTTCTTCAAATAGGATATTGATGGCACATTATGACAAAAGTGTTGGGAATTTGTTGCCTCAACATTCTGGTTTCCCTTGAAGACTTGGTCACTTTCTATGTTGTTCCTTGGTTTTGTCGGAGGTGGAACCGGGATGGAATCTGGCATTGAACTTTTGCTAAGTTTCAGGTTCTATTCCCATTCTCGTTCGAACTCCGCTTCCTACTTTTGGTTCTCACTTTCCTTTGTTCTAGTGGAGGTAGAACCGGGTTGGACCTTAGCTCTGAACTTTCGGTAAATTCTTATTTATGTTCCCACTCCGGCTCCAGCTCTGGTCTCCGTTTTCTTGGCTAGTTCCCTATTCTCGTTCTGGCTCTGGCTCTAGCTCTGGTCTCTGCATTTGCCTTGGCGATTACCACCATACCACAAGCGGTGGGTCCTCTCACCCCGGTAGCATGATGGGACCGCCTGCGGTTGGGTCTGGCGGTTACCGCCATACCGCAGCCAGTCAAGTGACTGACTGCAGTGGTCACGGTAAGACTGCCTATGGTCTGTAAATATGGCTTACCACCATACCATGAGGCATGTTGGTCTGGGCTGCGGTAGTGCAGTAGGAACTCGGATGAGCTCAGAGCAGATTTTGACCAAGTTGGACTCGGTGGTAGTGCGGCAGGTGAATGACGGTTTGGCACATGGCTGGTTGTCTACTTCTAGTTGGCCAAAGACAATGGTGGGCCAAAGCTCAAAGGAGCTCGGATGGCTTACTACCATACCATGAGGCATGTCGGTTTGGGCAGCGGTAGTGCGGTAGATGGCGGGGTGAGCTCGGGCAAGCTCACAGCCATACCATGATGGGGTTGTTTGATCTCGACGATAGCACAATGGAGGCAGAATGTGCTCGGGACTCGGTTGACTGAGTTGGATCGATTTGACTGACAGTTAGCAGTGATAGGAAAATGAAATGGTGACACGTGGAAAGTTCTTTGAGATCCCATTGGCCAGAGAGTTATTTCCTAATTCTGATAGAGCTGAATTATTGATGGAAGGTTGATGGACACATCTGGGCTGAGTTAATGATTGTGTGGCTCGATGCAGCTATATAAGTGATGCACGTTATCAAGGAATGGTCAGGGCTTGGAGGTGTATAATTTATTATCCTGTTGACCGTTATAGGCAGGAATGGGCTGAACAAGTATGCACACAGTGTCATATTATAAATAATCTTGTGTGAAGTTCGAGTCAGAAGATGAGCCATATCAGAGAGAGGCTAAGAGTGTTTGAGTTGTTCAATAGTGAACACTTTGACTCTTGGATCTGATAAGATGTGAACCTGTGAGGCCAAGAGGTTGGGTTGGCCGTGAGGCTAGCTATGACAGTCTTTGAGAGGAGCTGAAGGGAATCTACATAGTATGTCTTTAGGACATTGTAACTGTGTGACGATTCTATTTTGTGTTGCATGTATCTTTCTCCAGATGAACAAGATGTAGTATCCTAAAGAGCATAGCTCTTGTTTTGTATTGTAACCGTTTTAGTTACTGAATAATACAAGTGAGTTGAATGTTTTAGAGGTGGGGTTTTTTACTTGAAAAGGTTTTCCCCATGTATATCTGTGTGTTCATGGTTTTGTCTTTCATGGTTATCTGTTTGTGTTGAATCTATTATTTGTTTGCATCCACTTCTCTTAGAGGATCAATGGGGGATCAACTATGCCTATTTCCACTTTATGGCATAGTTGTTTGTGACTTTGTTGTGATTTTGAATTGAAATCACTAAGGAACTGCTATCTTAGATGCATATCTTGATGATAGACCGAATCTATATCCCCAACAGTGGTATTAGAGCTAGTAGTTTGTTGCTCGTGATACCAACAAGTGGTATCAGAGCATGTCTTTGATGAAGTTCTGGGTTTTCTCCTGTGAAGATTTCTTAGCCTGGCAAACTTGAGGGAGTCTAGAGAAATCGGTTGGTGATTAATCCTTCGATGAGTGGAAGTGTGTGCTTCATTGATTCAACACACAGTTTTGAAAGATGTTGGAGATGACTAGAGTTGGTCATGTTATGGCAACATGGTCTAAGGCTCCTGGCTTGTAACAAAGTTCCTGATGCAAAGGGCATGAGATGTGCTTGTGGTTGTGTTGTAGCAAAGCGTGGTTTCATACTGGGTGTCTGTGTGAGAGGCTCCCTAGCAATATGGATTTGCTTGTGTTGTTGTTCAGCCATGGAGCATTTAGCTTGTGCTGGGTGTTTTGACTTAGCACTAAAGGTTGTTTCTTCGGTGCTCTAATTGCATGCAGGCTATGAAGTGACCTTGGTGGTCTACAACTTCTGGATAGCCTGGATCTCTCATTTTCTTGTGCATGACTGTGGTGTTGGAACTGGTCTGAAATGGACCTATTGTTCTTGTGTGCCTATTTCTTGCACTTGCATGGTTTAGATTCATGTCAATGGCTTTGGAGGTTTTGTGTAGATTTTCCTCAAAACTCTATGATGCATGTTCATGTTTCTTTTCATTGTTTAGGTTAATTGTGATGGTTATGTGCAGACTCCTAAGTCATCCGAATGAGTAGTGAATATGGAGATGCGTGGGTGTTTTATAAACACTATGGTTTTGCAGGTATTACATGGTCAAGGAAAACTTGCATTGTGTGGAGCTATTGTCCGTTATTTTCCAGATCCTAGTTTGGGGTGTGACTGGATTAGATAGTTATAGTTCGACTGGTCTTTAGGACGGTTTCTTCTCTACATAAGAGTATTGGTATGTGTTTTCTTTTAGCATTCTTGTGGTGTTTCTTGTTGGTCACCTAGACTATGGTGCCTGAGTTGTGGACGTGTCTGGAAAATCAGATTTGTTGCTGATCTGGTGTTTGGGTCATGCTTGTTTGCTTTGGTTGTTCTCTTTCATCATCTCAGTTTTGTAGTTTCCAGTGCAATAATAGATTTGTAGATTTTATTTGGTTGCATCCAAGAGTTGTGCAATATTGTGGGATGTCCTTACCTACATGTTTTTTATGAGACAACTTAGAAGTGGATTGTCAATATCCATGAGGTTGTGACTATGTGGTGCAGATCTGTTAGCTGACCTTATCTGTTGTCACTTGTGCATTGACGTGGTTTTCTTGAGATGAGAGGAGGAATGGCGTTTAAGTACCTAAATAGTCAGTAATGGGGACCTGAAGCATGTGAATCATGGTGTCATGGAGAGCTAGATACACTAGCTAGTGTAAGCTTTTGATAGTGATGGTGGTCGGTCATGGTACTTGGAAAGCTCGGTGTCACAGTTCAGTGGGAGCTTTAGCAGTGACTGTAGATTCATCACTTGGTGGTGAATGATCTTCTTTGGTGTTGTAGAATTTGCATATGCATGGTCACTATTTGAAGATGTATAGCATCTTGGAGCCATGGAGGACTTTGGTAGTCTTTGGCTAAGATTTTGGTGGTGCTTGACAGGTGATGTTGGTTTAGAGTTTGTCTGCTTTATGTCATGGTATACTCTTGCTTGTGCATTAGAGTTTTGGCATGTTTCTTTGCTCTTGAGACCATGGATAGTTCACTTGAAGCATGGTATCTCCTATGGGGATGTGTAGATCATGGTGTCATGATAAGTTTTTTGAAGCTTTGAAAGTGGTCTGGGGTTTCTCTATGTTTTGAGTGCATTGGTCATATGCTGGTGAACTTCATGGTTGCTACAGTATTGTAGATTGGAGTCAGCATGAGATGATAGGTTGCTGATACTCATGGATGCATGGCGAATAAGGTGAGGCTGAAATTCTTATGAGAATGTTGTTTTTACAGCTGAAAGTTCGAGTAGCCTACACCTTGGTTGAATGTGAATTCAACAGAGACCTTGAAGGAGAATGCTCTTGGGTAAGTCACTTTGGCTTGTATATCTTGGATGAGCATGTTTCTCTTTTCTTCTTGGTCTGCTTGGTAGTGGTGTCACTTTGAAAGGTATTTTCCCATTATATCTTTCATTTGTGTGTTATAATTTATCTTTCATGGATATGAATCTTGAGTTGTTTTAGATTTTGGAGGATTCATAATGGAAGACAAATAGCATTGTGTATCTCCTTGTCCTTTTGAGGACTGACAGGAGATGGTTATATGGGTTGGTTTGATCTTCTTTGAATTGATTACATTTTGTTGGATGTTGTTAAGGCTTTCCCTTTGGGATGTGAGGAAGATCATTCTTGTCACAGTTGGCATATAGAAGTGTTCGTAGAAGGGCATATGTTTTGATTTGCAATTTCTCTCTAATTTGGTCTTGTTCTTCCTGATTGTCCTTTTGACTTTAGATGTGGGTTGCTTGTGTGGTGTCGGGTTGGTCACAGTTTGTGGTCATGTGTTTTCACTTGGGTGATGACACGAACGTGCCTATGCTTCTTTCTTCAGTTAGGTTTGGAGGAGTTTGGAAGAACTATGGAAAATGGTTGAGAGAAACATTTCCTGTAGCAGGTGGTTGTAGGTTGTGTAGATCAGAGTGGGTTTCCCTTGTAACTACATGGTTACATTTCTTTGTAAAGGGTTTGGCGGACTTGGTATGCCTAGATAATTTTTGATGGTGCCTTGTTTGCACTCATTTGGATAGTACCCTTGAAGTGGGAGTACCTGGACGTGTTTGGTCTTTTGATTGGTTGACACAGGGTGCTTGGTTGCTGCTAAGATGGGTGGTTTTATGATGGCATGAGTCTGTTGCTGGTTTTTTATACCTTTGAGGTATGGGTTATCGGATGGTTTAGCACGAGTTGTGGGTGTTGGTTTTCAATCGTGTGGCTTGATCAGTTGGATGGAGGGCACTCAGTTTTATGGTTTCTATTCTAGCTAGTTGGTTTCTTGTTCTGGAGAATGGTTTTGGTGTTCACATTGTGTTTTTCTGCTATTTTTTTTGTGCCTTTGCCACCTAGAGGATCATATGTTTGTGTTCCAGAGACTGGTGCATATACGCCTTGGCTTGCTCCTTTTCTTGTGTTGGATGTTTGGAGTTGTAGCCTGAGATGGTGGACATTTTTTGATGTCATTGTAGGGGTCTTGGTTGGAGCATGGGTGCATGGTTTTGGTCCTTGTTCAGATGTTGGGAGGAATTCGAAATGTCTTCGTCAAGTGGGAGATTGTTGGGAATTCATTGCCTCAACATTTTGGTTTCCCTTGAGGACTTGGTTGCTTTCTATGTTGCTCCTTGGTTATGTCGGAGGCAAAACCGGGATGGAACCTAGCATTAAACTTTTGCTAAGTTCTGGGTTTTGTTCCCGTTCCCATTCCCGTTCTAGTTTCACTTCCTGCTTTTGGTTCTTGCTTTCCTTTGTTCTGGCAGAGGAGGAACTGGGTTGGACCTTAACTCTAAACTTTCGATAAATTCCTATTTTTGTTCCCGCTCCGGCTCCGGCTTCAGTCTCCATTTTCTTGGCTAGTTCCCTATTCCCATTTTGGCTTCGACTCTGGCTTTGGTCTTTGTGTTTGCCTTAGTGGTTATCACCATACCATAGGTGGTGGGTCCTCTCACTGTGGTAGCGTGGTGGGACCACCTGCGGTTGGGTTTGGCAGTTACTTCCATACCGCGGCCAGTCAAGTGACTGACCGCGGTGGCCACGGTAAGACTTCCTATGGCCTAGCTGGCAGTTATCGCCATACTGCGGCCAGTCAAGAGACTAACTATGGTGGTCATGGTAAGACCGCCTGTAGTCTTCCAAGATGGCTTACCACCATACCGTGAGGTGTGTTGGTCTGGGTTGTGGTAGCGTGGTAGGAGCTCAGATGAGCTCAAGGC
Organism: Sequoiadendron giganteum; assembly: GCA_007115665.2. NCBI lineage: Eukaryota > Viridiplantae > Streptophyta > Pinopsida > Cupressales > Cupressaceae > Sequoiadendron > Sequoiadendron giganteum. The sequence continues at coordinate 313,222,303 of CM021107.1, read as the reverse complement.
AGAGTTTCATTGAGTTGGACTAGGTGGCAGTGTGACAGGTGAATGACGAGTTGGCACATGGCTGGTTGTCTGCTTCTGGTTGGCTGAAGACAATGGTGGGCCAAAGCTCGAAGGATCTTGGATTAATTACCACCATACTATGAGGTGTGTCAGTCTGGGTAGTAGTAGTGTGGTAGATGGCAGGGTGAGCTCAGGCGAGCTCACCGCCATACCACGACGGGGTTGTTTGAGCTCGGCGGTAGCGCGGTGGAGGCAAAATGTGCTCAGGACTCAATTGACCAAGTTGGACCGATTTGATTGATAGTCAGCAATGATAGGTTAATGAAATGGTGACATGTGGAAATTTCTTTGAGATACCATTGGCCAGAGAGTTCTTTCATGATTGTGATAGAGCTGAATTATTGATGGAAGGTTGATAGACGCGTCTAGGCTGAGTTAATGATTATGTGGCTCGATGCAGCTGTATAACCAATGCATATTATCAGGGAATGATCGGGGCTTGCAAGTGTATAATTTATTATCCTATTGACCATTGTAGGCAGGGATGGGCTAAACAAGTATGCACAAGGTGTAGGGTAAGTGCAAGAAGTTGGGTCCATGAAGAGGGGAAGTTTCGGCCAAAAAAAAAAAATCTCGCAGAAAACTTGTATGCAATATGCATTGGGTACTCGAGCCTAAAAAAATGTGTATGCGCTAAAAAATGCGTACGTGTTATAAAATGCATATGCGTTTTTTAGTGCATACAAGTCATTTATTTTTTTTAAATGATTTTTAGAAATGCGTACGCATTTCTAAAAAGCATTTTTAAAAAAAAAATCAAACAAATAAAGAGCGCATATGTGTTTTGTAATGCATACGTGTTTTTAAAAACGCATACGCGTTATTAAAAACTTGAATCTCCAACCCACTTGTAGCCTTAGTTTAAGGCTCGGGAAAGGCTTGGCAATCTGAGCCTTAGCCTTTGACCTGCAACTAAAAAACTAAGGCAGATTGAAGAAGAATGTCCATCTTTGACAATATGGTTGATGGACTTTTTTTCTGAATCAATCTATAAAATTAAAACCCATTATAGAACACAATTTCTAGTTTCCAAATATATAATTTTTATTAATATTCGATTATATTTGATATTTTTAATTTAATTTCAAAGCAAACTAGTCCTTAAACATGAAATATTAGACTTTTTTTGTTTTTTAATAACTTTTTTTTGGTGAATTTTCTTGTAAAATAAATTATATGACATCAATATTTAGACAATTCTTTACAGAATGAAAAAAAAAAAAGTTTCAAAATATGTTTAGTTTAGGTCAAATTATGTTGTCTGTACATGTTGATTTTTAAAAACAACAATTAAGGCCAATAAAAATTTAATAAAAAAAAAAATATTCAACAAAAAATTACAAAAAAAATTCCTCATCAATCTTCATGTTGTTAGCTCTCTTTCCTCAAAAGTAATTAGCAAAATATTTTTATTTGGGTCAAAAAGTGGTGTCCGTACACTTGCATGGTATGGTAAAAAAACAGAGATTTTTAAAAAGTGGTTTTTCTAGATCCCTATCAAAATTTAATTTCTACAATTTGGGTATTTGAATAATTTACATATTTAGAAACTAGATTCAAAATTCAAAATTTCATATTACTGATTTTTTAAAAAATTCATTGTGTAAGTGCCTCAAATTTTTAGTCCAAGTGTGACAAATTATGAAAAACAACAAAAACACTTCCACTTTTTGAGCTTTTTGTGGACCCAACTTCTTGCATCAGCCCTGTAAGATTATAAATAATCTTGTGTGCAGTTCAAGTCAGAAGATGAGCCATATCAGAGAGAGGCTGAGAGTGTTCGAGCTGTTCAACAGTGAACACTTTGACTCTTGGATCTGATAAGATGTGAACCTATGATGCCAAGAGGTTGGGTTGGCCATGAGGCTAGCTATGACAATCTTTGAGAGGAGCTGAAGGGAATCTACACAGTATGTCTTCAGGACATTGAAACTATGTCAAGATTCTATTATGTGTTGCATGTATCTTTCTCCAGATGAACAAGATGTAATATCCTAAAGAGCATAGCTTTGGTTTTGTATTGTAACCATTTTAGTTACTGAATAATACAACTAAGCTGAATGTTTTGGAGGTGGGGTTTTTTACTTGAAAATATTTTCCCCATGTATATCTGTGTGTTCATAGTTTTTTCTTTCATGGTTATATGTTTGTGTTGAATCTATTATTTTTTTGCATCCACTTCCCTTGGAGAATCAATGGGGGATCAACTATGCCTGTTTCCGCTTAATGGCATAGTTGTTTGTGTCTTTGTTGTGATTTTGAATTGAAATTACTAAGACACTGTTGTCTTAGATGCATATCTTGATGACAGACCAAATCTATATCCCCAGCAAGAAACATATACATCGACACCACCAGGTGGTTCAGCATGAGCTTAAAATCTTTCAAAAAAACTGAAAAAAAATAAAAAATCATGAAAATAGTAAAAACAAATCAAAAAACCATGAAAACAGTAAAGATAAAAAAATCATCCTCTAGTGAAAACCACTATAGTGGCACTTTGGAAAGGTACCATGATGAAAACCTGGCAAACATGCATCATGTGTAGAATCAAGCATCTACGTGTGCCACTTCGGGTGAAAGCATCTTATCACATCCATAATAAAGTCAGCATTCTATCCATCTTATCCATAATAAATCCATTCATCAATGAACCATTTATCCAATCCATTTTCATCTATTTTCATACATCTTCCACATTATCTTGATCTTAGAAAAATTTTGGCATACACCTTACACTTGCTTATGGTAAACATCTTGGCATGGGTCATTTTCATTGATCCTATCCTACCCAATATTTAATCCATGAAGCACTATCCAAATGAGCATCCTCTATTCGAACACCTTATCTTATCACAAGATAATCATTAGCATCCTTTGCATTCTTACCATATCCATCCATCCATACATCTCTCCAATCATCCACCCATGGCATTCCATACATTGCTAGATACTAGGGGTGGATATTTACATCTTGCTTCGAGAATAAATCTTGATCTATATCCTCCAACTTATGTGGTGATCTGAACATTGGCAAATGTAAAATCAAATTGGTCAAGCATTTGTGAGCCAAAATCCAAATCACAAACCCATGGCATATTTTGACAAGATGATGTTCCTTATCAAGATTTATCTTTCATCAAACATCAATCCAAACAATCAATATCAGTCACATCTAACTTGCACTTCAGCATCACATCAAATCATGAAAACAATTTTGTTCCAAATCAAGCTTCAAAATATTGATCAATAAAATCCAACCAATCCATCATCATCTCAGGATATCCTTCCCCATCCTCGTGTTTCTTAACATTGTCCTTGCATTGTTGTGTATCCTCAACAATGTTATCATAATCAAATCCATCAATCTGATCAATCAAACCTAGCTTGATTTTCAAAAAAATCCCAAAACAGAGCACTGATATCGTCACACATACCCATATCCAAATCATCAAAATCATGCAAAAATCCAAAACATCCAAATCATATCAAAATCCATAAACATTCCTAAATCTCAAAAAACACCAAAAACATTGGAAAATTTGAAAATCAAAACATTTGTAAAACAATTTCAAAAATCCCAAAACAGCCTCAAAACATTTCAAAAAATCAAAACATTCAAAAAACCCAAAAAAGTGCATTTGTCCCATTTTAACATTCACCCGCAATAAGTATCCGCTCACAATAAATCAATCATCACATTCATCCTTTGGTAGGGCAGTCAGAAGCAAGTCTAGTAGGTCAAAAGTGGAAGCTCAAACATCAGTGTCTTAAGACTAGGTCAGTAGGTAAGCAAGTTAGTCAGTCTGAGTATCAATAGCCTATCATCCATTCAATCCCGCCATCATCTGATAAAAACATTTCCTAGGATTCATCCTTCTTACAATGGACATCAACATCAAGTATCACCATAGTTTAGTCTTGGTTAGAGATATGAAAAACATTGGCTTATTTGTTTACTTGATCTTTTCTTTGATTTATCTTATTATGCTCATTCCAATGACCTCTCGATGATGTCTAATCAAAATGATTTAGATAGAAATGAATGGGGCATTGATCATTATCTTTCATTTGTTGTGCTTGTTGGATGTTCTTGCAATATAGCCTTGGTGAATACTTGCTTTGTTAGGTATGTATGGAGGGTGTTTTGAATACCTTGTTGACTATTACATTGTTAGGTTTTTTCCATTCCGTGTTTTGGTCTGAGATGTTTGAAATATCTGAAGTACATCCTAGTAAGGTTTTTGTATGTTAGGTGTGAACAATAATACTCCTATATGTTTGTTGAGTCAAATTCCATCACACTAGATACCCTATCATCTTGGTTATCTATACCTTGATGCATCGTATCTATGTATTCTCAAACATAAGGTAAGTAAGTCCTTTTAAAATCACAATTCCTGATAAGCAGTATATCATCATCATTCATCATCTCCTCTAATAAAGTCTCATAGATCATGGATTTGTTGGATTCTCTTTCTTCTTTCTTCTCTCTGCGCTAACATGGTATCATGACGGTCAACCAAAATAGCACCAATGCATCCATCTTGAACCTCTTTATCATGAGATTGACCCTCAAAATCAAAATTTTCACTTGATCTCACAAGTGGGTAGTGTACCAGCGTACTTCTTTCCACTGGGGCAACAATGGGGCATCCGAAAAAATAAAATAAAAATTGAACTTGGATCTCAGCAAGGTTATTCTTTGAACCAACGCAACAGGTACATTACTTCAAAGAGGGGCAAAATTTAGATGTTCAAATTATCCTGATTGATATCATGCACCTAATCCTGATTTACTAACATCAGTTCTCCTCGAATCACTTCTTTACTAACCAGTTAATTAAATAATAATTCATCATAATTCCTCTTTTAATTAAATAAATCATTTTATTTTATTAAATCATTATCTTCTTTCAAGTAAATAAATCATTTTATTTAATTAATCCTAATGTTCCTCTTTTAATTAAATAAATCATTTTATTTGGTTAAATCATATTTCCTCTTTTGATTAAACAAATCACCCTTATTTGATTAAATCTAACATCATCCCTTTTAATTAAATAAATCAAAATTTATTTAATTAAATCTAATGTCCATTATTCCTCTCATTTGATTTTAAAAATCCAAAAATTCAAGTCAAATGTCAAATCAACTAATCTCCATTTAAGTTAATTAAATCCTAATTAACTCTAACTCTAATCCATCAAATCCTCTAGATTTTGTAACTTGCACATGTAAATCAATTTAATTTATTTATAAATTATTCTATTTTCATTCAAAAGGGCATCTCATTGGAATATTCCTCCAATTTGAAATCTCCCTCCCAAAAGGACTTGTCCTCCAACATGGCATTTAAGTCTCTTACAAGTCCTTTTTCTTGAGCCAAGTGGCATTAACTCCTCTTTCACATCTTCCTCCACAAGCCATCTTTCAAAATTCAAATTTCCACCTAATTGCATTTATTTTCACATTGATCAAAATTTGCTCCACCTCTCCTTCATTAGCATGTTGACAAGTGGCACAATGTCATTGGTCCCTTCTTTAATCCCACATTCATCCTATTCTTCATTCTTCCAACCTTCTTCATTATAAATAGAGGCCTTCTCTATTGTATTTGAATCCACAATCTCATGCAAGGTTACTATCCACAATCTTAGGCTTTTTTATCCACAACTTCATGCATAATCACTAGTCATTTGAATTCATAGCTTTTCATCTTTTTAATCTATTTTAGCTAGATTATAGCCATTTTTCATATTTGGAATCATATTTAACATCAAAGCTTATCAAGGGATTGGGAAAGGGCTTCTTTCCACATCAAAGGAGCACCAACCCCTTATGGGATGAAGGTTTTGTTGGTTTAAGTTAGATTTCATGCTTCATTTGTGTTATTTCCTTGTTTATTTCATGTTTTCTCTTAAATTAGTTGAAGAATCTCATAGGGAGCATTAGATTTGTGTTACTAACATGTTTAACATAGTTTTGTTGATCCTTTGTTAGTCAATGTAGGTTTTGTGCTCACAAATTCAAAGAGAAAATCCTTTTGGAAAAGATTTTACATTTTTTAATCTTTATTAATTTCTCTTCTACCACTTTATCTATTTTAACACTTATCTTTATTCTATATTACTTCAGGTACCTCAGTTATATCATAATAGATAAATTCATAGAGATATATTTCCTTGATTGATCTATTCCCCCATCATTTGGTTGATAATTCCTCATTTATTTTATTTTACCTATTTCTAATATGTATGGATTTGAATACACCAATTCTACTAATGAATGACTAAAGCATAATAAAAATTCTAATTGAGGCCATGAATTGTTGATCTTTGATAAGCCTACACAAGGAGATTATCAAGGTTCTATCATTCAACAAAAAATAGGCCCAATAAGAGCCTATATGATAAAAAATATCTTACATAGGCTCAAGAAGCTCAAATATCCCTTAATAAAAATATCAAAATGACCAATCCTTTACTTATAGATAAAGGTTTGGAAACCACACAAAAGAAGCATTAGCTAGGGCCATTCAAACTCCATCCTTAAAAAAAATCCACCTCATGGTTAGTAAATTTTAAATGATGGATAAGTTGTTCTTAAGGTCCTTATAACAACCATGGTCCAAAATATTAATAATCCTGAGTTTGGGAGTGCTACACAATTGATACATAATTTAGACCAAGATGATCAAAAATAAAGATGCTAGGGTGCTAGCATAGAACAAATCTTTTTGCAATGGTAAAAATGAACAAATATAAGGGGAAAATAAAATTCCTCATATATATAATTTTATTCATGTAACACAAGTAATGTGGCTTTTGTAACTCTATTTTCCTTGTCATTCAATATGAAAAATTAATCCAAAATAGATGGGATATTACTGAAGAAAAATGTAAACCAAAAGACACCACATTCAATTTGAAACTTAAATATAGCATGGTCTAGCTATCCATCGTTCTCTAGATACCAACAACTGAGCATCCTCTTCCAATCACAAAAAGCGTAGTAAGATCCCAACTAGCCTTATATTTTTGGAAACCACTCCCTACAATCATGAATCGTATCTAGGAACATATATTGAGTATATCAAGTCGTCACTAGACCACATGGTTTTCATTATTATGTTTCCATGACCTCTCCCTAAATTCCTAGTTTCAAGGGGTAGGAGATCCTAGTTTCTAGATTACATCCCACATAATTGTAATGTGAGAACCTCTCCACTAGGATAGAGCATGTTGGGTCCCAAAACCATGGCTCCACTTCCTAGAAAAAATTTCACTTACAAGGCTAGGATTGTCATCATAAAAGTGAAATCAGCTCATCAATAAAACATAGCCCTTTAAAGGTAAACTCTATGAGAGTGGGTTATATCTCCTATGCTTAAATCTTAAACTAAACTTAGCAGGGTGTTCTTAGGGGTATACCTTAATAGGTATTTAAATCAAACAAAATGAATAACCAAAATAAGTACAACCAAAACCAATTGCATTCTTGACCCCAAATACTATCACTAGGTCAACAAATATTGGCTACATAAAACCAATATATAGTTGATATGATTATACAAGTATATGAACCACATAAAATAAATTTATTTGAGGCTCACTATGGATATTTTACTTTGTTATATTGACAATCATGAATTCATAGAAGGTTTTTTATTACTAAAATATTTCTTGAATTTTTTGTTTATTCTGATGGTATGAAATTGGTAAAATGGTTCCAAACTAGTTCCTATTACTTGGTCATCAGAGTCTTCATTCACTAGGACAAGAACAAACTAAAACTAGAAGAGTAATGAGATATGTATTTACATACAACAAAGATTAATAACTTATAAAATCTTGCATACTTATTAATCCATAATAGAGCTGAAAAAATCCTCCTTATATAACAAGAGAAGGAAATTACTATAAAGATTGTGATTTTTTCATAATGTTGGCACATTCATCTAACTCATAATGTTTATTCCTGAAAATATGGAAAATGAGAATCCATAGTTATGAGTAATAAATCCTCCTAGATATACATATACCATCATGGAGACATTCTACAACAAAAATTTCTTACAATATTAATTCCTTTGATTCCACAAGTTTATATTCAACCCAAAAGAACTGGACCGGTATTTTCGGTTGCCCTGCAACACACTAGTAAATGGTTGGAATTTGGAGATGACTGAAGAAACAACCTCTTTTAAAATGATCCAAAATATTTTGTATAATATAAGAAAGGTAAAACCCTAATCTATGAAAATCCATGGTCTAAGAAACTCCTACCTGTTGTGCATATTTCGCACACATGCCCTGCCGTAGGCAGGGACCCTCTTTTTTCGCTCCCGACGGGCTTCTTTGCTCCCGTCTAATTTTGTGAGCCCCTCATTTTTCTATCCTAGTTGGTCAATGTGCCCTTCAAAGTCTCATTTTTGGTTGACCATATTTTTCCCGTAAAATAAAAAATGGCTAAGTCTGGCGTTTTTCGGGCATCGCCCCCCTCCCCCCCTCGCTGCCTCAATTCGCTTTTTCCTTCATTTTTTGACTTTGGGGATAGATTTCCTATGGATTTTGGATTTTTTTGTGGTGCCTAAGTGAACTAACAAGGTTTTATTAAGTTTCAGGAAGTTTTGAAAATTCCAAAAACTGTTTTCTTGTAGCAGCATTCCTACAGCGGCATTCCGGCCTCGTGTTTCTGGAACGTACAAGCGCACCTCCAAATCAAAAATAGACTTTGACCCAGATGCTAAAATGGGGTCTTCTCCTCCCCTGACCTTTCAAATTCCAAATTTTCAGCAGGAAAATACCATTCGGAGTTCCGTGCTCCGTCGGTCGTTTCAAAACAACATTCCTACAGCGGCATTCCGGTCTCATGTTTCTGGAACGTACAAGCGCACCTCCAAATCAAAAACGGACTTTGACCTAGATGATAAAATGGGGTCTTATCCTCCCCTAACCTTTCAAATTTGAAATTTGCAGCCGAAAAATACCATCCGGAGTTCTGTGCTCCGTCGGCCGTTTCAAAATAGCATTCCTACAGCGGCATTCCGGCCTCGTGTTTCCGGAACGTACCAACGCACCTCCAAATATAAAATGGACTTCGACCCAGATGCTAAAATGGGGTCTTATCCTCCCTTGACCTTTCAAATTCCAAATTTGCAGCCAGAAAATACCATCCGAAGTTCCATGCTTCATCGGTCGCTTCAAAACAGCATTCCTACAGCGGCATTCCAGCCTCATGTTTCTGGAACATACAAGCGCACCTCCAAATCAAAAATAGAATTTGACCCAGATGCTAAAATGGGGTCTTCTCCTCCCCTGACCTTTCAAATTCCAAATTTGCAATCGGGAAATACCATCTGGAGTTTCGTGCTCTGTCGACCATTTCAAAACAACATTCCTACAGCGGCATTCCAGCCTCGTGTTTCCAGATCGTACAAGCGCACCTCCAAATCAAAAACGAACTTCGACCCAAATGCTAAAATGGGGTTTTATCCTCCCTTCACCTTTCAAATTCCAAATTTTCAGCCGGGAAATACCATCTGGAGTTCCGTGCTCCGTCAGCCGTTTCAAAATAGCATTCCTACAGCGGCATTCTGGCCTCGTGTTTCCAGAACGTACAAGCGCACCTCCAAATCAAAAATGGACTTCGACCCAGATGCTAAAATGGGGTCTTATCCTCCCTTGACCTTTCAAATTCTAAATTTGTATTTGGGAAATACCATCTGAAGTTCCGTGCTCCGTCGGCCGTTTTAAAACAGCATTCCTACAGCGGCATTCCTGCCTCGTGTTTCCGGAACATACAAGCACACCTCCAAATCAAAAATGGACTTTGACCTAGATGCTAAAATGGGGTCTTATCCTCTTCTAACCTTTCAAATTCCAAATTTGTAGCCAAGAAATACCATCCAAAGTTCCGTGCTCCATCGGTCGTTTCAAAACAGCATTCCTAAAACAACATTTCAGCCTCTCATTTCCGGTTTCAAGGAGCCTACCATGGGTCCGTCGATAGAACCATTTGATCCAATGAAGAATGTTGCAAGTCCATTGGGAGGAGGCAGCTTTTAGGCAGTTTCAGCTATAGTAAAATGGAAATCAGCTAAAAAACAAAGTTGTTATAGTGACTGGCCACTACAAGACAGAATAGGTAAAAAACAAAGATGTATTTTAAATTGTTGAATATTGTGGGGTAGGTGAAGCCCTAATGTAATTGAATCTGAGCCACATAATGTAACTCAATCATAGCCATTCATTTGGGCTTTGGTAAACTATAAATAGGGGTCTTCCCCTCATTTGTAAGTGTTCGAGAGCTATTATAAAAACATTTTGTAGCAATAGAAAGCAGCATTGCATGATCTATGGGTGTTACTTTTGAGTTTACTCATTATGTGTGCATGGTTCTACCTTCCAAGTTAATTTTAGTTGTAGTTTCTTGAATGGAAGTGGTAATGGTGATTGTTGTTTCAGTATTTGATGAATTTCCAGCCCATACTTTTGGCACTTGTTGATGACAAGATGTTGTGCAAAGTTAGCCTAGGCTTCTTTATTTGATTGTTGCAACCTAGTTCATTTGCATGTTCACGATGTGTGTATGCAAACTGAAAATCTATAGTCCTTAGAAGATTGCACTGGTTTTGTGTAACTGTAGGATCCTCTTGGCCAAGCAAAACCCAATTTAGGGATTTTGTCTACTGTAGTAGCCTCCATGATCACTGTTCATTCGTAGTTTCAGATCCAAGAACCTTTTCTCTTCCCTCCCCTTTTTCCTTTTTTTAATAAGTAACCTTAGGAAAGGTTCATTGCACATTGTAAAACTAAATCTGATGTTGAAATGGAGTTCAAGACTGTTGTTTGAACCTGCAGCAAATGCACAACAACTTTCCCATCTTAGAACTCCATTTGTTGATCCAACTTTCCCACTTTGTAACTCATCCGTAAGTCCACCTTGTGATTCTAGCAAATCACATAAATCAACTCAGATATTCCAAGCACTTTCAAGACCTGACATCCAAGAGACCTTGGGATAGTGTTCTGCAATCTGATTGTGGAAAATTGTCTTTCAAGAGAGGTGATGCACCTATGCATTACCTGTTTTGAGAAGTGCATGAAAACACCATCAACAGAACTGGTGCTAGAAGGAGGGCTGACATGTTGAGGCTACAAAGTTGAATGTTGGATGTTGAAAAGAGCACTTTCAAGAAGAAATCTGAGATAAGGAGATCTCTTTGAATGCTGAAACATAAAATCAAAAAATTTTGAAGGCAAAAAGAAGTTGAGTTGAAATGGAGCAGCATGTGCAAATCAACATCACTCAGCTATATGAAAATTTAAATAGGAGATTGAAGAGGCCATTGCAGCAGTTTACATTGGAAAATTGATGTCGAATTCATGGCACCCATAGGCACAATGAATTGGAGTGTCTAACCTTCTTGAGTAGAATTGAAAGAGTCTTGCAAGGAGATATTCCCTTTTGGGAAATATGTCAGCCTTTGGCTCTTGCAGACCCGGAGGAAGAATTGACAACCATGGCAACCAAGGCATTTGAAGAGCTAATCCAAGAATGTTTGGGCAGTAGAGACGGACCAAGATTGGAGGAAGAACTAATGTTAAGTTGGTGCATATTTCACAATGCACCACATTCAAAATTTACTTGTCTATCATGTGAAAACATCATCACCCAAGTCAAAGGCAATTTGAGCAGGTTGGAGCAGCCAATTGGCAAGGAGAATGAGTCATCCCATGAGGCAGAAAAGCTATCAACATCTGAAGGAAAAAACATTGCAGATAGACCAAGAAGCTCCATAGAAATAGATGTTGGGACAGCAAACGTTGAAGCAGAAAATGAAAAGGAAGAAGCTGATTTTCTGGGGACAGCAAAAATCTTTGGTGAAGGTTCACTAAGAATGGAGTTGGAAAGCCTCTCCTTTGCCAGTAAGGGGCGGTCCTCCACTTAGGAAGAGGAGCCATTTGCAGTTGGTGATGAGTCAATCAATTTTGCAGCAGTGTATGCTAGGGCAGCCAATGAAGATGTTGAAAATCAGCAAGAGGAAGAGGTTGACAGCCTTAGGACTGCAAAAAATGATGATGAAGGCATAACTGAAATCATACTGGAAGACCTCTCCTTTGTCAATGATAGTGACCAAGCATCTTAAAATGCAGATTTGGAGGAGTGGGAACAACTACAAGATAGATATGATCAGCTCATCTCCAGATTAGCAAAGGGTTGGTCAGAGCTAAAATGTCAAGTGGATTTGGAGGTATTGCTGCTACCAAATTGGTGCAGGCTCCATGATTCATCCCACTTTGAGTTCACATGTGGACTGTGCCAAGAAGCCATGAAGCCAGTCAGAGAACAAGCAAGGCAGCTGAGCACACCACTCCCTGCAGTGGCTTCAAGAATGGAACATGAGGACCAAGAGCCTGAGCCAAGTGACAACTCAGCTGAAGCCAATCCTTAAGAGGATGTTGGGACAACAATAGAAGGAGTACAACAATACAATCTCAAGCTTTTGAGTGATCAAGTAGATCAAACTGGAATGTTTTCCACCAGTCATCAAGAATTTTTTTCTCTTCAAGAACATTTGTGCACCATGGATGATGGGCTTTATGGTGAGTCTTTGGGGGAAAATCACATAGTAAATTTTGGCCCCCTTGATGAGGTGCCATCAATTGATGGCTTCTTTTTTTTGGGAGTTGTACTGCGGAGGTATGCTCATGCCGAGGAAGAACACATCCTAGAAGATGGTAGTGATGAGGGCATACTCCTTGAACCTTCGAATGGTGACGCACAAGAGTTTTCGGATTGGGAGAGGGGTTCCTTCTCCATTTATAGTGATAGTGAGCAAGGGGAAATGAGTGAGCATCATGATGAGATGCATGAACAACAAAGAGAAGAAGACAAAGGCGAGGGTGTTGAGATAGCTGCCAACAAAGATGAAACACCTGGTTGCCTACAAGATGCAACTTGGAGTCCTTTTGCCATGATCGTTGTTGATCCTCCTTCATATTTAGATGGATGCAATAAGACAGATTGGTACATGTCATCATCCCATGATATTGAGCATCTTGAAGATAGGGTCGACACTTTGGAAAGGAGATGGGATAGCGTGCTACCTTTTCGGGACAGCAATCATGTGGACGCTCAGTTTGCAGAAGATCAATGAGATGAAGTACTTCCTTTTGAAGAACTGTCAAGGGGGATTGTTGATCCTACACAAGATGTGGAGGAAGTGTTTTTTTCCCCATTCTCCCTACTTTATGTATACTTGATGCCTGAAGTGTTGCTCCTTCCACCATACCCACCCGAGGTTGCTGATGCAAAGACTGACGATGTGGTGCTTGCTCTCGATTGTCAAATGTTGCCACCTCCATGTGACGACACCCAAGTTCTACCCTTCCTTTCTCTTGTTAATTTTCATAGCTACACCTATCATTTTAATTATGGAAATGAGAAAAAATGAACGTGTTTATCGATTAGCCATGGGTTTAGCGAGCCTCCTCAATTGCTGATTTTCCCTAGCCGGGTGACTAAATTTGAATGCTGCAATATTGAATTTATTTTCTCTAAACATAAGGATAAATCTGCATGGTTGAGAACTATAACGAAGGCCCATTTTCTTGTGCATGCGCTGCAAAATCTAATGAGCATGAGCATCAGCTCGCCTTACCCAAATGTAGTTCTTTATAAATATCTTTGTACATAACTCATTTTGAGTAGTGTAGGTTTCCTGTAAATAATCCACTTTCCTGCTTTCCTTAGGTTAGTTGGTTTGTTGTAGGTTGCTTGCTTTGGGGTGTTTTCTTTCGTTGTTTTCTTTTCATTTTCTTTTGTTTGCTCTTGCTTTGCTGCCACTTTGCTTAGGGTCCCTATATTTTTGGCTGGGTGCATGTATACGCACAACAACCATTCTTATTTCCTGAGGTTGTTCTATGTATTTCTTTGTCAAACTCTAATCAAGTTTTCAGAGTGGATGGTGAGGATCTTTTGTTAGTAACAAGTGATCTAGATGTTTGATTCAAAGTGGATAAGTCGTTGGTTGGTCTGATTCTGAAGTATTCTTGAATCTTATATCTCTCACAAATTTTAAGAATCTAACGGTCACTGTAGGCCCTTTATGAAGTCTAGTTAAGTGAAAAATCTAAAATTCTGCTCCAGCGCCACTGTGATTCTCAGCCCTGAGTGCAAGCTTCATTGCTTGCAGGTTGAAATAAAAGAACTGAAAAGAGAAAAAGAAATAAAAGGAATAAAGCAAAATATTAAAAATCAAAAGGAGAGAAATTCAACTTTTCAGGGGTATACGAATAACTCTATCAGGGCTATGGACGCCTCACTGACAGCGAGGCAATGTCTCAGATGCTTTTGGAGTTAGAATAAACTGCGTAGCTTAACTTGATGGAGCTTGGGTTCTTACAGCAACTGAAGGATGGGAATTAACGCAATTGCACACACTTGGATTTTCACCATACTGAAGGTTGGGTTAACTAGTGGTTTTGATCCTTTGGTTGAGTGTCTGGCTTGTTTTCCCTAGCATGAAGGTCGAAACCAGAGATTCTGGGTTCATGATTCCAGTTTGTCATCGAAATTCTCTAGAGCATTTCCCCTAGCGAGTCGCCATTTGTTGTGCATATTTTGCACACATGCCCCGCCGTAGGTAGGGACCCTCTTTTTTCGCTCCCGGCGGGCTTCTTTGCTCTTGTCTCATTTTGTGTGCCCCTAATTTTTCTGTCCTAGTTGGTCAATGTTCCCTTCAAAGTCTCATTTTTGGCTGACCATATTTTTCCCGTAAAATAAAAAATGGCTAAGTCTTGGGTTTTTCGGCCCCCTTCGCTCGATTCGCTTTTTTCTTCATTCTTTGACTTTGGAGATAGATTTCCTATGGATTTTGGATGTTTTTGTGGTGCCTAAGTGAATTGACAAGGTTTTATTAAGTTTCGGGAAGTTTTGAAAATTCCAAAAACTATTGTCCTGCAACAGCACTCCTACAGCGGCATTCCGACCTTGTGTTTCCGAAACATACAGGCACACCTCCAAATCAAAAATGAACTTTGACCTAGATGCTAAAATGGGGTCTTATCCTCCCCTGACCTTTCAAATTCTAAATTTGCAGCTGGGAAATACCATCCAGAGTTTCGTGCTCCGTCGGCCGTTTCAAAATAGCATTCCTACAGTGACATTCCGGCCTTGTGTTTCCAGAATGTACAATCGCACCTCCAAATCAAAAATGGATTTCGACCTAGATGCTAAAATGGGGTCTTATCCTCCCCTAACCTTTTAAATTTGAAATTTTCAGCTGGGAAATACCATCCGAAGTTTCGTGCTCCGTCAGCCGTTTCAAAACAACATTCCTACAGCGGCATTCCGGCCTCGTGTTTTCGGAACGTACCAGCGCACCTCCAAATAAAAAATGGACTTTGACCCAGATGCTAAAATGGGGTCTTATCCTCCCTTAACCTTTCAAATTCCAAATTTACAGCCGGGAAATACCATCCGGAGTTTCGTGCTCCGTCGGTCATTTCAAAACAACAGTCCTACGACGGCATTCCAGCCTCGTGTTTTCGAAACGTACAAGCGCATCTCCAAATCAAAAATAGACTTCGACCCAGATGCTAAAATGGGGTCTTATCCTCCCCTAAACTTTTAAATTCCAAATTTGCAGCCGGGAAATACCATCCAGAATTTCCTGCTTCGTCGGTCGTTTCAAAACAACATTCTTATAGCGACATTCCAGCCTCGTGTTTTCGGAACGTACAAGCACACCTCCAAATCAAAAACGGACTTTGACCCAAATGCTAAAATGGGATCTTATCCTCCCTTGACCTTTCAAATTCCAAATTTACAGCCGGGAAATACCATCTACAATTCCATGCTCCGTCGGTCGTTTCAAAACAACATTGCTACAGTGGCATTTAGGCCTCGTGTTTACAGAACATACAAGCGCACCTCCAAATAAAAAATGGACTTTGACCCAGATGTTAAAATAAGGTCTTATCCTCCCTTGACCTTTCAAATTCCAAATTTGCACTTAGGAAATACCATCCAGAGTTCTATGCTCCGTCGGCCATTTCAAAACAGCATTCCTACAGCGGCATTCCGGCCTCATGTTTTCGGAACATACAAGCGCACCTCTAAATCAAAAACGAACTTCAACCCAAATGCTAAAATCGGGTCTTATCCTCCCCTGACCTTTCAAATTCCAAATTTGCAGCCGAGAAATACCATCCAGAGTTTCGTGCTTCGTCGACTATTTCAAAACAACATTTCAGCCTCTCATTTCCGGTTTCAAGAAGCCTACCATGGGTCCGTCGATAGAACCATTTGATCCAATGAAAAATGCTGCAAGTCCATTGAGAGGAGGCAACTTTTAGGTAGTTTCAGCTATAGTAAAATGGAAATCAACTAGAAGACAAAGTTGCTATAGTGACTGGCCACTACAAGATAGCATAGGGAAAAGACAAAGATGTATTTTAAATTGTTGAATATTGTGGGGTAGGTGAAGCCCTAATGTAATTGAATCTGAGCCACACAATGTAACTCAATCATATCCATTCATTTGGGCTTTGGTAAATTATAAATAGGGGTCTTCCCCTCATTTGTAAGTGTTCAAGAGCTGTTGTAAAAACATTTTGCAGCAATAGAAAGCAACATTGCATGATCTATGGGTGTTACTTTTGAGTTTTCTCATTATGTGTGCATGGTTCTACCTTCCAAGTTAGTTTTAGTTGTAGTTTCTTGAATGGAAGTGGTAATGGTGATTGTTGTTTTAGTATTTGATGAATTTCCAGCCCATGCTTTTGGCACTTGTTGATGACAAGCTGCTGTGCAAAGTTAGCCTGGGCTTCTTTATTTGATTACTGCAACCTAGCTCACTTGCATGTTCATGATGTGTGTATGCAAACTGAAAATCTGCAGTCTTTAGAAGATTGTACTAGTTTTGTGTAACTGTAGGATCCTCTTGGCCAAGCAAAACCCAGTTTAGGGAGTTTGTCTATTGTAGCAGCCTCCATGATCACTGCCCATTCGTAGTTTCAGATCCAGGAACCTTTTCTCTTCCCTCCCCTTTTTCCTTTTTTTAATAAGTAACCTTAGGCAAGGTTCATTGCACATTGTAAAGCTAAATCTGATGTTGAAATGGAGTTCAAGACTGCTGTTTGAACCTGCAGCAAATGCACAACAACTTTCCCATCTTAGAACTCCATTTGCTGATCCAACTTTCCCACTTTGTAACTCATCTATAAGTCCACCTTGTGATTCCAGAAAATCACATAAATCAACTGAGATATTCCAAGCACTCTCAAGACCTGACATCTGAGAGACCTTGGGATAATGTTCTACAATCTGATTGTGGAAAATTGTCTTTCAAGAGAGGTGATGCACCTATGCATTACCTGTGTTGAGAAGTGCATGAAAACACCATCAACACTATCCAAAATGGATGCCCTAGATTAAATATAATTTGTTGAAGTTACAAAGGTAGGTAGGAGGTGTAATGGGGAGTAGAGACATTTGATGCAATTATATGGGAGAGATCCCCTACATCAATGTAAGGGTAGATTGTCAATGAAGAGAAGTGCCACTATATTTACTACTCAACCATTTGAAAAAAAAAATTGTTACGTTCCTTTCAAATATATTAGCATCCAAAATTTTGAGCACGTTGGGGACCATTAGGAACTTGATGAAGTTTCTAAACATGAAAAAATTTACACCACAAAAAAACATTACACTCCCTTTTTCTATGTTAGAGATTGATCACCTAGTCATAAATTTTTCATTGTTCCAATATTAAGAGCTTCATTGTGAATTCACATTTAATCAAGAACCATTTGAAAATCATTGGACCCATCAATAATATTTTATCCTTGTTAGCCTCCAAGTTCCTAGAAGGAACTCAAGGAATTTTTGGAAATCAACACAAACCATAAAAAAAATCTCCATTAGTTTTATTTCACATCTCTTTCACTCTTATTCAGAACTAGTAATCTAAGGAGGTCCTTGGTTCCTCATTCCTATTTCTTGGGAAATATTTGACAACATAGAACCTCTCTAATATTACCATCTTCCTAATTTCCATATATGCACTACTGAAATGGAACTCCTTGAAAAGGCAATGCCAAATCCATTTAGCACTGAGAACCATATTGGGAACCTTAACAAGTTCAAGAACTAAGAAATTTTTTGGAACCACAATAAATTTTCAACACTTAACATTTTCACTACATGAATTAGGAAGAGTTCTGAGAACTTTCTTTACCATGCTAGGTTCTTTAACTTATGCACCAAGACCTCTCATAGCACTTACTAGTTCATCAACTCTCAACATGTAGGTTGAAATTGTTTCATCTTCAAACATTCACATAGTCTCAAATTGTGCCTTCATATAATGTAAATTAGCTTGTTTAACCTTTTCATCTCTTTCATAAATACTTTCAAGATTATCCCAAACATCTTTAGCACTCTTAAGATTCATAACTTTAACAATTCAAAATTTGAAAGACTATTCATCAAAATAAATCTTTCCTTACCATTTATTTCATGTGCCTTGATCTCATCACTTGTTCTTGGACCATTCAGAGGTGCAACATATTGAATATTTATTGATTTTTCAATTTCAAATCCATGAGCTGCCAAATATCCTTCTATCTTTGTCTTCTTGAATGCATAGTTTATTCCATCAAATCTAGGGCAATCAATTTGCTTCGCCATCTCAGATCTACCTCAAGTGGTTAAGCTCTTCTCTAAGGAACCTTTCTCTAGTACCAATTATTAAATGAACAAGACAATTGAAAGGGGGTGAATTAGCTATAGTAAATTAAAACATCAAAACCCTCAACAATAATCAAATCCACATGCATTCACTAAACTCTTATATTATTAAAGTGATTAAACATAAAATGTAGATAGAAAAAATTTAAATAACAACACTATATACAAGAGAACACCAGATTTACATGGAAAACCCAATGAGGTAAAAACCATGGTGAGGATTAGCTCACAATATAAGTAATTTCAAAATTTATACAAGGTCTCACTACCAGAATAGGACACACTATCTAAAAAGGCTTACAATCAAGGCTCAATGCCATAGAAAGAACACAAGAAGATAAAAGAGAAATGTTACATAGAGAAAAATTTCTCAATGCAACAAGGAATCTACCACAAATGCTTCAAAAATTTCACAACCTTGCATGAAATATTTCAGACACCTTCAGCTCACTGCCTTCAGGATTCCAATACTTTGAATTTCACACTACTCTGCTCAAATTTGCATCACACACATTACCCGCATTGATATTACATCTATCTTGTCTCTCTTGCATCTCACAACAATATTACTCTTATTTAAATCAACCTCAACCTTGAAAACCTTCTCCAAGGTCAGAAACTATTTGTTACATTCATTTCAAATTAGGTTGACACCTAAAAATTCCCGTGGTGAATAGGGATGAAGGAAACCCATATAAATCCTTAATAAGGACCCAAATTAATCCAAATACACCTCAAAACACTTTCGTAAGACTCACATTTGGTGCTAACACAAGGTAAACCAATACGCATACTAAACACCATAAACATTTAGTACATACTTCCTTAAATCAATCTAAAACTTATGGACAAAAAAAATCACTTTAACATAATCTAGAATAATCCTTGAACCACTTGAGATCCAACAAATACTTCATCCAAACTTGCATTATACAGGTACTTCAACCCAAAACATCCAGTAAACCTTATTTGCACATTGACACATGAAACACACACTGTAATATACCAAATCAAATAAAACCTTGAACTCTAAAAGATACAAACATTATAAGAAACTTCCCAAATCCACACAAAATGAAGCCAAACTATGGAGAAATACAGAGCAAATACATTTCTCCCATGCCATGGAAAACATCACTAAAAAACTAGTTCACAAACTGGTGAAAATATCACTTTGTACAACGATCCAAAAACCCAAATTTTGAATATTATAGCAACCTCTAACAACCTTGAAAAACATATCAAATACACATAGGTAAAGTACCAACATAAACATAAATGTGGAGAACAACTTGGAGCACATTCTCAACACTTGCACAACACTGTTTTCTTTGTTTATCAAAATTTTTCAAAAGCACTTTGAAACCAAGTACCAGAGACATCATCTCATCTCATTAATTCATTCCAACACATCTTCAAACATTGCAACAAAAATATAGCCCTATGTACTCACAACACTTCCTCAATATCTCAACTACACATGCACAACTTGTAACAACTTGTTTTTCCTCGTTTTCACAATTTTCTCAATATCCTCAACATCTTCATCAGGAAAAAAGCTTCCTTAATGCATAGTTAACATTAATGACAACACCGACCAATTGACTTCCTATTGAAATCAATGACAACACCTTCATATTTGCAATAGGGATCATGTAGGGAACCTCTATAATAACCTCTCATGGTTTTTTATATTTACGAGGCATTTTCATGTGGTGTCAACTTTTGAGTTGATGAAAAAGTGTTAAATGCATGTAGTGTAAAGTTGCAAAGGGGTGTAACCTTAACTCTAAAACTCATGCAACTAAACTGATAGTTCCAACATGTTCGGATGGGTATGTTTAGGCTAGGCATTATGTTGTTTCGCATCAAAAAATGATGAAATAGTTTGAACTTCATTGAACCAATGATATCCATTAAGAGTCCAAAGTGCAAAAAGGAAGAAATATTTGAAGAGCTATTACTCGGAAACCATGTCACTTACAAACATTCCATTAGAGGGTACAAGATCATGTAGGGCCCCTCTACAATAACCTCTATCATTTTTTGATATCTCTAAGGTGTTTGCTCGTGGTGTCGACTTTTCAGTTGATGGAAAAAGTGTCAAATGCATATAGTGTAAAGTTGCAAAGAGGTGTAACTTTCATTCTACAAATCATGTGACCAAACCGACAGTTTGAACATGTTCAAATGGGTACATTTACACTAGGAAACATCATGTTTTTCACCCAAACATATCGAAGTGGTCTGAGCTACATTGCACCGAAGCATGAAGCATACACGTGAACACATAAAGTATACAAGAAGCATGATGCATACATGTGAATACACATAATACATGAAGTATACACAAGAAGCATGAATCATACAAGCGAATACAGATAATGTATGAAGTATAAACAAGAATCATGAAGCATCATGTGAACACATGACGTATATGTATAAAGCATGAAGCATACACATGAATACATGAAGTATACACAGGAAGCATTACGAATACACATGAACACATGAAGTTTACATAGGAAGTATGAATCATACACGTCAATACACACAATACATGAAATATACACAAGAAACATGAAGCATACATGCAAATACATGAAGTATACAAATGAATCATGAAGCATACACATGAATCATGAAGCATACACATGAACATGTGAATTATACATAAGAACCATGAATAATACATGTGAATACATGTAATAAATGAAGTATACACAAGAAGCATGAAACATACATGTGAACACATGAAGTATACATAAGAAGCATGAAGCATACATGTGAATACACATAATACATAAAGTATACACATGAATAAGTGAAACACATGTACTCAAATACACATAAGTCATGAAGTATACACATGAATACAAAGTATATCCATGAAAACATGTAAGTCACAAAGTATACATTGGAATACACATAAGTCACAAAGTATACACATAAGTTGTAAAGTATACACTTGAATACATGTAAGTCATAAGTTGCAAGTCATGAAGTATACATATGAATACACGTAATTATAAAGTATTCACATGTATACATGTAAGTCACAAAGTATGAATACACATAAGTCACCAATATACACATGAAATCCAAACTCATATAGAAATGCATTATTGGCCTACTTAAGAAGAAGGCTGAATAGTTTATTAAAGAAGCTAAAAGGTTTATTAGCCTTAACTATAGGAGTGTTTAGCTAATTAATTGTCTACTTAGTAACATTTGTCATGAATGTAAGAAAGCTATAGGAATTTGTGAAAATTTGAATGCAATAAAAATATTCAATAATTATTTAAGCATCAATTTTAAACAACACCCATGCCTACAACATTCAAGCATACACTTTACACAATGTGCATGATAACATCATTCAAGAATAGCAGTGGTAAAATAAGATTTATATTAAAATCAATTTTTTTCAAGGCTATACAATGATATATGTCAATAAAAGTATACAATATATCCAATAAAGTCATATAGACCTACTACAAAAGAGCCATATGGACATAAAATTTCACATTTATTGATAGTACAAAACATATGTTCAAAAATTCCATGTAGGAATACAACAAATGACCTTAATACATAGTCATTTCCCACAAGGGGAAGGAAAAATATCACACACTACCTTTGACAGTTGGTCGAATGGAGTGTTTGTTGATTATTTTGTCTTTCGAATGTGCTCACTAGTCCTCCTCTCTTCACTCATCTATAGATGCAACTAATACAATGTGAAGTATAGATGTTAATATATAGAAATTGAATTATGGAATGAGATATAAAAAAATAATCACTTACCTCAAAAAATAATTGTCACACTCATCCACAACATTATCACATCGATGATCTAGAGTGACAAGCACCTATATAAACCATCAAGATAACAATTAAACTACATACAAGTATCATGAAGATTTTCAATAATAAACCATATCTAAGAGAAAATATAATGCCAAATTTACTAATTTGTTGTATACCTCTACCAAAGGATCAAAATTAGCTATAATCTCAACAAATCCATGGTCCATGATGCCATGAACATTGCTAGGGATGTTTGACGTCAACATTTGAAAGTGAAACAATAAATATGAAGTTTTTTATCACTTTCGTTAGTTTTTTTGTTTAATTAAAAGCATAGACAAGGTAGTGAACTATTTGAAAAATGCCTCAAAGAAATGTGGTCTCATGGTGATGGTAAGAAATGGTGAATGCCATGCCAAGAAAATTTCTATGGATTGTCTTGATATCTATTTTTGGATTGCTTATAAGGTATTTATCTAGGTCTTTTTGAAGGTATATAACTATATATGTCCCATGGAATCCATAAATAATGGAGAACTTGTTGATATTCATTAAATATTACAAAAAGTCTTATTGAGAGGCCTCATGATGACAAATATATTTTACCTACTTTATATAAACTTGTAGTAGATAAGGACCTTTGGTCTCAATATGGGAAAAAATAAAACATTACAAAAATATAGGTTAAGAGTTTCATAATGTAGGATGAAATACCTACAATGGCAAAGATGACACAATCTCATGTAGAAATGGATCTAGCCATAATAAAAATTTAATGACAGTCATACCAATAATGCAAAGGGTAGTCACTTTTAATAATGGTAGGTTTTTGAAGAATGAAGGAAAACCTTAAACCATACTAATTAATTAGTATCAGTCACTATACAAAAAGAATAGTGAATACCATTGTGATGAAAGGAGTGAAGTGTTATATTCTTAAGAATTCATGAAGAAAATACATTTATCAAGCTGAAAATGGAGGAATATCTCTTCACAAAAGATATATAGTCAATTCTTCAATCTACAATTACCTCCTTGACAGTAATGCATAACTGCAAGGTGACCTTGAAGGCAGTCTTGACGACTATACAATGACCCCTATGAAAGAGATAAAACATGAAGATAAGAGGGGTAGTCCAAGAAGGGAAATGCAAGGATAATGGCAGTCTTATGAGAAGGAAAACAAGGAAAGGCATTAATGATTGCGATAAATATATAAATGACCATGATTTAGGATTCTTAATTTGTCCTTAACATACAATTTATGAATGTGATTTTAAATGATTGCAATAATTATTGAGGGACATTGATCTTGTTGATAGTCCTCATGAATTTGATGAAGACTTTTATATTTTTTGTAGTCTTAATGAATTTACTATGACCTTGGATAAAGACCTTAAGATAGTGGTTAAGTAGTGTGATTTATGTATTTGAAAGTGTGCTAAATCAATTCTTAGTAACTGTGACTATGCTTTGCAATGAAGCTAAAGACCATGTGGTTTGTCCTCATTAAGTGTAATGGTTTGTCCTCAATGAAGTCTTGTGACTATTCATAGTTCTCAATGAGTCTTATGAGTATGGTTTGTCCATTTAAGAAAAAAGGAAAAGTTTTAAAGAGGAAAGTATGGATAAAGGACACCATTCATACATTAAAGGATAATCATATCATACTAATAACTGTGACTATATTGTGACCTAAGGGGAGTATTTATGACTATACTATGGATCCTTATGAAAGACATTCATTAGGAAAATTAAAAATTTAAAGTCACAAATACCTTAAGAGGATAATCAACCTAAGGGTGACCTGGGATAATAAAATATCAATTATTAAGGCATAAGAGGCAATCAAGGGGTAGTTTTTCAAATGTTAGAGAAACAGAGGAAAACCACTACTAATTGAGGATAGTCATATTTTCATCATTCCATTAGGAAAGTCTATTATGAGGAGAAATTTTTTCATTATATTATTGTATATTCAAAGATTCAAGGGTAGATAATAACCAAAGAGACTAGGTTTATAGTGAAAAAGGGCGTATGACATTCGACAACAAATGACAATCAAGACAAATGATAGGGGAGTCATATGTCAAAAGTTATGACTTTCATAAGTATAAATAGAAAGATGTCTTGGAGGTTGTTGATAGTGTACAAGACCTCAAGAGAGCTTCAAATGGGGTAGCCACTTCATTGATGGAAGTGATAGGACTATCAAGTAAGAAAGAAGATTCAAAGGATAGTTTGATAGTACAATGGTCTCCAAGAATTTAACGATAGTCCATGGATTTCTCTTAGACACTAAATGCATGTAAGTGGTTGAAGATAAAAATACATAGAATAGAAAAACCATGATGAGTAAGGGTAGATATGGAAGGGATATTTGAGATGAAAGGCTTCCAAAAAAGTTTATTCATTACAAAGGGAAAACTTCAAGGGTAACAAATAATTAAAGACAAGAAGGCAGTCACAAGTCATCATATATGACAATACACGGTTCAATTTAAGGATAGTCAAATGATATAGGGAAGTCATTGAAGTGTCCTTAACTTCACATCAGACTCAATACAGTCATGACAAAGGGAAGTTTCAAACTTTAAAAAGATAGTCCTTTGTGCCTTCTGATCACAAAATGTTAGTTTTCAATCGTAAAGAAGACATTACCATCAAAGAAAAAGCCATAAGATAGAAAAATTAATATGTGAAAGGGTCTGAGATTGAAAGAAAAGTGAAAATGACAAGTTCAAAGCCAAAATGTATGATGCATTGTTTAAAAGACTAATGAATTCTCCTACACTCATCACTTTAAAGAGCCTAGTTATCTAAGTTCATGTAGTTTCAAGTATTATCATAGATTTGTACACACAAAATTACCAAAACTAGCTAACATTGTTTTACAACACCACTAATGAATAAAGGTTACTTGATTGAAAGTTGTTTGAGGATGATAATAGTGAGGTGTTGAGGTTGAAGGTCCACCAACAAACTATTTGACATCCAAAGTGTGTTATGAGACAATCATTGATATAATGTTCAACTATTCACATGTAATAATTATTTATTTAATAGTAGTTGCATATGTGTGGACTCAAAGTTGTAAACATATATGGGTTTGTAGGAATGGTGCACATATCATCTACACTCTGACCTTGAATTTTCATCATTTTCATTCTACTAATTTAGTTATTCTTACATTTCAAAATAGAGTTTAATAAATAAAATTAAATGAACTTGTTGAATTTTACCTGAGTATCAATGTCAAATGTTTCATTTAGCAAGAGATTTATCATAATCATCTTCTCTATAGCTAATGTATGTTGTGTAGCTACATCTCGAGAACTCTCACCATCATACGCGCAAACAACACTGTAAGAGGCACAATGGTGGGCTAGAACTCTAGGCCTAGAAGTCTCACCCAGATCAAGCTCTACTAGAGGCCTCACACACTATATAATGCTTTGAGTGAGCGATCTAATCAAGTCTATTGTGCCCACCTTGATAATGTCCTTCACAACTAAAGGAACATTGACATGCTCCACCATGAGTTTGGCCAAGGGTCTTGGTGCCAACATTGGATTATTTCATGCACCTAGTCTATCATGTGTAGAGCTCCTACCTCTACCCTGAAAGTCTAAAATGTTAAAATAATTTGGCACCTTATTGAGGAAAAACTCACAATAGAGTTTCCTCACAAAATAATATGGTACCTCGTAGTTATTGCATGGAGTTTGGTAAAAAACCATCCACCACCGCTCCCAAAATGGTGGCACCAATGGATGGGGAACCTCTTCCATGCATGTGATAAAGGTGCATTGGTTCTTGGGTCTGTAAAAAGGGCACACAAGTCAACTTTCCTATTTTTTTCTTTTTTCACTTCTACATAAGAAAGTCCACTTACATAAAATCATTTTAATTCATCCCTCTTATTTGACCAAAAATTATTTTTCTCACTCATTTCTTCTACATGTGATACATTCAATTTGAGTGATTTGGTAATGCCTCTACTATAAGGGTGGGTTGCAGAATGCTTATTTAATCTTCCAATCAACTGCTCAAGCTCTCTTTTATTATTTCCAATTTGATTTAAAATATTTTCATGGGTTCCTTGTGAATGCCTTCAAACTGATGGAGGGGTTTGAGATTCTTTCTCAAGAGGGTCTTCACTAGGGGGTGATTGTGAATTGTCAATGTTTGGAGGTGGAGATTGATTTCTTGGAAATTAAAACAAAGTTTATTTAAAAAGCCTATTTCAATCTACATTTTAATTCAAATTCAAAACTGAAACAATATAAATACATACCTCTCCAATCTCTTTGATCTCTTTGATGTCTTGTCGGCATCCTCATGAAGAATCACAAGAAAAAATCAATCTCCTTTTGGTCAGCAAGAGTTGCAAAGGCATAAAATGAGGGCTCAAGTCGCGAGTTTGCAAAAAAATGAGTTTTAAACGCCTATTTTTTTATACAACTTAAGCATTTGGTTGCCAAATGCTTAAGTCATTTGGCGAGCACCAAATTTGGTGCTCGCCTAATTTTGTGTTTGTGAAATACAATATTTCATTTTTTTACATAATGTGGCATTTTTTGTGTCACAGATTGGTGCACACACCCTTAGGTAGTCATGGGAACCAAGATAAGAATGGAATGTCGATAAAATGTCAATTGTAAGTAAGCATAAACCATCAAATAGAGAGAGTGGAGAAGAGATAAGATAAAAATTAAGTAGTTTCATAACTTAGAAGCCATCCATGCCAATTCACCATCTTAGGAAGAGTAGAAGAAAAAAGTTATGCTAAAAGATTTGAAAGAATTACTTTCTAATTTGAAGTGATATTGTAGTTGACCATACTCTACCATTTTGCTTTTGGAAAAGAGTCTCTAGTTGAGAACTCTAAATAATCTTTTACTCCCTCTCCATTCTTGCTTCAAGAACTAACTAGCTCCTTAAAGATCCTTCCTTGTTTTTAATGGAGGTTAGCCATTCCAAGAGTCCTCCCAAAATATAACCTTTTTTTACCATCTTGAATGATCCATGACCAATGAGGAAGGATAATTTTTCTATAGATAGTGATAAAATTCCAAAATTTCAAGCCAACTAGATGACTTAAAACCATAAAAAAATATTTCCTTGTTCTCGAGTCTAGATACTTAACTTGCATTATTCAACATCATTTAAAGTTAATATTCACTTACATATAATCATTATTCTCTAAACTAAATATCTTTTTCATTTAACACATTTAATTTCATAAGATCCATTTAATACAATTCTCGAATCTAAACATTTTTTGAATTCAAACCTTAACTAATCGTGCAACTACCTACTATTTTATATTTTATTCAATTTGGGAAAAAGGAATTTTGTATAAAACAAATAAATAAAAAAGACACACTTGTAGGCATATAAAAGCTAGAGAATTCAGTTAGACGGTTAACCTCAACGCTGAAACAAGTCTTTCACGATGTGCAAAGTCAACAAACACGGAATCTGATATCGTTCACTATTCACACGTGAGAATCTCTTCTAATTATATTCTCCAACGGATTAAAAAAGTTGGACACCGATCATAAATGGCGAGAAGTTACTGTCATTTATTTGGAAAAGGAGTGAAAAAGGATGGAAAACTTTATCGGTTTTACTGTCCACTTTCCAGTGGGCTCTAATTTTCCAAGTCCCTGTCTGTGAAATTGGAAAAATCCAAACCTATATTTCATTCACGTCCAATCACTAACTATATTTGATTCTCCACCAGTCACTTTAGTTTTGGGTGAAAAGAAGAAAGAAGAGGCAACCTAAAAATAAATAATAATGAGAGGAGGAAGAAGAGGTTATGGAAGAAGGCAAAACAGCAACCACCGGTTGGTGTGTAACGCATTTCATATCAATCATTTGTGGGGGTGAAAACAGGATATTTTTCACGTAAAACGTGGTGTGCTTACGCAGGAAGATTGAGTGGATAAACTTTGCATGTTTAACTCAAAAACGACGGAGCACTGACCATGCAAAAAGTGTGATGGATGAGAAGCGCGTGAATTTCGTGTGTCGGCAGTCTTCTTTTCGTATCAACAACCTTGCCTTTTACGCCCTCCCGCCGCCTCTCTAAATTCTTTTGCTAACCTTTTTTGACGGATTACTCCAAGAGGAATCCACTTGGTGGAACTCTTGTTTATGCCCAACGCATTGACACTCTTACCTAGGGTTTCAAGCGAGGGGTAGAAAAATATTTAGAAGAAAACAGAAATTAAATGCACTAGGAGTTTCAAAACAGGGGTATAAAAATATTTAGAAGAAAAATAAAAGTTAAATGAAATAAAGGAAAATAGAATGTCTTTGGATTAATAGACGATAATATTTATTTAATTTATATTTTTAATAATCGTCATGTTAGTCGAGTGATTCAAAGCTTAGCTCTTTGATAGGATGGACCCTCCTATAACCTCTCGAGGTTGTAGACTAGGTCAAAACAAACCTACAACCAAATAGATCTAGGTGGAGAGAATTGATTTCGGGGCCTACATGGAATGAACCCAAAACCCTTAACCAACTACACCACCTGTTTGGGCTAACATCTATCTAATTTTTAAGATACACATTTGGTTGTATTTATTAAATAACTAAAATTCAAAATCGTGTTATATTTTGAATTTTAATTAATTGGTAATTACAGTCGAATGTGCATCGAGATTATTTGATAGACTACATTATAGACTAGGTAGATTAAGGAAATGGAGTCAATTAAGTATAAACCAGACTTGATTAACTTTTGAAATAATTGTAACAATTATTTTAGAAATGTAGATGTGATGGAAGGATGATATAACTTTATGCTAAATTTAATAAGTTGTGATTTGATGTGATTCTAAAATCTGGATGATGTTTGTTCTACAAATAGTTCCTCCCTTTCATAATGTGCCTCTTAATTTGCATTTGATTTGTGTTTTGTCAAAGGCCAAGTCTAGCATGGGTCTAGTACAAGTCCATGGTTGTAGATATGTCCTATGTGCCCAAATTCAAATTTACACAATGTTGGCAGTATTATTGATGAAGGATGATATCACTTTGCCCTAAATTTAATGAGTTATAATTTTGAAGTGATTCTAAAATTTGGATGATATTTGTTCTACAAATAGTTCCCCCTTTAATATAATACCTCTACAAGCATTAAATATGTGTTTTCTCAAAAATCAAGTATGTCATGGATATGGGTCAAGTCCACAATCATAGATATGTTTTATGTGCCTAGATTGAACCTTTGCAATGTATATAGTTGTGCACTATTACCCAACCAATTAATCTTTGTTTTCTCTTCTTATTCTTGATTTCTAAAGGTTATAATGTTATGAAGGCCCTAGTACACTATATCATGCTAGAAGGAAGATTTAAAAGATTCTACTCTTACCTATTTCTCATGTTAAATCACTTAAGACGTGACATTAAAATGAACTTTATTTTTTGGATCTATATTTCTCTTGAAAAGTGATTGCTAAGATTTTAATAGAAAAAATTATTTTCCCTAGGATCACATAATATTTTTATATAGATTGCAATTAGTTCAAATCCTTAACGCTTATTTTATCCCTATAATCTATGATTCCTCTCTAGTCCCACCCAATGAATCTTCTATATGGGCCCTTCAAAAAGTAAACCCAAGGTCTCCATGACTAAGAAAAAAATACCACCTAGGTGGTGAAAATTATTATGCCCTCTCCATAGTCAAAACCCTCACATTCCACCAATCCTTAAATTCATTTGGATAAGGACAAAACCATTAACAAGGTTGGCTCTAGAACCTTTAGCTACATCAATACCTCTCCTAATGAAATATAGAAAAAAGGTAAGTGGTTTTGTGGGAATATGTGGAATGATCTAAGGGTTTTAACACCCTTACACTTTCCCTAATTTCATTAGAAAAAGAGATCTCCCAAGGATAGGATTGACTTTCAACCTTGAGGTGAGTCAACCCTATTAAGAAGGTCTATTGTTTTCTTATGACATAAATGGATAATTGGTACTTTGGGGGGATGAATAAAAATACATTAACTAACTAAATTTCATGACCTAACACTTGAAATGAAAAATATTATGATAACAAAAATAGAAACAGTAATTTGTAGGAAGATTTGAGAAGGACAAAATGGTATGCACCTAGCCTAAAAATTAGGTTATGAGCTCTATAGTAGGACTGGGTTTCCCTAGGGCTAATGGATCCTAGTGCAATGGTCCAAAATCTAATTTTTCTTTCCTCAGATCCTAGACTAAGCTTATGATTTCTCCAAGCTTGACTGTCAGAAAACTAAAAATAAAATTTGTAGGTGAGTTTCCATAGCTTGACAACAATGATGACAACTTTGAAAACTTTGTAAAATTGCTCCTTTGATCAATCTTCATTCCTTCTTCACCTATAAATCTGCACATGCAAATAGAGAAGAAAAAATGTTTTTTTGGGTGAATAGGGGTTTGCCTTAGTCAAACCCCATGTTGGTAATTAAACCTTGATAATGAAATGACGATAAATGGAAGGAATTGATGGATGAAAAAAGCTATGTTCTAACTCACCAAACCCTTAATGGCTACCCTTAGAGGACCGAACTCTAACACATCACTCTAAGGCTTGGATCTTGCATGAATTGGCTTGACTGATTGCTTGATTTGATGCTTGAATGCTTGCTTGAATTCTTGAAACCTATATCACAATGTTAAGTCTAAAACATGACATGAACACATGTGAACTTTGACATGATGATATGATCTTGATTGTTGTTGTAGATGACTGATAATGTTGCTCTTCAATGCTATTGACAATAGTATTTTCTCTTGTGAAGTTTGCATTATGCTAGATGATTCTCCTTAGACTTAAATTGATAAAATAACTATGTATTTGTAGGTGTTTATCTAATTTCCCAAAAAATAGATTCCACAAGCCAAAATTTGAAACTTGAATTTGAATCATTAAAATTTTGCCAAAAAATATATTAAAAATTGGGTCTTGACACTTAAATGGAACCCTTTCACCCTTGGGTGAATGGGTCCTAGGACCTAAACCTAGAACACACAATTTCCAAGGTGTTTAAATTAATGTTGGAAATTGTTTAATATAGGTTTCCCTTTCAAAAAATGAGAATAATAAGGCTTTGGAATTTATAATTTAGGTAATTAGAAGCTTAATTAAGTCCAATTAATAAAGGGGATGCAAACATAGTGTGAAATTGTAAAGGTGTACAATTTTCTACA
The DNA here is from genome assembly GCA_007115665.2 of Sequoiadendron giganteum. Taxonomy (NCBI): domain Eukaryota; kingdom Viridiplantae; phylum Streptophyta; class Pinopsida; order Cupressales; family Cupressaceae; genus Sequoiadendron; species Sequoiadendron giganteum. The sequence goes on along the minus strand of CM021107.1, from coordinate 313,190,440 downwards.
CTATATTTAGCCCCCACTTTAGTGAGTATGGGCTTATGCTCAGACTCACACTAAAGTAGACAAATAGGTCAAGAGAGGTCTAATTGTATAATTTTTAGGAAGATGAGATAACTAGGATCAAGGAGGATGATCAAGCCCCCAAGATCAAATATCCCATTGCAAACCAAAAAAGGCACAAAGAGACACATACATGCAACATCGACACATGATACACAATCATACAATGTCAAAATTAATGCAAAGAGGAAGAAGGGGTGGACCAAGCTTCAACTATTTGTCTAAAAGGTATGAATCAAGCCTAACTTGTTTGTCCTAAAATATGCTCACACGGGCTAGTGTAGTCCAATATACACTAGGTGATCCCCAAGGAAATAGGGTGAGAAAAACACTCTAGGTCTACAATGTGTGAACTCAAAAAAAGGTGGTAGATGAGCAAGTCATGCGAGGTCTATAGACTTCCATATGCCAACCATACCAAATTTATACTCCTTTATAATTTTGATGAGGTGCCACACTGAATGGTTACAGGTTTTCACAAGGCACCATTGGCAATCAAGTTGTATTATGCTTGGTGGCCAAGATTTAGTTTAGGATATTCAAAGGGGTTTTGTTTAGTTCATGAGAGGTCTCACTTTAGGGAACATCACACTTGATATCACTACCAAGAGAGGACTAGTTGAGGGATAAAATATTCACACCTTAGGGAATGCAAGCCATACCATTACCACTAAGAGGAGTTTCATATGCCAAGAAAGGTCACACTCTTGAAGGAGATCGAACCCAATTTCACCGCCAAGAAGAAACATCACATGAATTGAGAAGACCACACTTTGAATAAAGTCATCATTATGCAAGCAGTAAGTGAGAAGCATAATGCTCCCCACTTTAAAGAAATTGTTAAACACCATGCTATAAGAAGTTACTTTAAAGTAGAAGATGATAAAGGCCAATACATTAGAGATTATTTGGAAAGTCCTATGCCAAACATATGTTTCCAAATAAAGCTACATAATGGAAAGGAGGTTTCCCCCCATATGCAATCTTAAGATAACACAAAAGGTATCCATAGATTTTAGGTCAATGCATGTCTTCTTTTAGTGTTATAATAGAGCTTGGAACCGTCATCTTTCCCCAAATATTTCATGAAACAACAAACAAAAAGGAGGAATGATACATGGAGGGATAGAAGACAAACAGTCCTTTCAAGTCAACATGGACGAGACATAAATGTATCAATGCTTTGCATCAACCCTAAAAGGAAAAAACAAGACCAGTGAAAGGAAAATGGTTATGACATATAGAAAAATTTAGATAAAAATATAATAATGTCACAATAGATTTCTCCTCCTTCGTATCCTTGCACCAATGGAGTGACAAGGGTCATCCAAAGTAGGTTCACAAACATAAAGACACATCAAGCACCATAGTATGGGTGATCACATTATATAGATGCAATCACACAAAGAACATGGAAAGAACAAGGATAGTATGGCACATGTGATCCAACCTAAAACAAGTCATCCACATCCCAATATTTTTCATGATATACAAAAAGTAGATAACTACTAAAAGGTACAACAATGAGTGGCGTACTAGGACAAGGCCATATAACCCCTTACCCCACAAATGTAGGACAAGGATGAGCCGAGATATGTGATGAGAATGTGCTCCTTGCAATATAAAAATAGATTTTCATGAAATATAACACATGTAATATTTAGTATTCTATGATTCTACAACTATCACATGGCGAGGAGAAAAGTGTGTGCATTCTATCCAGTTACATTGATAATATCATTTTCACATATCAGTCTTTGTAAATCACGTCACTCATCAGTAAGATGCCCAAGAGTTCTATGAAATGCATAGTAGTTCATGTTTGTACTATTATATTTTGTATTCTCTTTGCTAAGTGGTAGTGTAATCAATCCTAGATAGAGGAGTTGATCCATTTTTTGTTCTATTTTTGTTATAGTGTGTAAGAATGGTAATTTTTTGAGTTTATAGGGCTTAGTTTTCTTACTTGATATCCTAGTCCCTTGATATATTCTGATGGTTGGTGTTCTAGCAATTGATGGATTTCATGTTCATTGGTTATGTAACATCCTTGTTTGCTTAAGATTTTAAAGACTTGACCATAACTCTCTTCTAAGTTGATAGGTATGTTGGTAACTCGATGATCATAAGATAGAAGATTATCACTATTGTCCTTGTGAACAAGTTATTTCATGATTGATGATTAAGGCTTGCTTTGTGTTTCAACTTCAACATGCAAAAGGTTGAACATATCAAGTGATGAGATGATAGTAGGTGTTTGTATGGATGGATAGGAGGATACATTTTTCTCAAGGTTATGTAAGGATTCTTGTATGAATTGTTGCATGGTATCTTCATCTTGGCCTAAGATGTCCACCCCACAAGGACATTCATTAGAAGATGAAGGCTCATGCATGTTATCAATTGCATTAGGATCATCTGCAAATATACAACTAGAAATATCAACCAAAGATCTTAAGGACATCCATATGTTGCCAAAACACATATCCATAATGGAAATTGATGCAAAGTTTTAGGTCTAATATATAAGGATTTATTGATTTTAGAATGCAAAAACTTGAAGCTGATGTATTTTTGATGCAAATTTTTATTTTGAATAATATACTTGTTTTGACCAATTGATGTGAATGCAAACAAACTAAAAAAAATTGTAATTTCGTAAACTAAAACTGAGATATACAAACAATAAGATATAAAGAAGACAACAAAAAAATTATGCCCAAAATTTTGGAAAATGGCCTATACAAGGACAAGTTCGCCCAAGGGTGAATGGGTCTTTACACAGGGGTTGGAAAAAATTAAGTCTATGTTTTTGAGTTAGTGTTAAGGTCTTTGTTTTAGGTTGTAGATAGATTCTTTTAGTTACAGATTTCCGAAATTGAATAATTAGATACAAATGTAATTTGATGGTAAACAACAAGAAAAATGACAACTTTTTTATACAATTTTGATTGAAATTTTTGATGTAAATGATTGAAGGACACTAATATACAAACTACTATATAAAATGAATGTAATATTTTTGGATTTTTGTGATTTTAAAGGATGCAAAATGCAATTTTAAATGATGCAAGATGTAATTATGAAACCTTAAATGAGATGCAAGACTAACTAATTCAAATCTTAATCTAGGGTTTTAAAGACTTCCAAATCAAAATTTATGATGTATAATGTCTAGTTCACCAAAATAAAACATAGGAAAAAAAGTGAGTGTTGTGGGAATATGTGGAATGATCTAAGGATTTAAACACACTTACAATTTCCCTAATTTCATTAGAAAAAGAGATCTCCCAAGGATAGGATTAACTTTCAACTTTGAGGTGATTCAACCCTATTAGGAAGGTATGTTGTTTTCTTATGACATAAATGATTGATTGACACTTTTGGTAGATGAATAAAAATGCATTACTAACTAAATTGCATGACCTCACACTTGAAATGTAGAATATTATGATAACAAAAAATGAAAATAGGTAATTTTCAAATAGATCTGAGAAGGGTAGAATGGTATGCACCTAGCCTAAGAAGCAGGTTTTGAGCTCTATAGCAAGACTATTTTTCCCTAGGGTGAATGGGTCTTAGTGTAGGGGTCCAAATTTTTGTTTTATAGTCCTCAGATCCAAAATCTAAGCTTTTTATTTCTCTAGGTTTGGCTATCAAAAATTTAAAAATAAAATCTATTGGTGATTTCTCCATAGCTTGACAACAATGATGAAAACATTGAAATTTTTCTAAAATTGCTCCATTGATCAATATTTAGTCTATCTTCACCTATAAATTTGCACATGCAAAGAGAGAAGAAAGAATGTTTATTTTTGGGTGAATAGGGGTTTTCCTTAGTCAAACCCCATGTTGGTAATTAAACCTTGATAATGAGATGATGATAAATGGAAGGAATTGATGAATGAACAAAGCTTTTACAACTCACCAAACCCTTAATGGCCACCCTTAGAGGACTGAAATATAACACATCACTCTAAGACTTGGATCTTACATGAATTGTCTTGATTGATTTCTTGATTTGATGCTTGAATGCTTGAAACCTACATCATAGTGTTAGCTCCAAAACATGACATGAACACACATGAAATTTGACATGATGATATAATCTTGGTTGTTGTTGTAGATGAATGGTAATGCTACTCTTCAATGCTCCTGGCAATAATATTTTCTCTTATGAAGTTTGAATTATGCCCGATGATTCTCCTTAGACTTGAGTTGATAAAATCACTATGTATTTATAAGTTTTTATCTAATTTCCCAAAAATTAGATTCCACAAAGTGACATTTGAAACTTGAATTTGAATCATTGACACATAATTTCCAAGGTGTTTAAATCAACGTTGAAAATTATTTAATATAGGTCACCCTTTCAAAAAATGAGAATAATAAAGCTTTGTAATGCATAATTTAGATAATTAGAAGCATAATTAAGTCCAATTAATAAAGGGAATGCAAACATAGTGTGAAGTTGTAAAGGCTTGCAATTTTCTACACTACACGTAATATAGTATTAAGGAGACCCCTACTATCTGTTGGTGTAAATAAAGTCTTGTACCTAGTTAATTCATTACTAGGGGACTTATTTGCATGTTAATTTTACTTAGGTCCTAAGAGGGAATCTTTCTAGAAGGTGTTAGTTTTCATTAGATCTTATCTTATCTTTTGACTCTTAACACATGTGTCATAGGTAGTTGTGATATGTTGTCACATGACACAAGATTAAGACACTTGTCATAATCTTGTTTAATCTTATGTCTCACCTTGGATATATAACCAAGTGGTCTCATACATTGTATATTGAACATATTATTTGATAATTAATTCCATTGTAGTCTTGAGCATTGCATATTGATCTCTCTTGTGCTCTCATGAACTGCTTAGATCTTGGGTGGTTATAATCTTCAACCAAATATTGCATGGTGTAGAGTTATTCTATACCAACTCTTACATGGTATCAAAGCTTGTGGGATTGCTTCTTGTTAGTATTTATTGAGAGATCTTGGTAAATCTTGAAAATTTTAGTATGCTCTTCTCTTGCATCGAATGATGATATGTAGAATCATAAAAGCTTGAAAGAAATACTAGTTTTAGGGGTTTCCTCTCCGTGACTTTGTTATTCAAGTTCAAATTAGAGATTTTTGGTGAAAATCTAAGCTCACCATTGAGACTAGAGGTTTCGAGAAAGCTTTTCCTTTTATTTCATCCAATTCAGACATATGAGGCCAGATCTATGAGGGTTTAAAACTAAAAATTGGTTTCCAGATCTGTTGATAGTCAAAATAGCACAAACAACATAAAACAAAATATTTCTACTCTATTTCTCCTAAAAAAGAAAGACAACATATAGTAGCCTAACTTCCAAGGTCCTGGTAGTTGGTTCTCAACCATCCAATGTTTCTCAATTGGCCAATGCAACTGTAATATTCAAGGGGCCTTTGCTGGTGATAAGGAATACAAACTGTATCATGTTAATCAATCTATGTTTAATGGGGGGGTTTAAATAATTAGAAAAAGGATAGATCAAGGCACATATCAGTAAAACATGAAAAAAATTCTTTAACATCTAGACATATATTTTCAACAACGATTGTTTCTTAATAGATCAAAACCATAACATGTGCAACTCACAGAACAATCCATACCATTGCATACATTCACAGTGCTTAATTTAATCATCACAACCATTCATCAAAATACTACAAGATTCAAAACAAACTCCTCATTTTTTGCCAATAATATAGATCAACAGACATATAATAATTCCATTCATAGATAATTTAATGAAATAGTCTTTAAAATCTAGTTTCCCCTATTGATTTGCATCAAATAAGAAAAATTTATGTACAACAAACTCACTAGCATACAAACCGATTATGGTTCATTAACCTCATCCAAGAAGTTCAACTCCAACATAAAACTATATAAAAAGTGTATCTAAATTAAACATGAACTTAAAAGTATCTTTACTCAAAGCTATAAAATCCTATCTGCTATCATTAGGTGGCTAATCCTACTTCAATCAGCCGACCTTTACAACATGGAGCTCCAAAGTACATATAGACATACTGTAATGACCTAAAATCTTCCTGCAAACATCAACAAACCATTAGTTGTACCTACAAGTTAATATAAATCAAATAATGGAATAAAATAGAGAAATAATAAGAAAAGAGATGAATTAGATAGATCTCACCCATGTCTCTTCTCCTCCATGCTTCACTTCCATTATACCTTCTTGGGATTGCTATAATAGTATGATGCCCTCAGATTTGTGAGCAATCCTATAATGTCTAGCCCTAGCCAATGCCTTTGAAGGATTTGAAATCTAAACTATTGCAATGTAGAATGTTATTCCTATTATGCAAATAGTAAAACAAATAAAAGCCTAGAATAATAAAATGTCTATAGTAAAAGTATCTCAAGCAAATGAACATGGATCCAAAAATGAGATCAAGATTGTCATTTTATAGAAAATGCAATCTTGAATGGACGGACAAGATGAGAGATTGAGGAATACCCTAGAATCAAAGGTCAAGATTCAATAAGGCAACCTGAATTAGGGTTAGGGAAAAATACCCATAGGTGTAAATAAGATTTAATTAAATGAATTAAATCCAGACTGAATGTGACAGTGGAGATGAAATTAGTAAAAATCAGAAGACAGGAAGACGAGATTTTAGAAAATCAATAATTTTGGAAATTACTTGATTTGTAGAAGAATATTTCCCTTTTGAATTAAATTAATTCAAAATAGAAGATTTTGTGAGGTAATTAGTAATTGATTTTTGAAATTAATTACTAAATGAAGAATCAGTTAAGTATGTGAGATATTTTTAAATGATTTGTTTCATTTAAAAATATAGAAATGTCACATGCCATAATTAAATAATTAAAATAATTATTTAACTTAGAAGAAGTAGTTAATTAATTAAATAAATAAATGAATTTATTTAATTAAGAGAGGATTTAGGAATTAATGACACATTAAATAAATATATTTTAAATATATTCATTTAATAATCAGGAGGATATTAATAATAAGGATTAATTAAATAAATTGATGACTTTATTTAATTATTAGAAGACTTTGACAATTAGTGACATATTAAATTAAATAAATAAGATTTATTTATTTAATAATCATGAAGAATGAAAGATTATGAATTAATTAAATAATCATGAATTATTTAATTAATAATTGAATGTGGGTTAGGAACATAATTCAAATGTTACAATTATGCTAGGATGGAAAATGGTAAAATAGTGTTCACAGGCCTAGGTCATTACATTTTTAGGTGTCTACATTTTTAGGTCATTACATTGGTGAACCCAACTTTCCAACACGAATTTTTTTTGCAGGTTTTGGCTTCAAACATTTTTTTTACAGGTCCAGTACAAAACGACGCATTTGAAGACCCAAACGATGCATTCGCCCTGTCGCATCACATTTGCGATCGCGAGCGATGCATCCTCTTTGTTGCACTGCATACGAGTCTTCCCAAGACCCATTTTCCAGGCCGTGACACATTTGATAGAAATCGAGCCTCATTCGCTTTGCCAAGCCATAGGTAACTGGTAATCTTTCTTGTTCTTTTGATCATTATTATAATCTAGATCCGACGCATCTGCGACCAAAATGTCATGTTTTCTTTCATTTTTGGTGTTTAAAAAGAACCAACCCTAGGATAGTCACATAAATTTCAATTTACCAATCCTAGGATAGGCAATTTAACTGGAATTTATCAATCTAGGGTAGCCACCAAACTTTTATTTTTGTTAAAAAATGAACACCATGTCTGTGTGAAGCAACATCTTCACTTAGATTAGAAAATATTTTTATTTTGGGTTTAAAATTGAACACTTGCTTTGTGTGTTTTGGATAATAGGCATATGCTCTCCCCTTTATTTGGTGATCAAAAAGCCAGACCTATCCTTTCTTTCATACTTATGCATTTACTGTTTTCATACAACCTTTAGAAGGCCTGCCGTAGTGGGAAAAAGTACTCACCCTACGGGAACGACCTAAGTGGGAACACCTAAAGCCAAGGTTTCCAACCCACTATAGTCAAAAGTAAGTTGTTGATGAAAATCCAACTTGACAGTAGTTGACAGGATAACCATCCCCAAAGCCTTTGTTCTAAAGGTTGGGAGGTCTCTTAAGGGAGTATATCCATTGTCACACTGAATGGAAAGACTTACTAAGAACCTAGTGTAGTAGCTAGTCGTGTCAGTAACCAGACATCCTTTCAATCATGGTGCAAGGGGAGGGAAGAATCTCCCCCCAAGACACTCACCATATAATCACCACACACTATTTGCTCAGGGGATTCGGTATCCACTTCTGTCACCTTGAGTACACACCTAGAAAAGACAAAAACACGGGCGCCCTCTAGGGGGTGACAAGGCTGTGTGAGTCGACGTAATTTTAAGATGTGGGTTGTGATTGTGAAGATAATCCACTTGAATTTTAGGAGTGAGTCTGTTTGAACAAGCATTTCATATTTTTGATTTCTGTGTTTTCCAAGAATTCTTAAAAATCTTCAAACAAATTACAAAATCACAAATTGGAATCATAAAAACTGGTCGAAAACTACAAATTGTGTTCGGGTTTTTCCCTAAAATTGCATATTGCGACGCAAGCACTCTGCTACACTACATTCGACATCTAAAAAACCGCATTCATTCTAATGAGCCACATTTGAGCCATCAGGAGCTGCATTCGCTCTGTCAAAATGCAATTGACAATTACAGAGCTGCATTTGCAATCAATGAGCCGCATTCGGTTCATTGAGCCGCATTTGCTAGACATAAACCTGCATTTGCAAAACAGTGTCACAATCGAGACTTCCAGAACTAAATTCGATTCTGTGTGCCGCATTTGCTCTGTCATAACGCATTTGTTGCGACACATTTTCCAGAACCTACAAACAATTTTTCACTGTCAAAACAAAAAGTCCACAACTTGTCTAAAATCCAATCAAGTCTTCCTTCACTATTTCAAGTCAAACCAGACTCTAAATTGCTCAACTATCATTAAACATTACATTTTTTAGATACCATCTAGCCCATTAGATTGCATTGGTAGCTTCACCACCTCCTTAGACACTCACTTTGGAAGATTTTAGGAGTTGATTCTTGTCATCCATTGTCCAAACTTTGCATTCATTAGTAGGTTATCATTGGACCCAATTACCTTTGTCACTTTGTCAATCATTTTGTGAAGCATTTCCCACTCAATAGTATAGTGTGGAGAACTCACTTTGTCCCATTTATAGTCCTTCTACGGTCCATTGATCCTCCAAAACTGAATCATTGCAAAAACATTGTTTGTTCAAGTTTTTCCTCTTTAGATCTCTCACTAGTAAGTACATCTTAGGATCATTTATTGCATATCATTTAGTATCACTCCACTTACATCCACAAGTCTTCTTCATAGCATCCTTTTGGAAAATCCAAAAAACCATAAACATAGTCTCATACTTAGATCATTCTCTCCATCATCCCAAGTTGAGCAAAACTTTGTATGGTTGAAACTAGACTACAAAAAAAGAAACGACTTATGGATTCTTTTAGACAAGACCCCAACTTTCTTGAGTTCACAATTGGCATGGACTCATTTCCCAATACAATGAATAATCCTTGTTTTGACATGGAAAATCCCACAATCAATCCTTTTAGTGAGATTAACATACCATCATCTCCCTCACATATTTTTCAACCATTTATCTGATGGGATCAAAATGGGGATGTCTTTAAAGAAGACATATTAGTTGCCACTCAACATCCAAAAGTTGCTGCTTTTGTAGAAGAAGTAGTCTTAAATGACTCTTCTAGATTCCTAGCTATGCTCCTTGACCATGGGGCTAAGTTACCAAAGGGATTTGACCTTAACACTCTTAGAGCAACTTCTCCCACTCCACTATCACACAATTCCTTCATGGGAGCTTCTTCACAAAATGTCATCAACACACTCAATTCTACTTCCCTTGGTCATACCACTACCACAACCAACACAACATCTATTGGGGGATCATCTTCCCAAACCAACACCACATCACAATCCATCCCCCAACAAGCATCCACCATTCCTTTACAAACAATAGGGGCAACCACATCAAACCTCTTTGGAACTTCATCTAGTTCCATGAGTACATTAGCAAACCTACTATTAGGTTCTTCAAGTGCCATTGCAACCAACTCATCTAACCCATTTGGGAGTAACAAATGAAGAGTTTTCATCCAAGGCACCCAATCCACTTCATCACAAGTCAATACCAGCATTCCTATGACCCAAAACACCAACACTCCTCAAGGTTATAATCTTTTATTTGGGCAAGGCAATCAAGGCACGCAATCATATACTCCATTTGGGCATCAACAAGCTCAAAATCAACAAGGCACTCCATTCTTCACTGCATTTGGCAATCAACAAGGTCAAAACCAGAAAGGTTCTCAAATCTAGTCCAATATGGTAGGATATCATATTCCCACTTATGCTTCTCAAGTCCATACGCAGTAGCACATCCCTCATCAAAATACTCATTTCCAACAACCACCTAATCACAACACTCACTTTGCCCACAGGAAACCCACCCAAAATCAACACATCTCATCTCAACAATTGGGGACTCAAGCTGCCCCTATCACCAACATAGGTGATGCTACCAACCATCCCATGGTGGAAGCACTCACACACCAACTCATTGCTCTTCAAACACAAGTGGAGACCTTGCAACAATCCAATAAAAAGTCATACATGTCACATGATGTGTATCCTTATCCATTTGACACAACTTTATATATGTCACCATTTCCTCATGGATATGTGGTCCCTCATTTTCCCAAGTATAAAGGAAAAACAAACCCCCTTGAACAGATAAGGGAATTCACAACTAGTTGTATTGACATTGCTTATCAGCAAACTTATCTCATGAGACTCTTTTCTAGAAGTCTTGGAGGTCATGCACTAGAATGGTTCTCACTCTTGCCTAAGGGAATAAAAACTTGGGATGAATTGGAAAACAAGTTTGTCGAAAACTATGCTTACAATATTGACACAGACATTGACATCGCCTCCTTATGCAAACTTACCCAAGAGGATGCAGGAGAGACTTTCATTCCATTCTTTCAAAGATGGAGAACCTTAGCAAGCAGATGTTCGGTAGAAATACCTGAAAAGGAGAAAGTAACCATGTTTGTACAAAATCTCCTTGGACCACTAAGGTATGGATTACAAGTCCATTGTTGCACCACTTTTGTTGACCTTGTTGAAAAGTGTGTTCAATTGGAGAAAGCCTTGATTGCTAAAGGTGAATTGAAATATGGTGGAAAAACCATCAACCCCACCACCAATAATAACCCAAGTAGTTCAAACGATAAAAATAAATATTGGGTTAAGAACAAACACATCACAAATGATGGTGTAGTTGATGCAAAAACTGTCAATGCAACAGGTCATGTACTCACAATCAAAGGAGTACACAATTAAAACACACCTGTAACTACATCGAAACCAACTGCCAATGCTATCCAAAAAATTCATGTACAATCGAATCAAAGGCAGTTGCATCAACCACGACAGTTCCAAAAATGTACATACACCCCTTTGGGTGAACCTATTGAAACTGTCTTAAAGAAACTTCTCCAAAACGGTGTCATAATGTTAGAGGAGCTGAAACCGTATGACCCTAGTCAATTCAAGCCTTCATGGTGGGATGACAGTTCATTTTGTGATTACCACCGTGCCAAAGGGCACAAAACATACTCTTATCGCCAATTGCGAAATTTGGTGCAAGACCTCATAGAGAACCACACCATTGAGATGGGTGGTCAATCTTTTACACGCAATCCAGATCATACCATACACAAGAATCCACTATAGGATCATGGTAAGGCTTCCTCATCTAGCACCAAGCATACAAACAACCAAGCCAACCACATTCGTCCGGCTTATAATACTGCTCGTCCTGCATACAGTTATCTTGATGGCACTATTATTAACAATCTTCGCACTGCTAATGAAGATGAATCTGTTAATACCATTAACATAAAAAGAGCCCCAGAATGCAATGTGACTACGCATAAAGGCAAGGTCACTATCCCGGGTCCTTTTGCCCGTCAACCAAAGATCACCATACTTGGTCCATCCACTAGACAATCCACCCCAAAACCGGAGTTCAACATTGTTGAGCAGTTAAATAAAACACTTGCCCAAATATCCATTCTTGAACTACTCTGTATTTCACCCATGCATAAGGCCATCCTCGATAAAGTACTGCAAGATTCATCCGTCCCAACCAACATTGATGTTAACCATCTTGAGACCATGGTCGGATACCTGAATTCGTCTCACCATATCACCTTTTCAGACAATGACTATTCCTCACCCAAACCATCCCACAATGATGCCCTTCACATTGAAGTCTTTGTCCACAAGCATAAGGTTCGATGAGTTCTAGTAGATGGCAGAGCAGGATTGAATATCTACTCTCTAAAATTGGTCAAAGCTCTTGGTTTTTCTGAGGCATGTGTAGATGCTAGCAAAAGCATCATCATCAAAGCATATGATGATGAAGAACGCGCTTTTAAAGGTGTTATTACAATTCCACTTCGAGTGGGACCGGTCATCATAGATAGCACATGCCAGGTCCTGGATCATGATATCCACTATAATATATTACTTGGTCACCCTTGGATTCATGCTTTAAAGGAAATTCCATCCACATACCACTAGTGCCTAAAATTCCCTTTTGATGGAACTGAGATCACTATCCCCAGAGATCCTGATCCATTCCAATACTGCACCAACCTGCGAGCTATTGCTGAGCACCAGGTACCCATAAATCGGGAAGCCTCATCTTCCATCACATCCAAATACGTTGACCCATCCACACTCATGAAATCATCCATTCCATCACCTTCTACCACACCATCTTCATCGGCTTCCATCCCAAGTAACGATATTCAGATCCAGGACCTTGGTTGTGGGGAATTCAAATTAAACATGGCTTACTGTATAACCACAATACCAAAGCCACCAAAAGTATATGGTAGACCTTGTTTTCAATGGAGCCCAAAGTAAATTTCAACATTCCAGCAAAAAGTGTTTTTACACGGTGGGGTGATATGGGTGATGAAGACATCATTGACATGGATAATTGGATCTACAAAGACCCAACACAGTTATCCCCATTACCGCTACATCTCTATGGAAAAGGATATGATATATGCAAAACACAAGGTTTAGATGGCACAAGCGGCCTTGGAAAGAACAATAATGGAAGATGGGAACCTATCATCATAATGACAAGACCAAGATACATAGGGCTAGGATTCGACCAACTCAGAACTGATGATCAATGTATCTATGAATTTTCAAGTAAGGACGTAATGACAACGGAAAGTGTCGGGACAAGCGAAGAATCCCTAACTGAAACAGACTCAAACGAATGGGAATGGGGATCTGACAAAACCATCAGTGACTATGACATTGATGAACTATTCTTGGAACCTAGCCAACCTTCCTTTGAAGAAAGATTCTGCCAACAATCTAACATCGACCCTATTCACCAACATTCTAAAGACAAGAAATGGGTAAGCAATCCTTGGAACCCAGAAGAACATAAAGTGTCATTGGTAATACCTGAATCATCTCACCCCATTCCCGAATCCACCCATGAGCCTGACCTATTTGAGCCCATCATCCATACTTCTGAAATGCCTACCACTAGTCATGATGTTGATAATTTCATCCCATATTATGATTTTGAACTTGATTCATCTGACTCAGAGTATGGACCATCCATTGCATCGGACACGGAAGTGGAAATTGACAACTTTGATTTTACACTTGAGGCATCAATTTGCACACTTTCCGCATCCTCCCCATCCTTCACCAATACTGATGATGGAATCCCCCTTGTGTATGCACAACTAATCGACTGGGACCAAGAAGATCCACTGGTGATGGACATATTTCAGAATGATGAGGCAATTACAGAATTCATGGGACTAAGAGAAGGTATTCCATGGGGGGATCACAAAATAGGGTTCTCCATTGATCTCGATTGTGTAGCTTACTTTGGGGAGACTGTGCAATCCTCCAGTCGCAAAAAATACAAAAAATAAAAAAGAGAAAGAAATGCCTTTAGGTGAAAACTGCAAGGCACCTTTTGGCAGTAAAATAGTAAAAATAAAGGATGCATCCAAAGGTGAAAACCTCTCGAAGGCGCCTAAGGATGGAGGATTGGAATTTCTCCCCGTAACATAGGAAAAATCGGCCATGCTTATTGAGGATACAATAGAAGTTAACATAGCTACACCAGAGAATCCCAAAATGATTCTCTTGGCCGCATCATTATCAGATGAGGAAAAACCCGAGTTTACACAATTCTTCACAGAGAGAAAAGTTAACTTCACATGGTCATATGCGGACATGCCAGGACTGGATCCCGAATTGGTTCTACATCATCTGCCTTCAATCACAGGAATCAAGCCGGTTAAACAAAAAATTGCACAAGATGCATCCACAGATTGCATTACTTGTCAAGGCGGAATTAAAAAAGTTACTGGATGCTGAATTCATAAGGTCAATTGATTATGTGGATTGGATATCAAACATTGTTCCTGTTACCAAGCCGAATGGACAAATTTGTATCTGCATGGATTTTAGAGATTTGAATAAGGCTTGCCCAAAGGATGATTTCCCTCTACCAAACATAGAGATGATTGTTGACCTCACGGTAGGATATGAGATGCTATCTCTCATGGATGGTTTTTCAGGCTATAATCAAATCAAAATTGTAATAGATGATCAACATAAAACAACATTCACTTGTCATTGGGGAACATACTATTGGAATGTCATGCCTTTTGGCTTAAAGAATGCAGGTGCTACATATCAAAGGGCTATGACAACAATCTTCCATGACATGATGCACATTCTAATGGAAGATTATGTGGATGACCTATTAGCAAAATCTTTGACAAGAAAAGATCATCTCAAAGTCCTAGACAAAATCTTTAGATGGCTTGAGGATTACAAGGTCAGATTGAACCCAAAAGTGTGTTTTTGGGGTCACTTCAGGCAAGCTGCTAGGATACATAGTTTCAAGACAAGGCATTGAGGTTGACCCAGCAAAGGTAAGAGCAATTCTGGACATGCCTCCACCAAAGGGAATCAGTGAGTTGCACACACTTCAGGGCAGATTGCAGTCTATTCGCTATTTCATTACACAGTTGGTAGACAAGTGTCAACCATTCCAATATCTACTATGCAAAAGCAATCCTTTTGTATGGGCAAATAAGTGCAACATAGCCTTTGACCAAATAAAAGAATATCTATTAACACCACCAATGTTAATGCCGCCTATTGAGGGCAAACCATTGATCCTATATGTCACTACAATGACAAATGCATTGGGGGCATTATTGGTGCAAAATGACCATGAAGAGAAAGAAAGAGCCATATATTATATCAGTCAAACACTAATTGGATATGAGCTCAATTACACAACTATTGAAAGAGCATGCCTTGCAATTTTTTTCCCAGCACAAAAACTTAGACACTATATGCTAAGCCATCAAACACATTTAGTGGCAAAGATTGACCCATTAAAATATCTTCTGAGTCAAGCGGCATTGACAGGCCATTTGGCAAAATGGGTCATGATATTAAGTGAGTATGATATACAGTATGTGGAGCGCAAGGCTATAAAAGGTCAAGTCATAGTAGATCAATTGGCTGATGCACCAATCCAGGCCACTCATCCTCTGATAACTGATTTTCTAGATGAGTCTATTTTTCACACAAAACTAGCTCTACCATGGAAATTATACTTTGATGGATCCCACATTGGTCACGGCTCAAGAGCTGGCATATTATTTATCTCACCACAAGGGGATTCAATTCCTAAATCATTTCGGACTGATTTCCCTTGTACAAATAATATTGCAGAATATGGGGCATTGGTCACAGGTCTTAAGATAACAATCAAATGGAAAATTCAGACATTGCTTGTATTCAGAGATTCTCAATTAGTCATCAATCAAGTGAATGTTGACTATTACACAAAAGATGAGAAGTTGCATCCCTACAAAAAAATGGTGGATAGTTTCTTAATGTATTTCAAAATGATTGCATTTGAACAAATCTTGAGGACACAGAATAAAGCAGCTGATGCAATGGCTACCATTGGATCTCTCCTAGACATCCCTAAGAATGTGTCACAATTTGAATTCTTAGTGGAATAGTGCTGATGCCTACATACGATATTCCAGAGTCCAAAATGGTGTACGAGATTGTTGGTTCTGGTTCGCCTTGGTATCAAGACATATATGACTATCTTAAATCCCAAACCCTCCCACCCAACCTGTCTAACAACCAAATAAAATCCTTTATCTGAAAAGCGACTAGACATACCATCGTCAGTGACACCTTAAACCACCGTGGCTTTGACAACACCCTTCTTCACTGTCTCGACACTGATGAAGCCTAAATGACCTTATGGGAAGTACATGAGGGTATATGTGGATCTCATTCAAGTGGTTCAACCTTAGCTAGGAAAGTCACCAGACTTGGGTACTACTGGCCGACATTAGAAAAAGATGCTCTTCAGTTTGTCAGAACATGTCAGAAATGCTAGGTGCATAGTGATCTGATTTATGCACCTGCACAGGAATTGAGACCTATCACTTCTCCATGGCCTTTTGCACAATGGGGACTCGGCCTCATGGGTAAGATCCATCCTTCCTCGTCTAATGGCCATAAATTCATAATCACCGCCATTGAGTATTTTACTAAGTGGATTGAAGTCGTCCCTCTCACCTACATCATCAGTAAACAAATATCCAAGTTTATCCTAAATTACATCATTTGCCGGTATGGTGTCCCACAATCCATCATCACAGACAACTACATCCCATTCAAAAATCAGGACGTTCGTGAACTCTATGAGTGATTCCACATCCAACACCATTTTTTGACTCCAAACTAACTACAAGGTAACGGCCAAGTTGAGGTGTCCAACAAAACAATTCTTCACATTCTGAAGAAGACTGTCAATGATGCTGGCTGAGATTGGCACCTACAACTCAATCTTGCTTTGTGGGCCTATCGTACCAGCATTCGTACCCCCACTGGAGCCACTCCATTTTCCCTGGTCTATGGATCTGAGGCTATATTACCCATCGAGGTCAAAATTCCTTCTCTCCGAGTTTCTTTGAAAGGAATGATTGATGATGAAGAGTACAAACATACTCATCTCCATGAGCTAGAAATGCTACAAGAAAGACGGCAAAATGCCTTAAATCATCTACAGGCATATCAAAATCATCTTTGTCGAAGTTATAACAAAAGAGTCATGGTGCGAAAGTTTGAAATCGGTGACTTGGTTCTCATGAAGAACCCCAAAAATCAAATGGACCGTGAAAAGCTAGGAAAATTTGAGGCTAATTGGCTTGGTCCTTATATCATTACTGCCACATTTGGTTCTGAGCTTATCAGTTGGCCACACCTATAGAGAACAGCTAACATAACCCATCAATAGTTTACACCTGAGAAAGTTCTACACATAGCATCAGAGAGCTTGGCTGAAAAACCTACAAAATACAAAAAAATTGATAAATAGAAAAAAATTGTCCCTTGATGAAAACCTGGCAAACAGGCGTCTTGGTGACACAAAAAAAAAAAAAATGGCAAAAATAGTAAAAAGAAATGAATTCATCCAATAGTGAAAACCTGGCAAACAGGCACTTTGGATAAGTACCATGGTGAAAACCTGGCAAACAGGTGCCATGTGTAGTCGATCATTGCTTCACCATCTACTATTACTCAAATCGACCTTTACCCATTTTTCATAATCACAACGGCCTGACACATTCACGACATCCGTCCTAAGTCCTGTCAATTCCGACCATGGTTAATATTTGGTTGACATCATTCCTTGCATATCCTTGCCTTTACCTTGCATCTACCTATCTCCATATCATTAAACTTGGGTATTCCCCGACCTGTCTAGGGGGCAAGAACTTTATCATGTAATGGCAGTGGGTACTGCACATGATCCTGCATTCTCAAAAAAGTCCTGAAAAAATCCTAAAAATCTGAAAAAGTCTTGAAAAAAAGACCTAAAAATCAGAAAGCGTCCTAAGAAAACACAGAAACATCCAAATCAGTGTCAAAATCCAAAATCAAATTCAAATTGATCAATTCAATCGATCATGTCTTTTCAATCTTCGTCCTTGTCCAAACTACATTATCTCTACGCTTTTGCTAAGTATCAAGATTCATCTGTGAATCCCCGAGACATTAGGTCAGTCCTTCTAGGTTTGTCACAAAATAAATCATGATTCAAACTTCTGTCCCTTGGACAATGTCATTGATCATGTCAAACTACGAGGTCTCTGAGTGCACGACGTAGGCAAGGCCATCAATCGATGGACCCCGGAGGCCGCACTAGGTCAGTCCATTAGGGTTCATGGCACAATATTTTTAGACACGTCAAGCTATCTTCAAATCAAACTATCTTCGAATCAATCGAATCCTATGTCAATCTTGAACTATCAATCTATCGACAATATGTTTCGTCAACACTTTCAGTCAATTCGACATGTTAGCAATGACATGTAGTTAAAATCATATCAAAATAATTTATCATGGCAAATATTTGAGTTCTTCTTCAGATGTGTCCTTCTTAAGAGCAACTCTCGTCAACTACTTTATGCTTTTGGATGTTTCCTTCCTAAACATCGTCATCATCTGGAATTTTGATGAGTTCTCCTAGCTTTGAGAATCAATCTCCTAGATATCAATGTCATTCAGGATATGTCCTTCCTGAATTTGATATCGCCCGACATTTAAAACAACACCTGACATTAAAACACTTGGAAAACTCTCTTTTTTATGTCTTTTGATAATTATCATGATATTAGTTCCTTATGTCCTAGGAACTGCGACATATCATGATGATTATCCTTGTCTACTTATCACTCTGCTATTAGTTTCTCCACAATGTCCTGACTTTAGGATTTAGAAAAGCAACGACATAGTATGATGATTTTACTGTCTATTTTTACTATCGTGTGGCTAGTTTCTCAAGGATGTCCTATCATCAAGATTTAGAGAAGCAGCGATGTCTCATGATTGGGTTGGTTTTTCTGGTGGTTGGTCATGATAAAGTGACTAGGGGCAATTGTGTTCCTTGCATGAGTCATGATCATCCCTGTTCGCGACTGTTGATCTATGTGAGGGTTCGACCTTGCACACTATTGATCTATGTCATATCATAGTGTTTGTCGACCATCATGACATTTTCATCCAATGATGATTAAAGAGCAATAACTAGAATAGCACTATAGCAAAGCTTTTGAAGGATTTTTAATTTCCACACTAACATGCATATCTTTCTTCGCACTAACATCCATCTTCGTCTTCTCTTCTCTCATTCTCAGATGATATCCTATGACATACAAAAACAAAGTTGCATACATAATGGCATGAGCATTTCATATTCACATCTACATAAATCAAATACCATAATTCACATTGCATAAACACTATCATTTGCATCAACATATAAGCATTATAAATAAAGCATCTACATTGGCATATAGGAATTACATCATCACAACATTACACAATGCATACATACATTACCACATCCAAAATTGCATTCATAAACATAAGCATAAATATCCATACATCTCATAGCATCACATAAGCATCTCATAAAAACATAGAATACCATAACACATTACATCATATAGGCCACATCAAAACTGCATCACATATATAATATCAAAAAATGTTATGTCACAGGATAGAGTCAAATGATATCCCAAAAATAGAGCTCGCAGGTTCGAATATCAAAAAAATACATGTGTCTAAAACAAGTCCTAAGATGGCCCTCCTCCATCCTGTGGAGGTGAACTGTGAGGTAACTGTGACTAATCCATCAAGTGAACAGTAAACTAAATGGATGTCCTCTCCAATGTCTCACTCTGAGATCCTATAGGATCAGTAATAGGAGGCTGGCTCTGCTCTGTCTGCTGTCCTGAGGACACTGACCTGTGACCATGCTCTGACTGGTGACCATGATCTGATCTGTGGCTATGCCCTGATGAATTTCTATGTGAGCTATGTGATCTATGGCCCGATGACTGCCCTGATGTAGTGGACCCCCCAGCACTGGTATGACTATTGCTATGAGACCGGCTGCTGTGTGTCCGACTGCCACTACCTGTCCTACTGTAGGATCGAGACAACCCTGGGTCTTGTCTATCTAGTGGAACAACCTACTCATATAAGGCCCTATATTGGCCCCTGCTCTCTGCCATCCTGGTTAGCTCCTGAGCCATATCCCCTATCGATCCCATGCATAACCTGGCAAACTCTGTAACCCATAGCTCTGACTCCTGTCACCGAATGATGACCTGGTCTTCATTGTAACCTCTAACTCTACTCTGAAGATTGTTGCATCTGCAGGAAAAAAGGGTGATCTGGCACCCTCATCATCTCTGAAGATCATGCGCTCTCGCAGTCACTGATTTGTCTCATCCTCCTCCTCATCCCTCTCCCCCTCAGGCTAGACCTCCTCCACATATATGTCTAGTGGATGTCCCCCAACAAGTGGATTAGCCTCCACTCTCTCCTCTGCCGCCACCTCTACCTCCACTCTATCCTCCACTGCCACCTCTACCTCCACTCTATCCTCCGCCACCACCTCCACCTCCTCCTCAAACACCACCTCCACCTCCTCCTCACCTCCTCTAGCCTCCTCGACTCTTGCCTTCGGCTCTCTCTCCTCCACCTCCTCCTGAATGGGTGATAATGGTACACCACCCACTCTCTATCTCACTCTCCTGGGCTGCCTCCGCCCTCTGCCATCCCTCCTCCTCACACCCCTCCCATCTCCTCCACCTTCACCATCTCCTCCACCTCCCCCATCTCCCCCACCTCCTCCGTCTCCCCTGTCTTGGCCTCCGCCATCCCTGCCTCCATCTCTACCCCTGGCACCTCTGCCATCTCTCCCTCCATCTCTACCACCCCGACCTCTCCTCGGTACTCTCAGAATAATTGATCTCCAATGAATGGGTGGTGGACCATCTGGATCAGTCAAAGGAATGGGCCTGTGAACCTGCCACTAGGTGTCAAACTCGGCTGATGTGCCCGCATTTGCTGGACCCCCTCTCCATACCCATTGAACTACCACCAGACTTTCAACCTGCTGCTCTGCCACTGTGACTGATATGGGCGGCCCCCACATGGTCTCTCTGGAAGACCGAGCATACTGTGTTGTGCCTACTGGCATAATCTGCTACTCCCCAAACTATCGTAGTACCCATTGGGGTAGGTACATCTCAATAATCCGCTGTGTTTAAACAGTGCAGCCAATGAGATATCAAAACTATCTACAAAAGAACAAGTGGCCATCCTCATCTGCCCATTGGGCACAATCTTTATAGGGCCTCCAAACAAAATTGATCATTGTGTCCATCTGATGACGCCAATACTTGATATCTCCAACACAAGTCTGGCTAACCGATCCTGCATATAGATAAACATAGGGCATCCCATCACCCAACTGCTGCATCTATACAGGTGGTCAAAAAATGGGAATGCGCTCCCATTCCCAAATCATAAGCAAGGTGGTCCTGCAATTGATACTGTGCCCCTAGAGATAGACTACCTCATGCAATTAATGGTATAATATGGCCAACAAGCATGGACCCCAAGCAAAAACAGTCCTCTGTGATCTCATACGAACAAGAATATCCCCCCATCCAATGGGAAATCCGTGACCACGACGATCCAGGATTAGCTATCTGGCGATCAGGGTCATAAGTATGGCATCGAATCAGGGAAATCGATCGGCTACAACATCCCAACCGATCTCATAACCGTCGAAAGCCAACTGTGCACCATTGGTACCCTTGTACCTCTTTGTCAAAACTTGTTGCTCACGGTGTGGATCATAGACCACCCTCTCTTTGCTGATCGAAATGCGGAGAATGCGATAAACATCCTCCAAAGTCATAGTCACCTCTCTAGTAGGCAGGTGAAACGAGCAGGTCTCAGAATGCCACCTCTCACAAAGAGCTGTCAGCAAACCTCTATTTGCTCAAATAACAGCCATGTAGGTAACATGGTACAAGCCAAGGGCCATCAATCGCTATCTCTGTCTATCACTGAGATGATCTTTGAAAGCGTACGTCGCTGGTCTGAACTCTCAGGTATAAATCAGCACAAGCCGACTCTGCACAAGGAAAGGGCCAAGGATTAGAACATATTGAGAAGCATTATGGAAAGTTTTGTACTACTGGCAAGTCAAAGGTACAGAAAAGTTAAGCTCAACACAAGTCAACTCTGGTCAACTTCAATTGTGTCGCGTTGACCGCAAATGCATCACAATGATTCAATTGCGACTCGGGACATGACAAATGCGTTGCAATATATCAAATGCATCATTCTAAATGGCAAATGTGCAAGCAAACATCGAATGCATCATTTAATCTATCAAATGCATGATCTAACAATGAATGCATCGTTAGGCTTGTCAAATGTGTTGCACATCAACAAATGCGTCACAAAATTATCGATTGTGTCGCAAATTTATCATTTGCGTCGCCAATTGGCGAATGCGTCATTCACCCTCGGGAATGCGCAATCGCACAAAATAGACCCAGTCTACCCATCGCACTTGTGTTGCGACACAAACAAATGCGGCGAATGTGAAGGCGATTCTGGATTTCGTGATAACATTTGCATCCCACCTCATTTGATTCCCGCCCTTTTGACGCTCATAAATGCAAGAAATTTAAAATTTGACAAGTTGGATAGGGTACTTACCGGTGCACCTACGCCCTCGGGTCATCGGAATGAACGCACGTGATATCCATAGTATGTAGTCATCGGGATCACCATCCTCGCTAAGAGCTCTGATTTCTAAAAATTTCTCAATAACAAATGAGAAAATGACATTTGGTTTAACCTTTTCAACCTATTTATAGGCTGAAAATTAGGGTTTTGACCTAATCAGCTATACTGGAGGCTCATTTGACCACCTTTGACTGGAATTTTGGCTGACTTGGCGTCCTCCACTTTTGAAATTGTTCGCACCCTTATTTATCTAGTAATTATTCGAGCTAATCGGGATATGTTCCAAATTTTTCTGACCCCGGGTCAAAATTCAAAAATTTTCCCGAGGGGGCATAGGCATTCCATACCTCCGCTAGGGCATATTCTGGACTTTTTTTCTTTGCCACAATGTGACAAGTTGCATCATGACAAAGAGGGGCAAATGTAGACACCTAAAAATGACCTAGGCCTGCGAACACTATTTTACCAATTTCCATCCTAGCATAATTGTAACATTTGAATTATGTTCCTAACCCACATTCAACTATTAATTAAATAATTCATGATTATTTAATTAATTCATAATCTTTCATTCTTCATGATTATTAAATAAATAAATCTTATTTATTTAATTTAATATGTCACTAATTGTCAAAGTCTTCTAATAATTAAATAAAGTCATCAATTTATTTAATTAATCCTTATCATTAATATCCTCTTGATTATTAAATGAATATATTTAAAATATATTTATTTAATGTGTCATTAATTCCTAAATCCTCTCTTAATTAAATAAATTCATTTATTTATTTAATTAATTAACTACTTCTTCTAAATTAAATAATTATTTTAATTATTTAATTATGGCACGTGACATTTCTATATTTTTAAATAAAAAAAATCATTTAAAAATATCTCACATACTTAACTGATTCTTCATTTAGTAATTAATTTCAAAAATCAATTACTAATTACCTCACAAAATCTTCTATTTTGAATTAATTTAATTCAAAAGGGAAATATTCTTCTACAAATCAAGTAATTTCCAAAATTATTGATTTTCTAAAATCTCGTCCTCCTTTCTTCTGATTTTTACTAATTTCATCTCCACTGTCACATTCAGTCTGGATTTAATTCATTTAATTAAATCTTATTTACACCTATGGGTATTTTTCCCTAACCCTAATTCAGGTTGCCTCATTGAATCTTGACCTTTGATTCTAGGGTATTCCTCAATCTCTCATCTTGTCCATCCATTCAAGATTGCATTTTCTATAAAATGACAATCTTGATCTCATTTTTGGATCCATGTTCATTTGCTTGAGATACTTTTACTATAGACATTTTATTATTCTAGGCTTTTATTTGTTTTACTATTTGCATAATAGGAATAACATTCTACATTGCAATAGTTTAGATTTCAAATCCTTCAAAGGCATTGGCTAGGGCTAGACATTATAGGATTGCTCACAAATATGAGGGCATCATACTATTACAGCAATCCCAAGAAGGTATAATGGAAGTGAAGCATGGAGGAGAAGAGACATGGGTGAGATCTATCTAATTCATCTCTTTTCTTATTATTTCTCTATTGTATTCCATTATTTGATTTATATTAACTTGTAGGTACAACTAATGGTTTGTTGATGTTTGCAGGAAGATTTTAGGTCATTACACATACTACACATAAATCCCTCTCAATCAAAAATTGAGATCCACTAACCAAGGAACCAGAACCGCATCAAGAAACTAGACTGGTTGATCTTTAGTTTAAAATTTGATTGCCCTATTGAGTAGAATCTGATGCCCAAGGAAAGAGACAGGACTGGCTGATGAAAACCTTTAGTTCAAAGGTTGATTGCCCTCTAAAGTAGGAGAGAAAAGGGGAAGTCATGTGCCAAAAATAGAACATTTTTCTGCCAACTCACTCTTGCATAGTTTTATCAAGAAGATATTCATCATAGCTAGAGAACACTTGTTGAAGGATCCACATTAGGCCCATCGACCCAGTTGTCTTCAAATTTGAGAGGTGAATTCCTGCATATCTTTCAATTTGTTCAATTCCCTCCTAGTAGCTTTCACCTCCTCTTTAATATCCATCATTCTATCCAACAATAAATCCTCTCCATCATCTCTTTCTACATGACCTCCTAAAATTTTTTGTTCCATTTCTCCTTCAATTGATCCAAAGGAATGCCTTCTTTAACCGGTATGTCTACATTGACTAAAATAGCTACTACAACTTCCAATTCATCAATCTACTCATTCAAGTCTTTACTAGCATCTTGAACTTCATTTCTGTGATTATATGAAGTCAGACCTAAATTAGATTATGCTTGAGGCCTTTTCCAAGAAATCTGCATTATCTTCTTCAAGGATTGATTGTTCCAAGAGAGTTGACTTTCGTACTTTTCATATATCCTTCATCTTCTGAGCATATTATCTATATTCCTCTTCCTATTTTCCTAGGTCTTCAGCATGATGATTCATTTCCTTATCAAATCAAGTGCCTTCTTATGGATTTCAAAACCATCTAATAGTACTTCTCCAACCTCCTGATTTAATCTGTCAATCCATCGGTCCAACATCCCCATTTTATTTCTCATTTGCACCAAGTTATCATCTTCTTTCTTACTGAGTAGGACTAGAGTTTCTGAAGCAGCAACTTGTTGGGACATGGGAGTGGAAACACCTTTTAAGAAACTATGCAATTGATCCAATTAAGCCTTAAGCTCATCCTTTCATTGTTTATCCTTGATCATCCTAGAATTTTTGGAGGAAGCTACAATATCAATGAGATTCATTTGTTGATTCCTTGTAGGCCTCCCTAAGTTGACTGTGCCCAATTGATAATCAGTCACTTGCATATCTTCTCTATCCTTGTCCACCACCGGAGTTGCACATTCAATAATGATCTCTCCTCCCTCTCTGAGTCTTGTGGAATGAATAACCCTAGCCTTTTTCTTAGGTCTCTCCTTTTCTATCTCCTTCATCATTTCTTCCCAATTAAGAGGCTGCGGTGGAGCTATCTGCTTCTTCTCGAGATCTAGCTTTAACCAGGTAGGAGCACTTGTAGTGACTACTTGTGATGAGGAAGAGGTAGTTGTAGCAAAAGATAATGGTTGTAACATGGTAACTTGATGCTGAGAAGAAAATTCTTACACATTATGTTGCTCCTTTTCTACATTTTCATGTGCAACCCTCTCAGCCTCTTCCTTATCCTTCTACTCCTGCAACCTTTTATCTTCTCATTCCTTCTTCAAAAGTTATTGCTCTAAGCTCTTTTCTTCAAGAAATTTCTCTCTCTCTCTCTCTCTCTCCAAGTCTTTGAGCTTGTCCCATGCTTCCTTTTCCTTTTGTTGTTGCCTAGCAAGTTCTTCAACATCCTTTTCCTTTTTTAAGCATTCTTCTTCTTCCTTTTTTTTATATGATTCTTTAATGATCTTAAATTTAACCTCAAGGGCTTCCTTTTCTCTTCTTTGTCTAGCCTTCTCTTCTTCAAGATCATGGATATTTTGCAACATTTCTAACTTGTCATTCTCCTCCTTTATTTTGAGCTCCTACTCCTTTTGTTGTTTCTCTTGTCCAACTCATCAAATTTATGTTTGGCCTCTAATTGTTGTTGCTGGAGTAATGCATCAGTTTGGGATTTTGCTTCCATTTCCTTCTATTTTTACAATGTTTCAGCTTGTGCTTTGGCATCTGAATCTTGTTGTTTGAGTAATGCATCATCTTATGAATTTGCATCTAATTCCCTCTTAGCTTCTTCAAACAGCTTCCATCGGCCCTCCTCTATCAAAACATGCTCAATTCCTACATCCTCAATTTCATCAAGAGGTGTCTCGTCCAGTCTCTCCTTATCCGATAGAGTATCCTCAGAGTTTGTCTCTACATCATGGATTTCAACCTCAAGACCCTTTCCCTTCAAAGTTTCAGCTTCTTTGTGGAGGGTTCCTCTAGGAATTTATTCACTTAGCTGCTCTGTAGGAGGGGGTTGAGTAGATGACTCACCTACAATGGATGTTGAGGCCCTAGGTCTTGTTGGGACTTCTTCTTCGTGTGCTTCAGGTAGATCTTGAGTCGGAGCTTCAAGTTCAAATTCCTCTATATCAGGAGGGAAGAATTCCAAGGGCCCCTTAGGAGGCATTCTTCTCTTCATCCTCTTGTACCCTTGAGTTGTACCTACACCTTTCCTTTTCTTGGAAGTTTGACCCCCAGGTTCATTGGTTCTTAGCACAACCCATTGGATGCTTCTATCCAACACCGGCCTTGCTATTTGTTTAATATCTATGGTCTCCTATGCACCCCAATCTATAGGATCCAAGTTCTTGGTACTTATATTTTGTGCCTCATATTGGGGATCCAACACCTCCACATCATTTGATAATATTTCAGGAATGTCCACTTTCACCCCAAACTCCACCATGAGTGGGATACGCAATCTTTCATAATTTCTTTTCCTCAAGTCATATTCATCCTGAAGATCACTCCAAAAGTAATCCAATAGATTGAAGTGTTTATCAAAAATAGAAGCAAGCAAAGAATTCATTTTCTTCTTTGGATCAAAGTGCTTCCTAGCAGTGTACAAGCCCAACTTCAGGTGCATCAATTCATTGCAAACTACCTTGGCTCCCACAAGGTGTGGACAACTATATTCACCCAACTTCATGGGGAACTTATGACAACTAGGCTTATGTTTTATAGGAAATTTGGAGTTAACCCCCAAGGCTTGATAAAAAAACTCCATTAAAACAATCTTGTTGCTACAAAATTTTGGGAGAAGTTGATGAAAAAAATAAGGTGTGGAATCATTATGATCAACTCACCTTGTAGACTTCTGAATTGCATTACAAAAGGGTTAATGATGCATTTTTATATATCATTATTAACCAACTCACAGGGGATGGAGGATATAGATTGAGTCAAGAAGCCATGGAATTTATTATAGAGTGGGGATGTTGGTTTATCCAATACCCCAAGTTTACTTATTTTAGATCTAGAAGTTAGCTACAATTTTGGAGCACTTTAGGTCAAAAATGACCTTTCCATTTCGTCCAAAAGGCCCAAAAACCCTAAGATCAATTGTTAATTCATCAAAATTCGATTCGAGAGCCACTGAGGCAAAATAAATTTTCACAAGGAGCCATATGGCCCCCAGGTCACCATAAAAACACAGTCAAATTCACAAGTAATCGACATTTTTAAAAAAAAAATGGAATTTTTTTATAAGAAAATAAATAAATATATTTCAACTTTTTTATAATTTCTTTTCGAAAAAATTTCATTTAAAAAATAAAAGAAAAATAAATTATTTGTAGATTTTTCTGTCTGCAATACCTTTTGGTACCCATACGTACTATGTGGGAAACTAGGTACCACATGGTGTGGACTATAGTTGCGACCCCATGCTAGAGCTAGGAAAGAAATCTGGTGATCTTTTTTAAAATCAATGTTCAAATTAACCAACACCAAAGAAAATTCTAGCTAGTAGGAATATTCCTATAGATTTCTCCTGACCATCATGGAAAGAATATTCTTTTGACTTATTCTACGAGAGAAGATTTTGGTGAAATGTTTTGGATTCCAGGGGTAAATTCTCTTTGATGGCCCCCTGGCTGTCAAATTTAACCCCATCAATTGTTGATGTCAGCCTATGTCAATAGTGACATCATTATATTTAAAAAAAAATTGCCCCCCTCTCCAATGAACTTTTAGATTATGTAGTTTAACTTGAAATGGCCATAACTTGCTCATACAACCTTGTTTTTTTGAGATTTTTTTTATTTGGGGTAGAATTTTACACTCTTCATAGTGGTGTAATCATATTTTTATTTTGGTGCCTAGTTTTTCTAGAAAGTGCAAATTCTCATAGGTGTTGCTGAGTAGTTCTCATTTTTAAAATTTTTGGGGCTCCATTCTTGTTCCTACAATAACATTTTTGGGTGAATTTTTTTTGAAAGTGGATAAGTTTTTGTGTAATTTTTAGTGGTGTGATCATATTGATCTCATTTCATGTAAAAATTTTACTCTGATCTTGTGGAAAAATTTGGTAATATGTATGCACTAAGATCAATTCCACTTTGCTATTGTTGGCAAGTGGCACCTATAATCACACTAAATATAAAGTGCCATAAATCATATTTTCTTGTGGGGTTTCATGATTGAGTAATTTTGGGAGGTAATCTTACAATGGTTGATTATATTCTTTTGCTTGGTTTGTGTTCTTGAAATGGGAAAACTCAAATTGAACTCCTAGCTCCACATGATTATGCTACATGGATAAAATTAATGTAATTATCTTGAATGATGAAAGGTCTAAAAGTCCATATAAATGAAACCATTCATAAACCTAATAATGCTAAAGAACTGACAAAATGGGAGCTTGGTCATGAGAAAACACTTGGATGCATATGTTCATTAGTATCATTTGATTTACAATTTCATGTTGAATCATGCAAAATACCTAAAGAGGATTGGGAGGCTTTTGAAAAATTGTATGGTAAAACATATAAGATTAGGGGATATCATATTGATAATGATTTGTTGAATCTTGATCCTAAAAATTTTGATCACATCCAAGACTACATCTCCAAAGTTAAACAACTAAGAACACAATTGAAAGATTGCAACATTGATAAAGATGATTTATAATTGATTTTGAATGTGTTATCTAAGCTTGGTCCTGAGTATTCAGTGTTTATTTTTGGCTTTCATACCCATTGAATTTCTATGTAAGCATCATATGTTGATACTAAGTTTGATGAATTTGCAAATATCCTAACCCAATAGGAAGCTTATTTTTCCTCACATGAGGGTTTTTCCTTCTCATGTTTCATTGATAGCATTTTTTGTTTTCATCTCTCTTTTGGGGAGGAGTTTTGTCCCATTGGGTTTTCTCCTTTTCTTTGTTTGTGAGAGATTGCATTTGTATTTGTACATGGGTATCTAACATGGCGTCATAGCTGGGACCAATATTTGTGTCATTTGCATAATAATCTGCTAATCCCTAAGTTTCACTTAAGGGGGGATGTTGGTGTAAATAAAGCCTTGTACCTAGTCAATTCATTACTAGGGGACTTAGAGGACTTATTTACATGTTAAGTTTACTTAGGTCCTAGGAGGGAAAATTTCTAGAAGGTGTTAGTTGTCATTAGATCTTATCTTATCTTTTGACTCTAACACATGTGTCCTAGGTAGTTGTGATATGTTGTCACATGACATACGATTAAGACACTTGGCATAATCCTATTTAATCCTTGTCTCACCTTGGCTATATAACCAAGTGGTCTCATACATTGTATATTGAACATATTCTTGGATAATCAATTCCACTGTAATCTTGAGCATTGCACATTTATCTTTCTTATGCTTTCATGAAGTTCTTAGACCTTGGGTGGCTATAATCTTCAGCCAAATCTTGCATGGTATAGAGTTATTCTATACCAACTCTTACACTATCCACCCAAAGGTTGAAACAAGAAAAAGGACAAGTTACCCCTAGCCCCACCTCTTTTGTGCCCCTTGATAAATCCAATGTCTCTATATGGACCATTATATTTCTATCATCCCTAAAAAAGTGGAATCCATTTATTATCCTTTGGGATGTTCTAAATCCCTTAACTCAAAAATAGGAACCTTTAAAAGGAAATTGCCAATAATTTCTATCATGAAGGAGAAATTGGCGAAACTAGAAGAAAACCTCCATGTACATGATAATATTCTGAGATGGATGTTTTCCCAACAACTTACTACCAAGATAAAAATAAAAGTTATAAAAATGAAATGGATCAAATGCAATATAGATTGGAAAAGCGATTGGGCAGACAAGGAATTAGGATGAGGTGGAAAATTTTGCTACAAATTTTAAAAAATGGGAGAATCTCAAATAGAGAATGAATAAATTAAGAAAAATAAGTTGGAATAAAAAATAACAATGATGAAGTAGTGGAATTTGGAAGAAAAATGGTTAAAAAATTGGCCACTAGCATTTACATCCTAAAAATATCAAGATCATAATGAGTTCAATTCAAGATTCATGTTAGAGAATTTATTATTAGTTAAGATGTTTTATGAGATCTTTATTTGGAGGGATTTTTTAGTGTTAGAGAATGTAAATTCTAGATAAAAGAGTGTTTTACATAAGAGTCCATATGTAAATCATAGTTATAAAAGTCTTTTACAAAAGAGAAGTTGCACACTATATACATGAGGTCTCTAAACTTGTTTCTACACATTACTTAGGATTTGATACTAAAATTTGTTACAATATCAAATGGCTCAATAGATCAACTCTTCAAATCATTGTCTAAATTATTTTATGATCATATTATTTATATTTTAATATATATAACTCAATATAAAACTAGTCTATTCATTTTCTGACAAAATGTGACATTTGATTGATATGTTGTATTTATCATAGGAAATTGCTTGGAGTCCAATAATATTTTTTAGGAGTATTAATTGTTGATAAAATTAGCATTTTTTACATTTTCATTGATCACCAAATAATAACTTAATGTTGATGTATTAATTGGTTTTTCATAACCCCTCTGCAAGAAAACTTGAGCTTCCCTTAGCTTCAAGAAATATTTATTCTATACTAACAAGGCCAACCACATGAAGGTGGAAGCTCATGTGGCCTCACATAAGACCTAAGAAACCTATTATATCCAAAATAAGATACATAAGACACTTAGATAAAGTATCTATACCTATATTTTATAGATGTACTATACCTAAGACATGTCTATATTTTAACCTTAATGTAGTCTAGAGCTAGTTGAAATAGTTCTTAGACATAATTGATACCCAAAATTTATACATTATTGTATGTAGTCTAGACCTATTTGACATAATAGACCTCAATTTACACCTATAATTTATACCTTATCAAGTAGTCTAGACCTAAGACACTAGAGAGACACCTATTAAAATTGTATAGTTAAAACACCTAGGTTATAGTAGTCATAAGACACATATATTTCACACCTTATTCTAGTCTAGAGAGACATATGTATATTTTCTAACAAGTAGACACATAGTTCTAACCTAAGACACCTATGTTATATATATATATATATATATGTTATATATGTATATATATGTTATATATATATATATATAAATAAATATAATTCTAAGAAACCTAGAAGTTAAATACTACATGTAAGACACCTAAATTAAAAACTATATAGTTTAGAGATCATACCTACAACATGAAGCTCAATAAATTGAAATCCTTTAGCTACATGATTGCAAAAATAAATCTCTTGCCATGATGAAATGTAAAGTAAAATAGAGTTCACAAAGATCACTTGATTCTAAAATTTGTTAACAACCATTGAAATTAAAATTTGAAAGGAAAGAATTATTGAAGCATGAATTAAAATAATTAATACTTAGATCTAGTGAATACCTTCAAGATTAAGTGTAATTTGTCAATATTTTTCATACTACATTGATTGGTTTAGCTCAATCTTCAATAACATGTAATATTCTTTGATGATTATATCTATCTAGTCCCCACTTATGACATCCACATGAACCAAAAACTTGATGAAGAGCTAGGTTGATAGCAATTAGTAGGTGGCTATGTTGGTACACTATGTTATTAAGATGGTAATCAATAAAATGAATCTCATTTTGAACAATAATTATTTTTTTGAGATATATCCCTTGCACTACAACTGAACCTCTAGGAAATAACATTCCATCACTTGTTTCTAGTTTTGTTAAATTCATCATATCCTATGTGAAAAATAATAAATAATAACTAAAACCTTCTATTTTTTCAACCTCTACTATGATTGACAATCCATCTCTTGTACCACAATTTTCAATGTAAAAAATTTAGAACCAACATTTAATAACTAGATTACGTTAATGATATCAAGTTTCCATAATCCATAATTTTGATGTAAAAATTATTACGTAATTGAATACAAAAATCAAAGCAAATAAACTAGATTACAATTAAAATTTGTCTTTAATATATTAAAATCTATAAAATCAAGAAATACAAAATTTGTATGATATATATACCTTTTTTAATCAATCATGAAATATGGTCATAATCAATTGAAATCAAAGGAATGTTTTCAAATATTTATTAATCTTCATCTTCATTGTATACATGTTAGTAACATGTATTGGTACCAAATTTCATTCACCAACATTTCCACGTTGTTGGTTGTTACAATTATAATTTCCCAAAATTCAATCATCACAATAACAGGAGTAATCCCTAGTGCACAATTTCCATGTACAACTATCTATACTCATGACACAATGCAAAGATATTTTTATCTCTACCCTCTTGCATCTATGCATTAGAATTCTATCCACACCTACAAATTATATAATATGAAATAAAATAAATATTTAAGTAAAATCTTAAAAATAAGTCAAACATTTTTCAAACAATACAACCTAAGATCTCCCAAAACACTCTATTTGGATATGGGTCCCTCCCTGAAAATGTGCCCATATGACATGCAAATTGTTTCTTACACCATTCAACAACATCATATGCATCATTCATAGGATCTCTCTCATAATGTTTTCTTAGAGCATGTTTGATGCAAGCTCCTGCACTATCATGTTCACCCTTTCCATTCCCACTCTCAAAGAAACTCCAAACATCTATAATATTTCCATGTAGATGATATATACATAGTGCATAAAACAACCTTGATTATTTTAATTGTGATGCACACGCATCAGACCATACAAATTTCTTTTCAATTTTCATACCCTTCTTTCCAAATCTTCAAAAAACTTCTTAAAGAAATGTTCTACAAAATTTGTGTCATGCTCTTTATCATCACTAATATAAAAGTGATATAATTTATTAACGAATCATTCTTCATATGTACTATTAACACCAGCTAAATCTAGTTGTGCATGTCAATAACACACATGCACCATAATAATTACCTCCTTTGAATAGTAGCATTGTGTTTGAATCTCCTTTTGATGGGTAAAAGTGTAATTTTCTACAAAGTTGACTACTAATAAAACTATTACAGATGGGAAGTATCTTGTAACAACTAAAATTATTTTTCTTTCCGCTTAGAAAAATGCATGATGTGTATATGGTTGTATCAATTTATAATTTTTTTACATAAATGTTTCAATATCTACCTCTTCTTCTACATAATCTAATTTGTTGATTATTTTCCCATATTTTATTTCAAATTTGATGAGAGTCTCATCCACACTAAATTTATGTATTTGTAGTGTCGATATTAGATTGTGTTTATTCCACTAAAAAAAAATGACTCTTTTGGCTTTGATGGTTATATTTTATACTCCCAATGAAAGTAGGTGTAAAATATAATGAACCCCAATAATTTCTAAAGAGCACATTCATAGTATTATTATCATTGGAAAGTAATGGTTGAAACTTTGAATATGGAATCAAAGTATTAAGAGAGTTGGAAATGTTATGCTCAGCTTGCAAATAACTCCTTTCATATACTATAACCATATATACCTTAGTATTATATTCATACTTTATCACACAGTGAAGAGTAGATGAGACTCGCTTCATTGCATGAATCCATACTTTAATAAGAAGAATATTATATGAAAGAGAATTAGGAAAAACATGGATAAGGGTAGGAAAAACCATAGGTCCTACCTTATTGGGTAGTGTTATTGTTCCTAATGATTTCCTACCAACATTATCAAAGCTACAAATACATATATCATCTAGTTTTATGAGAGTATCATCCACACAAAGTTTATGTAAGAGGTCAATGCTACAAAAATTAATACCAAGTCCATTATCCATAAGAGTACATCTAACTCTTGTTTTATTAATAATGAAAAATATCATTAGAGAATCATTTTGATTTTTAATCTTAGGAGGAGGTAACTCACTTTCATGGAGGACAATATCTAAGCTTGTTTCATTCATACCATATAGACAGGTTATTAAATCATTCAATTTAACAAAAGGTGGTACACAAATATTCTATGAAGCCTCTTGAAGCATACCTTGGTAGGTAGGTGAATTTTGGATTAAGTCCCAAAGAGAGATCTTAATTGAAGTATTACAATTTTTTTCAATAAGATCATGCTATTTTCCACCATGTTGAGGAGGAAAAGGTGCAAAAGGAAGATATGGTTGAGGAAATGGAATGGAGGTTTTCATTTTTTTGGTTATTTATTTATTCAAGTGTTATATGTGTGAGAAAATGCATGATAACTTGGTTGTTGAATTTTTTTTGGTGTGTATAGATATTATGAGTGAGTTGTTTTGTAAATCTTAAGATATGGAAAGGAGGTTTAGATTGGTTTGAAGGAGGTTGAATAATGAGAGAAGGCATAGATTGACATTGAGGAACACAAGGAGGATAGCTAATTAGTTGTGGGTTTACAATTTCAATTGATTTAAATATATGTTGACAATCTTCTATCAAGCGGTGAAGGTGCATCTCAAGAAGAAAGCACTAAACAAAAGAAACCCAAAATTGATATTGTGGACACTTCAAAAGAAGAGAAAATAGAATTAGAAAAGGAGTCTTTCATAGTACATGTTCACAAGAAGCTGAAAAAGAATAAAGAAAATAAACCTCCTTCGATAAGAGCTTGAACCCCAATGAAATTAGATGTTTTGGTTAGCAATATGTTAGAACATGATGATTTATTAGAAGGGACTACAAATTTCTATGAAGATGTAGATGAAGATGATAAGAAAACCATCATTGAAGCTATCATAAAGTACACCATTATTCTAGATGCGGATATGAACAACATTAGGAAAAAGGTTCCTAGTGTTGTTGTTACCAGATTTTCACCTACGGGCTCAATCAGGAAGAGCCATCTATGCTTGAAGATAAAGGGTAAATTTTGTTAAAACCTTGTATGCTACATTCAATTATACAAATGAAACAACTTTATAGGATTACAATATTACAGGAAACATAAAGTTATTTTATTCATACAAATGAATGAAACGTAAAATATTTTTACAATATTTTTATGAAAAGTAATCTTATTGAATGAAATCATAAACATGTGTCTCACACAACAAACTATGAGACTGACTTACTCATTTGATACAGATAGGAGTTAAACTATACATAAATGAGTAAGTTCTAAACAAATTAACATGTAAAGAAGGTAACCAGTCATTGCCTGAATGACTGGTTCTGCAGAGGTGTTTGGTGTCTGATCGCTTTGCCTTGCTCCCTAGTCCTTAGGTTGCCTTGTGTCTGGATACCTGCATTGGGTAAAGAAATGGGTTAGAACTTTAGGTTCTAATAAATGAAGGGTTGCATTCTGAAAATGCACATCTACCCATGCATGCATATGCTAATTACTCTATACATCAAATGCAATGTCTATCCTAAGTGTCCATAGGAAGCCCATAGAAGACTTTTATACACACTTAAGGTAGGAATCTTATTTCTAAATTGTTTGTTTCATGTGTAGCTATAGGTATAATCATGTCTTTAATTTGTCAGATCAAATGACTGGGGTAAAATGAGGCTCCCACAAGGGTTGAGCCCAACTCATTATATGTGCACAACTTTTAAGTGATAAGAAAACAGTGCATCCAATGCAGATTACCATGTTTGAAATCTATAACACAACTTGAAAAGTGGATTGCAGTTATAATGTGTCAGTGACAGATTTTTCTCATTGAAACAATGAAAGGAGCACAAAATAGTAGGATCATCCAAAGGTATCATAGCAATAATGAGAATGGGAAATTTTTTTATTACAAAATAGCATAAAGGGGAATGCTATATAGTTGGTGACAGTCATGGCAGTAAGTATGTATGACAGTCAAAAACTGTGAAGGGAGATATGACATTTATTATTGTGAAATGAAAAATGCAATCATGTGTTCATGAGATAGTGGTATGGTTTATGAATGGATGAAGAGAATTTGTTTAGAATGGATGCAACATTAATGCTTGATAGTGATAGGGACAATGACCATTCCATAAAGGAGAGTAATTAATCATGGAGGACTATACAATGTAAGGACAACTACAATCATTGAATCTTGATGACCCAGATGTTAAATGATACCTAAGGCTGGTGGTTGATATTGGATAAAATTTGCAATGGGGCTATCATAAAGCAGTTGGGAATAGTCCTCTTGATTATGTTTTGGAAACACAAATAGTCATGTATATATCAAAGTGAGAGTAAAGGCTCTTCAAGAAGAATAATAAATGAAAGGGTGCTCTCATTCATATCTCTAATAAGGTGATAGCAGAGAAGGTCTACAATCGAACAATCTCAATGCAATAAGTAATCATTGAAATATACAATGAATCAAGTGCCTATAGTGTGTTAGTAAAGGCCATCATGGTGGAATCACATACCCTTCAAAGATATAAAGAAGAGCTATAGGAAAGGTGTATGGTAATCACATATACAATGAAAATCATAGACGTTTCTCATCATTTTCAGACAAAGGTTGTGGATACAGTGATAATCAAAAAATCATAGTAGAGGTTGAGCAGAAAATTACAACAAACAAATATGCTTAGCAGAACAATGGCCCGAGCAAGAAGTAAAGAAGAGATATATCATGAGAGTTGATAATAGAGGTCTTGCAAGATACAGGGCCATGGAGAGTTAAAAGACACAAAATTGGTAGTCATCATAAATGGTGGATAAACTCAAGCATCAAACCAAGAATAAGGTAGCCATTGCATCCTACCTTGTAGTGATACTAAACATACTGAATCATAAGCTTTAAGAGTAACTTGAAGAACAAGAGTAAATTCGTGACATAGAGGTATACTAAGCATCAAAATGGAAAATGGACATATGCACAGTAAGATGATTATGGAAGGGCATCAATATCGGTGAAGTTTTTTTATGGTGTCACTACCCAAGGAACAATTCTAAATGGAAACAATTGACTGTGATTTTCCTTTTGGGCAGAGTCATCGTTAGTTTAGGTTTACCTCATCCCAGATATGAAGTTGAATCTGGTTTTTTCATTAGGGAGGAAAAACTAAAGAGCATGATCAAGTGATGGAAGACCATTATGAATGCATAAAAGGGAGACCTTGAATTCTTCAATTCATGAGAAAATGAACAAGAATATGTCCATGACCCACTTGCTATTGGAAATAAATGCATTTCAATAAAACAATATATCAACAACCATAAAAATAAATGGGCTATTGCATTTTTTGTGAATAGAGAGCAAATCTATTGAAAATGTGGAAAGAGAATACTGATATGAAGCTAGAGCCAGGATGAGGAGAACATAAAAGAATGTAAACTTTCTTTCCAATGATAGGGTTTTGAGTCAAGTAAATAGAGACCCAAAATGGCCGGGCAACAAAAATCTCAAAAGGAAGACTCTAAAACCGCCTATTGAGAGGAAATGAGAAAATGTGAATAAGAGTTTCCTTCCTATTGATGGAACAACAATATGGCCACAACCCACTGGATAAGCATTTTATTTCATAAAATAGAGTGTAGTGGGGCACAGGTTTTTCCTGGATAGTTTTTAAGATATTCACTGAGAAACTAAGGAGTAAGACTAAACTCACAATCATGAGGAGTGAATGAAAGCTCAAGGCCACGTCCATGAAGTGTAGGCCCAAAACTCTATAGAAAAACACAAATACAATTATTGATGTTACTCATCTTATATGCACAAAATGGCTTGTTTTTCAATTTCTTTTATCTACAAGAAACAAATGCATAAGCCACAGAAAAAGAGAATTTAGGAGTAAATGCAAGAACACATGACCATAAAGTGAAACCCATGGCCAAACTCAAAGAGGGAAAAGTCATCAAAACTTTTCATGATGGAAAAGCCATGAATCATAGAGCTGCAAGAGGCAGCAGCCATAAAGAAAATATTTTTTCTATTTGATGCTCAGGAAATACAATAAAGCAATGGAGAAAGGCTTACCTTTGGCTGATTCATGTTTTGTTAGGATGAAATTCCTCTTTTTATGCAGAAATCTGCCATGTTTTCACTTGGAGAAGCTCAAGAGAGTCACAAAAAGCACTTGGTCGGCGATAGAACTCTTTGGAAGTTTCCATTGTTGCAAATGTGAAATGAAAAGGAAAGTTTTGAGTTTTACTTTAGGGTTTCTTAGCCTACCTTTGGCCAATTGATGATGGCATTTTTACCTTCTGTTTTTTATAGAAAAAACATCAAACTAATGTAAGTTGTGGTCTTTTGTGCCTTAGAGTATTTTCAAGGACTTATTTTCTTACATTTTTATTTTTCTCATATATGCTGAGCCTTATGTTTTTTTTTTAATTTATTTTTGCATCAATCTAAAATTGTAAATCTTTTTGACTTTAATGATATTATTATGAATCATTAAGTGAATTTTCTATCTTATATGCAAGAATAAGTGTTATGACTTGTGCGAACTAACATGGATAGGTTTGAAGAGTTATGCTTTTGCAAGCATTTTGGAGAGCATATAGGGGGTTGAGAGCAATTAGAAAACACATGCCAACGATTTAGGAGGGTTTTTATTGCTCTTGAGAGCATCTAGGAGAATTTTTGACTTGTCATCATATTGGGAAAGATCAAATCTAACTTTTTCAACTTTTTGGGGCCCTTTTTGATGAGATTCAGTTACTAGATTTGTGGCTTTTTTAGGACATCTGAGATTGGAAGCTTCTAGTTCCTATTTTGGTGCAACTGTTTGAAGCTTGCTTACTTAGTCTTTTTTGACTCAATTTTGTAACTTAGTTCAGATTAGGCTTATTCATGTATTAGTGATTTTCATAGTCCATATGCACTGTTGGCCATTTTTGTAACTCTAGAGGTACTGAATACAAATTTTTCCCTTGGATTTTATTGGTAATGAATACTTGCCTTTTTGTTTCTTTGCAATCCAATGTATATGAAGTGATTTGATGAAGCCATTAGTGGAAGTGTCATAACTCCCTTCTGGTTTCGTCTCATGTTTTTTCCTTTTTGCAAATAATATGTTCATGCAAGTCATTAATTGAGTAACAAACGCTTTTACTTGCTCATTGTGAAGTATACTTGCCCTTGTGTAGTTTTTTGCATTCAAACCCTTTAGTGAAATAATTATGCAAGAACATATAGAAATGAATTGTGCATATTTGTTTCTTACCAGTTGAAATCAAGTGTTACTTTTTGAGTTTGATTTATCTCATTTTTAGTTTGATGTATCACCCAATTTAAATTTTCAGCTTCTCATTTATGTTCTTTCTCCCCTTTTTCTCAACAATTCAGTAGTTAGGTGATATCATACCAAAAGTATGTCGACCTTCTTCGGAGGTTCATTTTAGCTTTAGGTGACCCAAAGACTTGAAATGATCCCATGTTTCTTCAGAAAACTCAGTTTTAGAACTTTGTAGTAGGGTGCATTTCTAGGAGATAACAATTTTGGCATGCTCGGTGGGACTGTTGACTTAGA
This sequence comes from Sequoiadendron giganteum, assembly GCA_007115665.2. Classification (NCBI taxonomy): domain Eukaryota; kingdom Viridiplantae; phylum Streptophyta; class Pinopsida; order Cupressales; family Cupressaceae; genus Sequoiadendron; species Sequoiadendron giganteum. Next base: position 313,150,123 of record CM021107.1, on the reverse strand, counting down.
CAGTGCAGTTTTTCAAATTTTTTGTTGGTTTTGATGTGCAACCAATATATTTTCATACCTTTGAAGAGGTTTATAGGCACATTTGGCGACTCCGTGAAGGGGAATAATAACAAACCTAATGTTTTTATAGCTTATGAGAAGGATACGAACAAGAATTTCTAGAGGTTTTGAGTATTTGCAGCTGTCTCCACCCAGAAGACAAGGCAGAGCAATGAAAAGAACACCTCCCTCAAAAAGAGTTCAGTTTACACCACCTGGGGTTAGGCTTGAATCAATATTTTCACCACCAAGGAGAAGAGGAAGACCATCTAAGAGGAAAAGTGAATCTCGCTCTGCTTCACCAATTTTTAGAGTAGTAAAGTCACCCTCAGGTAGTCCAGGAGGAGCTATTTTTGTTGCAAGCTTTGTGCCTATTATTTAGACTCAATTTAATCCATCACAATCACCTCTAATGGCTGCAAGAAATCAGCCATTAATTCCATTTAATGGAGGCAGTCCATTAAATCTCACACAACACAATTCTATACCAATGGTAGCCCTTAAAAGTTTTCCAATCTTCACTAGTGAAGATCAAATAACTCCCATTGAGCATATACAGGATGTTGCTTCTTTATGTGGTGTTCATCATATTACACAAGAGGATGTAGTTGTAAGGTTACTTGCAACATCTTTTAAAGGAAGAGCATTATAGTGGTTTAGAAGTCTTGGAGTTGGTACCATTGCCACATGGGATGAGTTAGGAGATAAATAACATAAGAAATTTCAAGACAAGTCAGATAATTTATCCCTACTCGAGCAATTGACTAATATAAAAAGAGCTCCTTAGGAGCAAATGAATGATTTCAAATTCAAATTTCAGAGGACCTAGGATAGAATCCTTGCAACAGTAAGGCCACCTCCTGAATATGCATTTTTGTAATTTTTGAAGGCTATTAACAGTGATATAGTTATAATGACATAGTCTATGGGAGGAGTGTCTCTACCTGATGCATTTGAAATAGCTATTAGAGCAGAAAATTGTTTAATTCAGGCATGAAAGATTACTCCTAGGCCACCAATGCCTATTTTTCCAGAAATACAATCAAATATGCCACTTAAAATACCACCTTTTGCCCCATTACCTGATATTCCAGTATTACCAACTACTGGTGGACAAGAGGCTGAAGTCCCAAGTCAATTGCAGGGGTTGCAAGAAATTAAAGAGAGTCAACAAAAGATTGAGATCATTTTACAGACTTTTGGGAACAAATTGGTCAACTTGGAGAAGTAGCGGTCCTATAGACCACGGTACCAGTAGTAGTACCAAGGAGGAAATCAAAAGTACAAGGGAAATAAACAACAATATCAAGGTAACTATCAAGGTCCAAGGCAAAATGTGAACACAAGGCCTTTTCAGGCTTATAATCCAACACCTGTTAGTGCAGCTAAGGATATTGTCCCTATTCAAAATAATCTAGTTGTTGATTATGAGTGGTGCTATTTATGCAACCAACCTCACAATCAAGTAACCTACTCCAATAGACTCATAAATCAAGCTCTAATGGTACAGAGCATTATAGGCTCACAACAGAACATACCCAATGATGTAACTCCACAACATCAAGAGAAACCTACAAATGATGCTACTCTATTGAACTTTTAGGGAGATGAGTTCTATGGTATCAATGTAGATTATCTAGTTTCAGAAAATACAAGAGAAAAGAAAAGAGCTCTTGATCTTGAGCAAACAACTGATAGGGAGAAGGCTGCAGTTGTTGAACCATCCAAATCACAAGTGCCTTGTGTTGCGCAAGGGAACACTCAAGGAGCTGATAAGGAGCAACCACACTTGCAAGATGTTTTTGCTGGTGTAAAGGTTCATCATAAGGTAGGTTTAGTTGTGCCTTTCAATATAATTAACAATATGAAGAAGATGAACATAACAATGTCTATGTGGGATTCTTTAGCTATCCCAGGTCAGAAAGATATGTTATAGTTAGCTCTGTCGAATTTGAAAGTGACTGACGAAATGACAGTAGGTCAAGTTAGGACTATCCTAACAAATACTCCCCAGGATAGCAACCAACAACCCATTAAACAACAAGGTAAGGATGTTAAGCCTCCTCGTTTTTACCTTTCCTTAATAGTAGGGGGCAAGTTGGTTCATATTTGCATTGTAGATAGTAGTGCTAGTAGCTTAGTCATGCCCAAGAAGATTGTAGATCAGTTAGGACTGACGTATCAACCATTAGAAAAGGGGGTACTTCAATTAGATAGACAATTTTTAATACTGTAGGTATCATCAAGGACTTGAGTTTGACCTTGTAGGCCTGCCCAAATTTCTCCATACCACAATATGTATTTGTTATAGACTTGCCTCCGTTCTTTGCCTTATGTTTGTCTAGGGATTTCATAGCTAAGATTGGGGGTTATTTTCCATCAAATTGGTCCCATTTTCTTTTTAGGATGAGATATGGGACCAAGGTTACTATCAAATCAGAGAAGTTGGCTAAGGATCACATAGAGCCTTATAACCCAAGCATGATCAACGCTATCCCTTTTGCTACAGACACAAATTGTGTCATTTTTACTGATAGTGAACTTGCTACTGCTCAAGAGCTATAGGATGGAAGTGTTCCTGATTCACTTTTGCATGAGTGGGCAATAGAGAATGTGGTAGATAACCCTGACAGTCATATTCTAGATGTTGGTATGGGTAATTATGTGCTTCATGAGCTTGATGCAGAGATGCCTAACTTGGAAAAAAGTGTAAATTTGTTGTAGTTGCACCAAGAGGAGCTATGGGAGATATTTTTTGATGGTTCTAGAAGTAAAAATGGAGCTGGAGGGGGTGAAATCCTTGTGTCCCCACAAGGTGATAAATATTTTTCTATTTTCCATTTTTCTTTTTCCTGTTCCAATAATACTGCTGAATATGAGGGGCTTATCCAAGGTCTAGAATGGGCAAGGAAAAGAGGAGTGAACTATCTCAAGGTTTATGGAGACATTGAGTTAATAGTAAATCAAATTAGAGGCCCAAGTGTTGCAAAAAATGATGCTTTGAAATCCTTCAAAAACAAAGTGTGGGACCTGATCGAAGAATTTGATGTATTCAACTTGAATTTTGTTCCTAGAAGTTAGAACAAACATGCAAATCGACTTGTAGCTGTTGGAGGACAGTTTGATATCCCTAATGATATCAAGAAGGAAAAAACATAGAAATACATAAAGGTTGTTGGCAAGCCATCAATTCCTGATAACAACATTAATTGGTAGGTGTTTGACAATGATGAGAAGATTCTATCATTTCTGTTAGAGGAGGATAAGTTTTCTAGTGGTAAATCAAGAGAAGCTCAAGCAGGAGTATGATGATCAAGTCATACAGCTAAAGACGAATAAACTGCCAAAGGGACTTGTCACTTTGGAGTCCATTTTCAGCATAGATGATCAACTTAAGAAGGTTAAACTTGGTTTGTAGATCAAAGAAGAATATTATGAAGAGTTGGAGATTTTTGAAGGTAAGCTCTTTAAAATAGGAAAAATATGTTCAGTTGAGGATAAACAGGCTTTTATTGCTTTAAGTCAGGAATTTCATGATGTTTTTGCTTGGGAATAATCACATTTATAAGGGTTTAATCCCCACATTTCCTAGCACACAATTGAGTTGGAACCTAGAGCCAAGCCTGTTAGGCAGAAACCGAGACCTTTGAATCCTAAGTTAGAGACTTTAATGATTAAGGAACTGACCAAACTAGTTGAGGGGGGTATTATCTTTCCTATCAAACATACCTCATGGGTTTCTAACCTTGTACTGGTTAGAAAGAAAAACAAAGAAATTAGGCTCTCCATAGACTTTAGGGATCTTAATAGAGAATCTCTGAAAGATCATTACCCATTGCCCTTGATGGAGTAGATTCTGCAAGTAGTTGCTGGTTCCGAAAGGTTTTCTCTGTTGGATGGTTATTCTGGTTACAACCAAGTGTTGGTCAAGGAGGAAGACCAATTCAAAACTGCATTTACAATGAAGTGGGGTACTATGGCTTAAAAAATAATGCCTTTTCACTTATCTAATGCTGGTGCCATGTTTCAAAGAGCCATGTATATGGCATTTCAAAGTCTAATAAAAAAAATTGTGCTAATATATCTGGATGATGTTACGGTATTCTCAAAGAATGCTGAGGAACATCTGTCACATCTAAAACAAGTGTTTAAGAAACGCAGGGAGTTTAGAATATCCCTGAATCCAAAGAAGAGTATCTTTGCAGTTCATAAAGGTAAGTTGTTGGGACACATAGTGACAAAGCAGGGAGTTACTATTGATCCTGAGAGGGTCTAGGCCATACTTGAACTGCCATTTCCCAATCATAAGAAGGGTTTACAAAGCTTTTTAGGTAGGATTGAATTTTTAATGAGGTTTATTCCTAATTTTGTAAATTTATTGCAGCCTTTGACTACCATCCTTAAGAAAAATGCAGTTTTTCAGTTGGACCAAAGAAGTCAAGAACAAATTTGAAGTGATCAAAGAGGCTTTAGCATCAACCCCAACGTTGGTAAATCCAAAATTTTCTAAAGATTTTACTCTATATGATTTTGATAGCATTAGTTCTATTTCTGCTATGCTATTTTAGAAGAATAATGATAATTTACAGTAGCCAATAGCCTTTTTTCAGTCAAGGTCTTGTTGATTATGAAAAAAGATATTATTTTGTGTAGAAGCATGTTGTTGTTGTGATTAGAAGTTTGAAGAAATTTAACCCTTTAGTTTCAAATAGTAAGATTCATCTTTTAGTTTCCCACCCTACTATGAAAGAATTTATGTTAAGTAAGGATCTGAGTGAGAAAAGGGTAGGTTGGATCACAAAAGTTATGGAGTTTGACGTTGACATCAAAATCACGATACTTGTCAGAGGAAAAGGTCTTTGTGAGAAACTTGCTATAGGGTCGAGCAATGAAAAGGAATCAGAAACAAATGTTGTTTTAGCTAATACTGATGAGCCTCAGAATGCTCAAGATGTTACACCTATGTTGGGTGTATGTTGGGTTCAAGAAATGACCCATTTTTTACAAACTGGTGAGTGTCCACCAAGTTTAGATAGAGCTAAATGAAGATACTTCAGATTATAGTCCATTCCATATGTGTTGGTGGAAATTTTTTTTTAGAAAGGATCTTAATGGTGTACTATTGAGATGTATCAATACTGATCAAATAGAAAGAGTGCTTCATGAGTTTTATGATGGAGCTGCAGGAGGTCATTTTTCTCCTAGGATGACTGCTTGGAAAATAATGAGAGTTGGCTATTACTAGCCCAGTTTATTCAAAGGTGCCCATGTTTGGGCGAGGAAATGTATTAAATTTGTTTTATTTGCAGGGAAAGAAAAGCTTCCAGCCATGCCTCTATAGCCAATTCAAGTATAACAACCCTTCATAAGATGGGGCATTGACTTTATTGGACCCATAAATCCATCTTCCAGTGCTGGTCACAAGTGGGTACTTATCGCCATAGACTATTTTACAAGATGGACAAAAGCAGTAGCTTTGAAAGAAGATAATGAATCTTCTATATTGAACTTCTATGATGACATAGTAACTAGGTTTGGGGTTCCTGATTCTATTATATCTGATAACGCTCTAGCATTTGTGGGATTAAGAGTTACAGATGGGGCTTTTAAGCATGATATTCATTTGAATATATATTCAAATTATTACCCTCAGGGTAATGGTTTGGTTGAAAGTACAAATAAAAATATTATAAGAATCATCAAAAGAATCCTAGAGGATAATCAAAGGACCTAGCACATGAATCTGAAGTATGAACTCTGGGCAGATAGGGTGACCCCTAAGAGGTCTATTGGTAACTCACCATAAATGTTGGTTTATGGTAAAGAGGCAAGATTGCCTCTATCTGTGGAGCTGCCAACTCTTGACATTATACACCAGTTAGAGATGTTTGAAGAGAATAAACCTTTGACAGTTAGATATGCTCAACTTATGGAACTTTAAGAGGTGAGGGACAAAGAAATGAAGTCTATGTATTATCATCAACTCCAAACAAAGAGGGTCTTTGACAAGAGAGCTACACCCAGAGTTTTTAGAGAGGGCAATTTTGTTCTTAAGTGGGATGTACTGAAGACTAAGCAAGGTAAGCATTCAAAGTTTGATAACTTCTGGAGTGGTCCTTATGTTATTTTTGAGTGCAAGGAGCACAATGCATTCCAACTATCAACAATGGATGGTGAAATTTCACCTATCCTAGTTAATGGGATTCACCTCAAACATTGTTTTCAAGTATGATCTACCCTTATGCATCTTAGGATAGGTTCTATGTTTTTAATAAGTGTTGCTGCATTTTAGTTTAGTTGCTGTTCCATTTCCCTAAGTGTTGTTCCAATATAGTTAGATAGTTTCCTTTTTGTAGTTTTCCTATTTTCAATAAGTTTCCAGGTAACCTGATCTTTTCTACTAAGTTACAAAGTGAGTTTTAGCCATGTGCTAGATTGCTCTAGGTTTGTTTATGAGTTTTCCTATGACTCCATGCCCAATGAAAGAGTCTAGGTCACTGGTCTTTGATGCTTACTAGGAAAACATCAAGTAGATGTCGCCAAAAATGTTACCAGATTTTCACCTATGGGCTCAATCAGGAAGAGCCATCTATGCTTCAAGATAAAAGGTAAATTTTCTTAAAACCTTCTATGCTACATTAAATTATACAAATTAAACAACTTTATAGGATTACAAGATTATAGGAAACATAAAGTTATTTTATTCATACAAATGAATGAAACGTAAAATATTTTTACAATCTTTTGATGAAAAGTACTCTTATTGAATGAAATCATAAACATGTGTCTCACACAGCAAGCCGTGAGACTGACTTACTCATTTGATATAGATAGAAATTAAACTATACATGAATGAGTAAATGCTAAATAAATGAACATGTAAAGAAGGTAACCAGTCATTGCCTGAATGACTAGTTCTACAGAGGTGTCTGGTGTCTCATGGCTTTTCCTTGCCCCCTAGTCCTTAGGTTGCCTTGTGTTTGGTTACCTGTATTGGGTAAAGAATTGTGTTAGAACTTTAGGTTCTAAGAAATGAAGGGTTGCATTCTGAACATGCACATCTACCCATGCATGCATATGCTAATTTCTATATACATCAAATGCAATTTCTATCCTAAGTGTCCATGGGAAGCCCATAGAAGACTATTAGACACACTTAAGGTAGGCATCTTATTTCTAACTTTTTTTCTTCATGTGCAGCTATAGGTATAATCACGTCTTTATTTTTGTCAGATCAAATGAGTGGGGTAAAATGAGGCTCCCACGAGGGTTGAGCCCAACTCATTATATGTGCACAAGTTTTAATTGATAAGAAAATAGCACATCCAATGTATATTACCATGTTTGAAATCTATAACACAACTTGAAAAGTGGATTGCAGTTATAATGTGTCACTGACATATTTTTCTCACTGAAACAATGAAAGGGGCATAAAATAGCAAGATCATCCAAAGGTATCATAATAATAATGAGAATGGGAAATTTTTTTATTGCAAAAGAGCATAAAGGGGTAGGCTATATAGTTGGTGACAGTCATGGTAGTAAGTATGTATGATAGTCAATAGCTATGAAGGGAGAGATGACATTTATTACTGTGAAATGACAAATGTAGTCATGTGTTCATGAGTCAGTGGCATGGTTTATGAGTGGATGAAGAGCCTTTGTTCAGACTGGATGCAAAATTAATACTTGATAGTGATAGGGACAGTGACCATGCCATAAAGGAGAGTAATTAATCATGGAGGACTATACAATGTAAGGAAAACTACAATCATTGAATCTTGATGAGCTAGATGTTAAATGATAGCTAAGTCCGGTGGCTGATATTGAATAACCTTTGCAATGGGGCTGTCATAAAGCATTTGGGAATAGTCCTCTTGACTGTGTTTTGGAAACATGAACAATCATGTATATATTGAAGTGAGCGTAAAGGCTCTTCAAGAACAATCATAAATGAAAGGGTGCTCACATTCATATCTCTATTAAGGTGATAGTAGAGAAGGTCTACATTTGAAAAATCTCAATGCTATAAGTAATCATTAAAATATACAGTGAATCAAGTGCCTATAGTGTGTTAGTAAAGGCCATCATGGTGGAATCACATACCCTTCAAAGATATAAAGCAGTGCTATAGGAAAGGTGTATGATAATCATATATACAATGAAAATCACAGAGGTTTCTCATCATTTTTAGAAAAAGGTTGTGGATACAGTGATAATCAAAAAATCATAGTAGAGGCTAAGCAAAAAAGTACAATAGACAAAGATGCTCAGCAAAACAATGGCCCGAGCAATAAGTAAAGAAGAGATATATCATGAGAGCTAATAACAAAGGTCTTGCAAGATATAGGGCAATGGAGAGTTAAAAGAAATGAAAGTGGCAGTCATCATAAATGGTGGATAAACTCAAGCATCAAATGAAGAATAAGGTAGCAATTGAATCCTACCTTGTAGTGACAATAAACATACTAAATCATAAGCTTTAAGAGTAACTTGAAGAACAAGAGTAAAGTCGTGACATAGAGGTACAGTAAGCATCAAAATGGAAAAAGGACATATGCACAATAAGATGATTATGCAAGGGCATCAATCTTGGTGAAGTTTAGTTATGGTGTCACTATCTAGGGCATAGTTCTAAATGGAAAGAATTGACTATGATTTTCCTTTTGAGCAGAGTCATCGTTAGTTTAGGTTTACCTCATCCTAGATATGAAGCTAAATCTGGAGTTTTCATTAGGGAGGAGAATCTAAAGAGCATGATTGAGTGATGGAAGACCATTATGAATGCATGAAAGGGAGCCCTTGAATTCTTCAATTCATGAGAAAATGAACAAGAATATGTCCATGACCTGCTTGCTACTAGAAAAAAATGCATTTCAATAAAACAATATATCAACAACCATAAAAATAAATGGTCTATTGCATTTTTTGTGAATAAAGAGTGAATCTATAGAAAATGTGGAAAGAGAATACTAATGTGAAGCCAGAGCCAGGATGAGGAGAACATAAAAGAATGTAAAATTTCTTTTCAATGATAGGGTTTTGAGTCAAGTAAATAGAGTCCCAGAATGGTCAGGCAACAAAAATCTCAAAAGGAAGACTCTAAAACTACCTATTGAGAGGAAATGAGAAAAAGCGAACAAGAGTTTCCTTCTTGTTGATTGAACAATAGTATGGCCACAACCCACTGGATAAGCATTTTATTTCATAAAATAGAGTGTAGTGGGGCACGGGTTTTACCCAGATAGTTTTTAAGATATTCATCGAGAAACTAAGGATCAAGACTAAAATCACAACCATGAGGAGTGACTGAAAGCTCAAGGCCATGTCCATGAAGTGCAGGCACAAAACTCTATAGAAAAATTCAAATACAATTATCGATGTTACTCATCTTATATGTAGAGAATGGCTTGTTTTTAGTTTCTTTTATCTACAGGAAACAAATGCATAAGCTATAGAAAAAGAGAATTCAAGAGTAAAGGCAAGAAAACATGACCATAAAGTGAATCCCTTGGCCACACTCAAAGAGGAAAAGTCATCAAAACTTTTCATGATGGAAAATACATGAATCATGGAGTTGCAGGAGGCCGCGGCCATAAAGAAAATATTTATTCTATTTGATGCTCATGAAATACAATAAAGCAATGGAGAAGGGTGTTACCTTCAGTTGATTTGTGTTTTATCAGGAATAAATTCCTCTTTTATGTAGAAATCCACCATGTTTTCACCTAGAGAAGCTCAGGAGAGTCACAGAAAGCACTTGGTCGGCGACATAACTCTTTGGAAGTTTCCATTGTTGCAAATGTGAAATGAAAAGGAATGTTTCAAGTTTTTCTTTAGGGTTTCTTACCCTAACTTTGGCCGATTGATGAAGAAATTTTTACCTTCCATTTTTTATAGAAAAAACATCGAACTAATGTAAGTTGTGGTCTTTTGTGCCTTAGAGGATTTTCAATGACTTATTTTCTTACATTTTTTATTTTTCTCATATAGGCCGAGCCTTATATTTTTTATTTCATTTATTTTTTCATCAATCTAAAATTGTAAAGATTTTTGAATTAACGATATTGTTATGAATCATTAAGTCAATTTTCTATCTTATATGCAAGAATAAGTGTTATGCCTTGTGAGAACGAATATGGATAGGTTTGAAGAGTTATGCTTTCGCAAGCATTTTGGAGAGCATATAGGGGGTTGAGAGAAATTAGCAAAAACATCGAACAATTTAGGAGAGTTTTCATTTCTCTTGAGAGTATCTAGGAGCATTTTTTACTTGTCATCATATTGGACAATATCAAATATAACTTTTTCAACACTTTGGGGCCCTTTTTGATGAGATTTAGTTACTAGATTTGTGGCTTTTTGAGGACATCCGAGATTTGAAGCTTCCAGTTCCTATTTTGGTGCAACTATTTGAAGCTTGCTTACTTAGTATTTTTTGACTCATTTTTGTAACTTAGTTCAAATTAGGCTTATTCATGTATGATTTTCCTAGTCCATATGTAGTGTTGGCCATTTTTGTAACTCTGAAGGTACTGAATACAGATTTTTCCCTTGGATTTTATTGGTAATGAATACTTGCCTTTTTGTTTCTTTATAGTTCAGTGTATATGAAGTGATTTGATGAAGCCATTAGTGGAAGCATCATAACTTCCTTGTTTTTTGTCTCATGTTTTTTCCCTTCTACAAATAGTATGTTCTTCTAGGTCATTAATTGAGTAACAGATGCTTTTACTTGCTCATTGTGAAGTATGCCTTCCCTTGTGTAGTTTTCTACATTCAAACCCTTTAGTGAAATACTTATGCAAGAACATATAGAAATGAATTGTGCATATTTATTTCTTACTAGTTGAAATCAAGTGTTACTTTTCTGAGTTTGATTTATATCATTTTCAGTTTGTTGTATCACCCAATTTAAATTTTCAGCTTGTCATTTATGTTTTTTCTCCCCTTTTTCTCAACAATTGAGTAGTTGGGTGATATCATACCAAAAGGAATCTAACTTTCTCCAGAGGTTCATTTCAGCTTTAGGTGACCCAAAGCCTTGAAATGATCCCATGTTTCTTCAGAAAAATCAGTTTTAGAACTTTGCAGTAGGGTGCATTTCTAGGAGATAACAGTTGTATGGGAAGCCTTGGTAGAAAGATGATGAGAAGAAATTAAGGCTGATGATAAGATGAAAGTTGATGCTCTAAAGTAAATTGGATCCTCTTTAACTAAAAATTAAAAATCCACATTAATTGAAGTATATACAAGAGAGTTCAAACTAAAGCAAAGGGAGACAATACTTATGGGAAGAGAAAATGATGGAGCTAATACGTTGAAACAAGAAGTAGTAAATACTGTGAGAGATATTGTAGAAAAAATTGGGATGATTGTAGCTTCATCATTCGATACAACTCAAGGTAATGCAGAGGAAAATATTCCTCCTAAAACAAATTTTCCTATTTTCAGAGAAGTTGTAGAAGTGAATTTTCATAATGCAAAAGTCATTTCATAATTTGTTGATACAGAGAATTTGGTGCTCACACCACCATTGGTTGATGATAAAAATTCTTCTCTAGAGACAACCGCTCTTTCAGAAGACATAGAAACTACCACTGGTGTTGACACTATAGACAAGAATGGAAGACAAGAATAGGATCAAGATAAAAATTATGCTAATAATAATGTTGAGGATCACCTTGATAGACAAAATGATGATGCTGGAAACGAAGGTGAGGAAAATAAAAATAGAGAAGAAGAAGGTCAAGGAGAAAAGAATAACAATAAGAAAGATGATAGGGATAAAAAGGAGGAAGAAGATAAAGAAAAGAAAGAAAAACCCTTCGATAAACAAGAAAAAGAAGAGGAAGAAGAGAAAGAGAAGAATAAAGAAGAAATAGTGGTTGGAAAGAATGAAGAACCTCAAAAGAATATGGAAATATTGAAGCCATCAAGAGAATCCTCTAGTAATGAATTTAAGGGTCTTCTAACAAGAAAAATGAGGTTCCAACCGACCATTCCTCCTCAATTGATTCAGCTCCTGTTGCATCAAGGAAATATAGATTTGAATAAGATCTCACCTATTCAAAGATTGGAGCTCAAAGATTCTTTTCATGCCTCTAGAAGAAAAGAGATCATTGAGACTCGTTAGAAGGGGACCAAACTGATTAATGATGCAATCAAGTCTCTACAGGATGCTACCCCTAGTGCCACTATTGACAACTCATTGAAACCCATTGAAAACTTAAATTTATTAGTTGATTCTCTTAAAGAGTATGCCTTCGATATGAAGGAGCAGACTGAGAAATAAGTGGAATCAAGATTTGTTGAGAAGAAACTTCTTGAGCTACAAGATAGATGTGCATGCACATATGGAAAGGTAAAAGAATATTCGAAGGATGTGCATGTATTTGAAGATGAAGCCAAGACATTGTTATTACATTGCATTAGGTGGCCAGATGCCACTCAAGGCATTAAGGAATTAATGGAGTCCATAGAGTCACACATATGCAATGCCTCTAGAACCTTTGACCCTGCACAAGACAAAGATTACATCTCTTGGACTACCATCATTGATATGCAAAACAACATTTTCACTCTTCAAATGCATAAAGAAGACATAATAAGGGGATTTAGAAAGCATGAGGACTTGGTGAAGACCAAGCATATATTGGTATATAATGTCCTTTCTAGTATAGAAATGCTTGAAAAAATAAATCCTAATACAAGTACTCTAGAAGAGGGAGATGAGAGATTAGTTGAGATAGAATCAATGCAAAAATAACTTGCTACCACCAAAAGGATCTAGAATGAAGGAAAATCTTCCTGGTAATCACTTCTTGATGAATTAGAAGATGCCTCCTCTTGATGAACACTTTTCTTGTACACTATTTCATTATTTTTAGTTTATCTATATACATATGTTTGGATCCAATTTTTTTGGATAACTTCCTAAGGAGGAGTCAGTACATTTTAATTGCTTTATTGTACATATATACATTATGGGTGTCATTGGAACACCCTTTGTCCTTTATGTCAAAGGGGGAGATGAATTGAGAAGAGTTGGGTAGATTTTTTGGTGAAAGTATAGGAGATAATGTTTAAATAAGGAGATCATGTATGCCTAAAGCTTTTTTGATGGTGTATGTTTTTGAATTTTGGAGATTCATGTTTGGCACATGTTGCCATCAATGAGAAAGGGGGAGATTTTTGAAATAATGAAGAATAAACCCTTTGATGTATTGTGATTGATTCCAAAATTATTTGTTGATAGTTTTATCTAATTTGGTGAACAGAGTGTATGCATCTTATTCTAGTAATTTGGTCTGAAATTTCTCATATACTAAGAAAAACTTAGGAGAGTATAGTATGTTGTTTAGGAATACTAGATGCAACTATGATCAATATTTTAGCGATTTTAGATGAACAAACTAAAATTTACAAGTAACAAAAGTTTGGCATACATTTTTGGCTCTATATAGTGTAAATTGGTATGATTAATTTGGTCTATATTCCTTAGATGTTTGGATTTAGACTCTATAGTTTTGGGAGATGGCTTATAGATGTTAGTACTCTATATATTCCTGATGGTGAGTGTTTATATGATTAGATGGATTGTTGGTATGTGATCAGTTGGATTATTTTTTGATTAGGTCTAATTCCTAGATGACCTAATACTTGATATGTGTTGAGAAGAATAATATGTATTATAGATGTTAAGGGGATCTATTTGAGATCCTTGCTGAATTAAATTGTGTTTCATAATTTATTTGAGCATGAATAAGTATTTGAAAATAGTATGAAATTGGAAAGATAATTTTGAATTAAAATAGGGCTACATCTAATTAGGCCAACCTAATTGGTGTATGTGAATGTAATAGGGTATATATGTAGGGAATTTTTGAGTTGTATAGTATGATGAAATGTAATATGATGTGCAAGAGATATGAAATTGTGTGTACATGAAAATTTAGATGTGAGAGATCAAAATAAGTGCAAAATTATTATGAATGTTGAGTGATTCCTAAGAAGAGAAATGTTTTGTATTCAGAGCTTCAAAGGAACTGAATTCAACACAAGAAATGTGTACTTTGTATCAGTTCATATATTGGTTGTGTATCCATTCCTATTTTGAATCTATCTTTGGCTATGAGCCTTAGAAGGACAGTGTATCTTGGTAGTGATCCCCTATAATATCTTATAACTGGTTATAATATATTGTGAGCCAATCCTCACCATGGTTTTTCCCTTTTTGAGTTTTCCACATAAAAATTATGGTGTTCATTTGTTATGTGATATGTGATTCATTTCATGCTTTCACTTATTATTGTAGTTAGATGTAATTTTCTAATTAGATAGTTTGTGATTAATTGATTATATAGAATATTGATTCACCCCCCCTCTTAGTATTCTGGGTGTTCAACATTCAGTCCTTCAAGGAAGCCATTTGTGAGTGGTGAGTTTTAGTCCATTGTTGGTTCATAATTCATTTACCATGTGTCCTCTATCCCTCAAAAGGATAAGATCTCTTTCATTGACATTGCAATTGTGGAGGTGGAAACACCAACATGGGGTTTGACTAAGGAAAGCCCCTATATGGCACAACCCTTCCTCTCTATTTAAATGTGCAAGTTTCAGATTTGAAGAAGATTGGGAGAATTTTTAAGGTCAAATATTCTTTATTGCATTAAAACCCCACACCTTAGAAAAATATAGAAACTTAGTTATCTCTATACCCAATGAAGATCCTGTTGGGTGAAAATTTTGTAATCCATTTTAACAAATTACAAAACTTAATTTCAACCATAATTATGTGAGATAGAATCTCTATTCTCAAAAAGGGGAGGCACCCTTCTTACTGCTTATTGAAACTAAGGAAAACCAATCAAATATTTACAATAATGTAAACTATAACAATGATTTGGGGGTGTGTCACATTCATGATTCTCTCTTTTTTCAGAGAATACATTTTATAATATTTCACAATTTTAATCTTTGGATGCAATACAAGTTCAAATTAAAACCAAGCAATAATTCCAATATTCCTATCTTTTTAAAGAAAAGCCTAAGAATACTAGCATGATAAAGACACGTAAAAAACAAGAAAGCTCATGGAGGCACAAAGTTGTTTCATAGTTTCTGATAGTGAATCCTTCAAAATAGTAACCAACATTGTAAAAGAAGCACAAAGTATTCAATATACTCCAAAATTAATTCCATGAGTAGCATGAATAATTATAATCACAAAGTCTTATAGAGAATTCACCAATAACATCAACAATACCATAATTTCAAGCAATGGGTGTGGCTCAAAGTCTACACAGATTTACTCAAAATCTCTTCAATATCACTTACTTAACATTGTCAATTCAATCAAATAACAAGATAATTTTCCCAACACAAATTTTGGTGTACAACTTAGCTTCTTTATTGATCAAAAATAGATTCACGAAAATGAACTCAATGTTTCAATACTTTCTTCACAATTGGGCAACACTTCGTTACATAAGATAAAAGATAAAGATTACAATCGAATCCTCTCTTATTTATAGATGGGAGAGGAGAGATAATCTAGGAAAAAAACTAACCAACTACTTGAATTATTCAAAAATATCATCCATGAATATAGGAAAACATCTCTATTTTACATGTAATTACATTTTTTTAAATGACATGTAAAATGACAAAACCTATTTACATAAATGATGAAAAATGTTGAAATTGGGAAATATAATCTAAGACAAAATTTGGTCTTCTTCAACATTTTTCTCCATGAAAACTTCATGATGATGTGCAGTTCATCACTATCTAGCATTAGAGTGTACTTTGGAGATAACAAGGATTCTTAAGATTGACTCCTCCGATGAGGTTGAATGCTTTTCAGTGCCTTTTAGGAACAATTCTTAAATCTAGAGAGAACTAGAAATCCATCATTTTTTTCATTGAATCTATTTTAGAAAGCTTCATCTTCAAATTCTTCTTGAACCATTGAAGAACACTTCTTTAAAAAATTGAAACATGGGAAGAACTTTTTGGTTGTACTTCAAAGCCTTCTTGCTTGGTGATATGACAAAACGTGATCAAAACTGCTTTAGAATTTGGTCTCAAGAGATCAAAATGTATGCAAAAGTAGTATTTAATAATTTTTTATGAAAATGTAGGAAAAAATGAAGTCTTAGCATGGGGTATTGCACTTTAGATGTAATTATGCAATTTTTCAAGACACTAAATACTGGGTGTAAATCTGAGAAATTTCATGGGTTTGGGAAATTTGGATGCGATGATGATGAATAACAAAGTGGAAATGAGAAAACTGGAAAGTGGATGTGAGGAATGGAGTGAGAAAAAATGAGTGAAACGAGCATAACAAAGCTCAAAATGCATTTTTTGAAGTTTTTGGGTGTTAATAAAATGTTCAAAAATTTGTAGAAGGGCGCTAAAGCTCAATGCCCTTACACTTGGAAGAAATTGCATTTTTTATAAAAGAACTAAAAGACAATGCTTTAGCATATCATATGTAAAAGCAGTGAAAATTGGAGCTTCTACATGTGTCTTCTGTAAAAGCAATGAAAAACAACGCTTCTACGTGTCATATGTAAAAGTAATGAAAAATGGAGCTTCTGCATGAAATATGTAAAAGTGGTGAAAAATAAAGCTTCTGCATGAAATATGTAAAAGAAGTGAAAAATAGAGATTCTCCATGTGGGAAGGATAGTTGAGTGCAAGAGCACTGAAAAACTAAGCTTTTACATATGATTTGTGGTTTGAGATGCAAAGGCACAAAAAAATCCTGACACTACATGTGTTAGAAAATGACTAAGGCATGGAAAATATGCAAAGGTGCTAAAAACCAAAGCTCTTGCATGAAATATGCAAAGACGTTAAAAATCAATAGTCTTGCATCAAATATGTGAAGACGTTAAAAATCAGCGCTCTTGCATGAAATATGTGAAGGCATTAAAAATCAAAACTCTTGCATGAAATATGCAAAGGCGCTAAAAATCAATGCTCTTGCATGTGTAGAAAATTTTATTTGCCAAAATTGAATTTTCACAACTTGGTTTAAAATGAAAATTTTAAAAAACTAACAAAGGTTAATGCTTGGAATGAATTTTTGAGGATGAGGGACCACGCACGAAGAACAATGGAATTTTCCGCATTTTATTTGCTTAGAGTACACGAGCTATGAAATAGAAAAGTTTTGTAGGGGTTATCCCATGAATTGAGTGTGCTAAATTTGAGGATAATAGATGGCTCTAGCTGAGGAGCTTCATTCAATAATTCTTAGAAATGAATGAAGGGAGGAGAACTCTAGACTCTAAGTGCCTTTTGTTGGAAACGCAGTTGTCGTTGCACCAAAAGATCAATCTATTAGTGATCAATACAACTGTGAGAGTTAAGTGATCTATGGTAGGTGGTTAAGCCATGTCACGAATCCCAAGGGGAGTGCTTACCATATGCCAAAAATCTCCCCCTCAGCATTACTCAAGGGGATTTGAACCCGACACCTTTGGCTTTGATACCAATTGTTGGAAACACAATTGTCATTGCACCAAAAGATCGACCTATTAATGCCGGATACAACTATGAGAGTTAACGGATCCATGGGAGGAAATTAAGCCATGTCATGAATCTTGAGGGGAGTGCTAATCATATGCCAACACCTTTATCCATCCATTGGGCAAAAAGTCAGGAGACAAAAAAAAGACACAAAAAGACTCAAAATGAAAATGAAACTTTTTTTCACTAGAAAGTTGGTGAATTAGTGATAGTTCCTCTCCTTTTGTCCTATGATGCATTATACAATGCTTATTCAAAGATCCCAAACATGATTGTGATAATGTCACAACCTTTCATTTTTGATTTGATACCATCTCTTTTGAAAAATCATTAACTTGACATCACCTTGGGTATGGAATTTTTTAATTCCTTTCTTACATGCAACCTCCATTCTTAACAACCATGCTTCATACTCTGCTTTGTTATTATTGTTGATGAACTACAACTTGAAAGAAAAAGTGAATATTTTTCCTTTAGGAGGTATGAGAACAATTCCCACTCCCAACCCAATGGAATAACAACTACCACCAAATTAAATATTCCAAAAACTATTTGGATCTACTAAATTGATAACTTCAAAATATGCGGCTTCTTTATTCGAAGAAGATTCTGCATCTAAAGAAGACGTTTTGTTTGAAGACAATTCCTTATATAGAATAGATGTTGTATCTAAAGAAGAGAAGCCATCAATCTCCTACTCCTTTCTTGCATCTCTATCCAAAGACTCAGATATTTCTTCAGTTTGCAAATAGTAAAAACTCATCCTAGGAGACTCAAAGAGAATCCGAGCTTTTGGGTCACCCAATCATGTTACAAAAAAACTTTTCTTTCCTTTTTTGGAAATAAATTATTCATAAGCCCCTTGATAGGTATCCTTATTGTTATTCCTTGCAGAACCACCCCATTTTTTTCCTTGGTCAAAATGGGTCCCCCTTGTTGTTCCTTATCTTTAGTTTTTTTTCAAATAAAGTTTGGAGTCGTTTGCTTCCAACACTTTGTTTTTTTGTTTAGTCTATCAGAAGCAGAGCCGGAACTGAATTGGCTTCTAAAAGTTAAGTTGAAACTTGTTTTGGTTCCCATCCCGACGGTCTTTTCTTTTGGCTTTTGTTTTGTCTTCAACGGACCTAAAGCTGGAGTGGGTGTTAAGTTGGTCTTTATCAAAAATTGCAAAATCACAATCAATTCCGCTTCCGCCTCCGCTATTTTGACTTTTGGTTTTAGTCTAGGTCTTTGTGTTTAGTTTTATTCTGTCGGTCTTTTCCTTTACTTTTTGTGTTGGGTTTTGTTTTGTGTTTTCTGAATTAGTTTCCATTTTGACTCCGCCCCCACCACTTTTGGGTCATTGAATTTTTGACTGAAGTTGCATTGTAATGAACTATTAGTTCTCTTCTAGTTCCAACTCCGCCTTAACTACGTTTAATGCATTAATGACAGCTGCTCGTTTAGGTAGAAATCTTCATTTTTACCTTCATTAAGGATTAAGTGAATCATTATTATCATTGTTAAAAGATTAAAGAGCATGAGAGGGCAGTGGCGGAGTTCGTTTGAGCAAACCCTACTTGGAAGGAGGATAATTTTACAAGAACCAGCCCTAAGGTTAGTTGGCTCGGTTTTGTTCGAGGAGTTGGGAGATGTCGAAATACTGGCGAAGCCGCCTTTAGGAATCCAGCCCTATAGAAATAATCGCAACACTTCAAAACCTTCGTTAAAGCAGTTTAACAATTACTATACCTCGACAAAAGATAATCACAGGAGTCCGATTGTGAAGGTGAGCAAGGTGGAATCAGACTGGTCAGACATTACTGATACAAACTTGGGCCATCACAACTTTGAGGAATTACATGTAGAAACCTTTGCAGAACGAGAAAATCTAACAGGAAGGATGCAAAGGATTTTTGATTCTGGCATGGCACATATTACTGTATTTCCTTTGTCAATCCAATGCCCGAAGTTGATCTTAACAACAGCTAGTGCCTATAATCCTGCAACTAGACTGTGTATGGATTCTCAGAATAATGAGATCATTGATCTCACTCCTCTAGCATTCCAAAATATCTTCAATGTCCCAGACCCTAAGAGTTTGGTGTAGTTGGATGAGGCAGAGGCCTTGGAGAAGTATAGTGAGTATAAGGACTTCAATAAGTCTCATCTAAACAAAAAATGGTTGAAGACAGGAAAGAAATCGATAAGTAAACTTGCAGACCAGCCAAAGAGGGCAGATTTCTATAAGGAGGTATCAGATCTAATCATGATGCTGTCTAGGGCCTTTGGGAAAAGAGATACATTTCGGTTCAAGGAGTGGATGTTTCCTCTCATCCAAACTATCTTAAATGGAGTCCAATAGTTTGACTGGTAGATGATTGTGTCAAATGTTGTTCATGATCAATTAACTAATGTTAGGCAGACTAAATATTTCTTTATGACTTCTTACATTGTATATGCCACAACAAGGTTGGTTGTTTGCATAGGTTTGAATAGAGTGGGCATAATGGGAGCCTTGGATGGACAAAAGTAGGTATGGGAGCACTATGACCAATTATCTCTTCAGGTTGCTGAGACTCATTTCAGGAGAGTCAATGATGCATTTATATATGTGGTCATCAACTGATTGAATGGAGATGCATGGTACCGGTTGAGTCAAGAAGCCATGGTGTTCATTGCTGAATGGGGATGTTGGTATATTCAATACCCTAAATTCACATATTTCAGGTTAGTTGGTTTTGAAGGCCATCCACATTTGCTTCCAAGGTGCTGCAGTAATAGGATAGTGTTGATGGAGTTTGTATATCAAGCTCTTGAAGTTAATGCTCAGTTTGGGATCAAACATAAAACCAGATATCATAAGTTTCCCATGAAGTTGGGTGAGTATAGCTGTCAACACTCAGTAGGAGCAAAGGTGGTCTGTAATGAATTGATATAGTTGAAATTGGGATTATACACAGCTCGTAAGTATTTTGATCCAAAGGGTAAGATGCATGCCTTGTTGTCTTCGGTGTTTACTAAACATTTCAATTTGTTAGAAGACTTCTGGAGTGATAGACAAGATGAGTATGATCTAAGGAAGAAGAATTATGAAAGATTGTCTATTTCACTCATGTCAGAGTTAGGTGTTAAAGAAAACATTCCTGACACATTGGTGGATGATGGAATTGTCTTAGATCCATCCTATGAAGATTTGAATATTGGCACCAGGGGTCTGGATCCAATTGATAGGAATGCTGAAGAAACCATTGATATTAAGAAGATTGGAAGGATAGTATTAGATAGGAGTGTGCAGTGGTTAATGTTAAGAACTCAAGCTCCTCAAGGACGAGTCCTTAGAAAGGGTAAGGTATATAAAAGTATTAAAAGGAAGACACCTCCCAAAGAGCCATTGGAATTCCTTCCTCCGGATATTTATGAGATAGAACTTGAGGTGGTAGATGATGAAGAGGAAACACAAGGAGGAGATGTTCTAGTAGGATCTGCTATTTCAACACCTACATTAGGTGAATCATCCACCCAAGTCCCAATTACAAGGAAGAAGAGTAAATAAATTCAAGAAGGAGCTCTTCATAGCATGGATAAAATTGCTAAGGGAAAAGAAATGGAGAAAGAAGTTCTGGAGGTAGGGACAGATTCAGATGAGACTTTGTCAGAAAAAGATATGCAAGAGAACATGCCTCTAGAAGAGGATATGGAGCAGATTTTGACACACGAAGATCAATGGAAGTTGTTTGAAGATGTGAAAAGAGATTTTGATGCAAGGGCTGCAATGGAGAAACAAAAGGAAATTGAAGCTAAGGTACAAGCTAATGCTATACTACACCAGCAACAATTAAAGGCAAAACAAGTTGAAATTAAGGCAATAGCTGATGAAGTAGAGAAACAAAGAAGGCAACAAGAACATGAGCTCAAAGTTAAAGTAGAGAATGAAAAGTTGGAGCTAATACAAAAGATTCATGACATCAAGGAGGAGAAAGTGAGGAACCAGGGGGAAAGAGAAATCTTGGTTGCCAAGCTAAAACTTGCAGAGGAAGCTCGACAAAAAGAAGAAGAAATGGAAAGTTTAAGAAAGGAAAAGGATGCTGAAGATCTAGTTAAGAAGCAACAAGAGGAAGAAGCAAAGGCAGAAAAGCTTAAGGATTTGGAGGTAGAAAGATTAGAAAAGGAAAGGCTAGAGGCTTTGGAAAAAAAGAAATTAGAAAGGAAAGCTTTAGAAAAAGAAAGGTTGGAAAAGGAAAATGTGGAGAAGGATTGGTTGGAAGAAGAGAGGTTGAGGAAAGAAGAGGAAGACAAGAAAATACAAGAACAAAAGGATAGGGAAGAGGCTGAAAGAATTGTACAAATGCATAAAGTGCAAGAGAAATAAGAGAAATCGAGGGTTGACTCTCAACCCCAGGTGAGTATGCAGCCACCTTCTACCATTGTTTCCTCTTCCTCTATGATGACTACTGCTCCAAGTGCTCCCACTTGGCTAAAATTGAACCTACAAAAGAGGGTAGTACCACCTTCACAACCTCTCAATTGGGAGGATATGATGAAGGGAATTGAGTAGGAGAGGCCTAAAAAGAAGGCCAAAATTCTACATTCTACCCGACTCACAGACAAAGGAGAAATTGTTGTTGAATGTGCCATGCCAATGACAAAAAAGGAGGTAGGGGACATGTAGCTAAAAAATTATCAGTTAAGTACTGTCAACTTGGAAAGGCCCACTAGGAATCAACAGATGAACTTGATTGATGTGGTGGTTTCAACAACCAAGTCAAGAATGATCAAGGATAAACAAAAGAAGGGTGAGCTTAAGGCTCAATTGGATCAATTACATTCATTCTTGAAAAGTGTTTCCTCTC
>CM021107.1:313098476-313127608 GCA_007115665.2 Sequoiadendron giganteum | reverse complement strand
TTTTCTTTGTTTTTGTTTTTTTTGTGTTTTGTTTCATTGGGGATTTTTCTTTTGTTCATCCCAAGACTTGGGGTTGTTATTCAAGGTATACTATTGGTACTAGGAGAGAAATTGGTTTAGGTATTTTCATCATCATCATTGAAAAGGATATTGTTTTGAAACTTATGTCTTATGATCATTCTAGTTTGGGTTTGAGAAGTTATTTAAAGATAAGAAGATACATTGTGAATACCTCATGAATTATCATCAAAAATCTGTCACCAAATTAGATAAAAAATCTGTATGAGTAGGTGCCTATGTATTTTAGAATGACTCTACCTTTGATTCAAGTGAAAAAAATCTGATTCCAAGACTATCATGAAATCCATTGTAGTTCTCAACCCACATTTTAGATTCACTGAATCTGAGTGTTGAGAAAGATGCATAAAAGAATTTCCAAAAGTGAAGAAAAAAATAAAAGAAAGAAAAGGAAAGCTCAATATCAAGTGGGTAATCAAATATCTCTATCGGGGCTATGGATGCCTAGCTAGCAGTAGAGCAATGCTTTGTGAGAACTAGAGGCATCTCCATTGGGGCTATGGATGCCTATCTGGCAACGGAGCAATACCCAGGATTTTACTGCACGATAGTTAAAAGACTCAACTCATGTAGCTTGAATTTTAGGTATGGTGGTTCAAAGAGTAGAGAAAGCATCTATGAAGAATGATGCATAATATAAGCACACACTCAGATTCAGAAATAACTCATGAGCACATACGTCTAAGATTCCAGCTCAAACTTATCCTAAATATATCTGATCTTATTCAAGTTGAAGTATTTATAAGTCAAGTAATTTGTGGGTGACTAAAATTTTCTTTGCGTATCTTGAAAATGGGTAAACCATTTTCCCAGTCGAGTTGCCATTTGTTATGCCTTGCATAACCACCCCATCTTTTCCCTTGGTCAAAATGGGTCCCCCTTGTTGTTCTTTATCTTTAGTTGTTTTTAAAATAAAGTTTGGAGTCGTTTGCTTCCAACACTTTGTTTTTTTGTTTAGTCTATCAAAAGCGGAGCCGGAACTGAATCAGGTTCTAAAAGTTCAGTTACAACTTGTTTTCGTTCCCATCCTGACAGTCTTTTCTTCTGGCTTTTGTTTTGTCTTCAGTGGACCTAGAGCCGGAGTGGGTGTTAAGTTGGTCTTTATCAAAAATTGCAAAATCACAATCAATTCCGCTTTCGCCTCCGCTATTTCGACTTCTGGTTTTAGTCTAGGTCTTTGTGTTTAGTTTTATTCTGTTAGTCTTTTGCTTTACTTTTGTCTTGGGTTTTTTTTTTTGTTTTCTGAATTAGTTTCCATTTTGACTCCACCCCCACCACTTTTGGGTCGTTGAATTTTTGACTGAAGTTGCACTATAATGAACTGTTGGTTCTCTTCTAGTTCCGACTCTACCTTAACTACGTTTAATGCATTAATGACAACTTCTCGTGTAGGTAGAAATCTTCATTTTTACCTTCATTAAGGATTAAGTGAATCATTATTATCATTGTTAAGAGATTAAAGAGCACGAGAGGGCAGCAACGGAGTTCTTTTGAGCAAATAGATTGAAGGAGGAGAAGATTACTGCAAGTGAATCAGTTTAGAAGGTTAGCTGGATTTGTGTTTGTTCGAGGAAAGTTGAAAGATGTCAGGAACATCAAGGGAAGCTTCTCAGAGGAACCAGCCTATAGGAACATCAAAGGCAGCACCAAAACAAAAGAAGTTGAAGCCAGAATAATTGCCTTATACCTTGAGGTATAATCACAGGAGTCCGGTTGTGAAGGTGAGCAAGGTGAAATCAGACTGGTCAAACATTACTGATACAAACTTGGGCTAGTACAACTTTGAGGAGTTACATGCAGAAACCTTTGCAAAATGAGAAAATCTAATAGGAAGGATGCAAATGATTGTTGATTCCAGATTGGCGCATATTACTATATTTCCTTTATCAATCCAATGCCCAAAGTTGATCTTAACAACAGCTAGCACCTATAATCCTACAACTAGACAGTGTATGGATTCTCAAAATAATGTGATCATTGATCTCACTCCTCTGGCATTCCAAAATATATTTAATTTCCCAGATCCTAAGAGTTTGGTGCAGTTGGATGAGGCAGAGGCCTTGGACAATTATAGTGAGTATAAGGACTTCAATAAGTCTCATCTAAACAAAAAATGGTTGAAGACAGGAAAGAAATCATTAAGTAAACTTGCAGACTAGCCAAAGAGGGCAAATTTCTATAAGGAGGTATCAGATCTAATCATGATGTTGTCTAGGGCTTTTGGGAAAAGAGATACATTTCGGTTCAAGGAGTGGATGTTTCCTTTCATCCAAACTATCTTAAATGGAGTCCAGTAGTTTGACTGGCCGATGATTATGTCAAATGTTGTTCATGATCAATTAACTAATGTTAGGCAGACTAAATCTTTCTTTATGACTTCTTACATTGTATAAGCCGCAGCAAGGTTGGGTGTTTTCCCAGGTTTGAACAGAGTGGGAATAATGGGAGCCTTGGATGGAAAAAATAAGGTATGGGAGCACTATGACCAATTGTTTCTTTAGGTTGCTGAGACTCATTTCAGGAGAGTCAATGATGCATTTATATATGTGGTCATCAACCGATTGAATGGAGATGGAGGGTACCGGTTGACTCAAGAAGCCATGGCGTTCATTTCTGAATGGGGATGTTGGTATATTCAATACCCTAAATTCACATATTTCAGGTTAGCTAGTTTTGAAGGTCATCCACATTTGCTTCCAAGGTGCTGCAGTAACAGGATAGTGCTAATGGAGTTTGTATATCAAGCTCTTGGAGTTAATCCTTGGTTTGGGATCAAACATAAAACCAAATATCATAAGTTTCCCATGAAGTTGGGTGAGTATAGTTGTCAACACTTGGTAGGAGCAAAGGTGGTCTGTAATGAATTGATATAGTTTAAATTGGGATTATACACAGCTCGTAAGTATTTTGATCCAAAGGGTAATGGGCATGCCTTGTTGTCTTCGGTGTTTACTAAACATTTCAATTTGTTAGAAGACTTCTGGAGTGATAGACAAGATGAGTATGATCTAAGGAAGAAGAATTATGAAAGATTGTCTGTTTCAATCATGTTAGAGTTAGGTGTTAAAGAAAACATTCCTAACACATTGGTGGATGATGGAATTGTCTTGGATCCATCCTATGAAGCTTTGAATATTGGCACCAAGGTTCTGGATCCAATTGATTGGAATGCTGAAGAAACCATTGATATTAAGAAGATTGGAAGGACAGTATTGGATAGGATTGTGCAGTGGTTAATGTTAAGAACTCAAGCTCCTCAAGGACTAGTCCTTAAAAAGGGTAAGGTTTATAAAAGGATTAAAAGGAAGACACCTCCCAAAGAGCCATTAGAATTCCTTCCTCCAGATATTGATGAGATAGAACTTGACGTGGTAGATGATGAAGAGTAAACCCAAGAGGATATGTTCTAGTAGGATCTGTTATTTCAACACCTACATTAGGTGAATCATCCACCCAAGTCCCAATTACAAGGAAGAAGAGTAAAGAAATTCAAGAAGGAGCTCTTCATAGCATGGTTGAAACTATTAAGGGAAAAGAAATGGAGAAAGAAGTTTTGGAGGTAGGGTCAAATTCAGATGAGACTCTGTCAGAAAAAGATATGCAAGAGAACATGCCTCTAGAAGTGGATATGGAGTAGATTTTGAGATACGAAGATCAATGGAAGTTGTTTGAAGATGCGAAAAGAGATTTTGATGCAAGGGCTATAGTGGAGAAACAAAAGGAAATTGATGCTAAGGTACAAGCTGATGCTATACTACACCAACAATAATTAAAGGAAAAATAAGTTGAAATTAAGGCAGCAGTTGATGAAGTAGAGAAACAAAGAAGGCAACAAGAACATGAGCTCAAAGTTAAAGTAGAGAATGAAAAGTTGGAGCTAATATAGAAGATTCATGAACTTGAGGAGGAGAAAGCGAGGATCTAGAGGGAAATAGAAATATTGGTTGCCAAGCTAAAACTTGCAGAGGAAGCTCGACAAAAAGAAGAAGAAATGGAAAGTTTAAGAAAGGAAAAGGATGCTGAAGAGCTAGTTAAGAAGCAGCAAGAGGAAGAAGCAAAGGTAGAAAGATTAGAAAAGGAAAGGCTAGAGGCTTTGGAAAAAGAGAAATTAGAAAGGGAAGCTTTAGAAAAAGAAAGGTTGGAAAAGGAAAAAGTGGAGAAGGATCGGTTGGAAGAAGAGAGGTTGAGGAAGGAAGAGGAAGACAAGAAAATACAAGAACAAGAGGATAGGGAACAGGCTGAAAGACTTGTATAGATGCATATAGTGCAAGAGCAACAAGAGAAATCAAGGGTTGACTCTCAACCCCATGTGAGTATGCAGCCACCTTTTACCATTGTTTCCTCTTCCTCTATGAGGACTACTGCTCCAAGTGCTCCCACTTGGCTAAAATTGGACCTATAGATGAGGGAAGTACCACCTTCACAACCTCTCAATTAGGAGGATATGATGAAGGGAATTGAGTAGGAGAGGCAAAGTGGAGATGGTAGACAGATGGATGGACAAGTTGAATCAAGAGGTAGGTGAAGTTTTGGTTGAAGGTTTTGAAGTCTACAAGGAAACAAAAGGTTTAATAAAAGAGATGCATCAATACATTGAGGCATCTGAGAAACAAGAAGAAGAGTATAAAGAATACAGTTAGAAGTTAGAAAGAGTGAGTGCATTTCCTTTAACTACTCTTCTTGAATATTCCATACTTGAGGAGGAGAATAAATATTTTATTGGAAAGACCTCTTGTATACTCCATTTTAGAACTAACTTCTTGTGTAAACATAAGGATGAGATCCAAGAAGCTGTTAATAATTTGACTGAGCAATTGGAAGAGTTGGAAGTGATAATTGCCATTATTTTAGATGTAAATGCATTTACAAAAGAAGGCATGCCTTTGAGTCAAATAAAAGAGAAATGGGATGAAAGATTCAGAGGACTGATGCAGAAAGGAGAGGATGGCGGAGATTTGGTGTTGGATCGGTTAATGGATGTTAAAGAGGAAATAAAAGCTGCTGGAAGAGAGTTGACAAAGGTGAAAGGTATGAGGGAGTTTGTTATAGTAGAATTGGATCCAATCAAATTTGAAGATAGCTGGGTTGATGGGCCAAAAATAGATACATTACAACAAGTCTTCACCAGCTACGATGAGTTCATTACAGATCTAGCTTCACATGCATGAATCCTTGCATGCATGATTTTCCTCTTCTTTGAATGTTGCATGAAGCACTAGCAGTTTTAGGGGTGCGTGACTTCTTTTTCTCTCCTATCTTCTATTCTCTAGTTAAACTAAATGTCTAAATGTAAAGACTCAAGATCAAATTGATTTGAGTTTCCAAGATAATTTTAGTTCCTAAAAAGACGGATGACCTAAAATAGAAGTGGAGTTCGAGTTTTTGTATATCTATAAATACCCTATGGGTATCATATTGTAAATGTCGGCTAATTGAGAATAGGATTGGCTTACCTAAGATTAGGAGATAGAATTTTGTAGAGGTTTACAGAGATACTTTGTACTTTATTTTTTTTATAGTTAATTGAATTATAGGTTTTACGCAATATGGTATTACAATTGAGTTGTTGATTTGATAAGGCTGATAAGTTATAATCTATCTGAATGCCAGTGATTGTGCTAAAGCATGCTAGTTTCTTATGTGATGAAATTCATTAGAAGAAACCAGATTTAAGGATTATCTTGTTGGATTATCATTGAATTGAAGTTATTAAAGTCTGTTGATCTATAATCTTGATGATGAATGAATGTGTGTTGCTTTGAAAAGTCCTTGAAATATTTGTGATGTTTAATTGTGAAGTTAATTAAGCACCTAAAATGTATGCAGTGGTATAGATTATGCTATAGATTGTGTCATCTTATGGTTTTCATGATCTGATTGGAAGAACATTCATGATTTGAAGATATATATCCAGATGATAGATAAATTTTATTCATACTTACTGGTTTACCCCTTTGATCTATCTTTTTCTTTTGTTTGAAACCCCATTGATTTACAAGAATGGTTTGATAAAATGAGTCATCACTTGAATCTTTTGTTACCAGCATAGGCCCCTTGAATATTACAGTTGAGAACCAACTACCAGGACCTTGGGAGTTAGGCTACTACATGTTGTCTTTCTTTTTCAAGAGAAATAGAGTAGAAATATTTTGTTTTTAACATTGTTTGTGTCATTTTCACCATCAACACTTACCTTTGACATATCCATTTTGAGCTTTCCTCCCACATCTTTTTGAAAATTGTGTCCTATAAGAATTCCATAAGATGCTATAACATCTGCAATGAAGAGTATCATCTTGATTTTCTTCTTCGAAAAAGAAACAAATGCAAATTGTGCATCCTTGGTCTGGTCCATTAGAGGCATTGGTTTATTCTCCATGGAGAAGCAATGACCAAATTTTTTTATTAGATTTAGAGCCAACACAATAGCTACCTTAGTAGGCATGTCATTTTTAGATGCACCAAAGTCTATAACACAATTACTCAATTTAAATCCTTTAACAAGTAAGGAAATATAGAATGGATCAATCCTTCTAGAAGTAGTTGGAGGAACAAAAACTAGGTTACTCTATGGATTTTTTGGTTTTGGGGCAACAAAAACATCTGGAGATGAACCCTTACTAGGAGTAATTCCTTTCTCCCTAGCAAACTTGAAAAACTTGTCAAATTGGTCAAGATTTTCTTTGAGGTATTCCACTTCAGACATTTGAATTTTCGTTCTCTTTGCATGGTCAATGATATCAAATTCTTGGAATATATTGATCAAGGAAGTAGGTGTAACTTTAGGGATAGGTTTAAAAAAGTGGGCATTGTTCTTAGGAACCTGATAATTGGCTTTTGAACTTGAAGATACAATAAGAGGACAAGGAGCACTTACTGATTTATTTGTTGCATCTTTTGGTTGCAGTGGAAAAGGAGTACCTCTTTTTACAATTGTGATCAATGGCTTGTTCTTTTCTTTCATATTGTCAACTTGATTTTCGTCAAGCTGATTTTGGTGCGACCGAATGAAGACAACATATGTATCTATCACTATTTCCTCCTCATCAGGTTTATGCTCAAAATAAAAATAACCAATGTTATGTTGGAATC
Source organism: Sequoiadendron giganteum (assembly GCA_007115665.2). Classification (NCBI taxonomy): domain Eukaryota; kingdom Viridiplantae; phylum Streptophyta; class Pinopsida; order Cupressales; family Cupressaceae; genus Sequoiadendron; species Sequoiadendron giganteum. Next base: position 313,120,438 of record CM021107.1, on the reverse strand, counting down.
AAGGAACACTGAGAGGGTGGGTGAATCAGTGTTTTGCAAAATATAACTTTATTAACTTGATCTGTAAACCACTTATAGCATTGAACCAAAAGAAAGATGCAAGAACACAAGAAAAGAATCCACAACACCATAACAAAAGGATTTTTATGTGGAAACCTTGTTAGGGGAAAACCACAGATCCATAATTTGAGTATACTCAATATAAGTGTTTACAAAAGGAATGCACATGCATTCAGGCGCACTTCCTAGAGCTCAATGCTGAAATACAAAATGATTTCTACCCAAAAGAAGACTCACTGTCTTACAGTCATATCCAGAAGACTACTAGAGTAGTTGAACTATGAGATAGCATCTGGTAATGCCTAATTATAGTTTTGGTTAAGCATAGTATTCACATTCTTCACATTTTTGTCTGCTTCTTCTCATGAAACTTTGTCTGCTTTAATTCAAATCACTAATGTTTGTTCAAATCAAATGAAACTACACATAATTGATTTATATTCCTTCTAACTTTTTCAACACATCACAACACACACCAAAATTATATGAAAAATTGATTATATATATCTGCCACTAGAGATTAGACCAATTGTATGTCGACTTAAACAAAATATAAAATGTACACAAATTGTTGGCTCAATCCATAGACAATTATCAATGCAAATTGACCAATGTCAGACAAAAAATAGTGAGGAACCAGAACAACATGTCTTGAACATGAAACACCTTAAACAATTATGTCTTAAAGATCCACAACATGCTTCATTCATTTAGGCAGCCTTTATGCACTGTTAGACTGAAAATCAATACACCAGATCTTCTAACATGAACACCAATCAATGTGAACCCAAATGATTAAAGGATAAGATAGTTCATACATCAAAATACCTTCCATGAGATCCACAACACAAAAAGATAATAAAAAATTATGTATGAGCCAATTTACACTTCTCTGTTAGATACCTTGTTTTAGCTTAGACAGATAACACACATCTTTAATCTGACTTTTGGTATAAGAAATTTATGAGATGTGGATGGTATTACTAGCTAGGGTTGAAATCAATGAAAACAACAGATGACTTGTGCAGTTTCTCTTGCCAAAAATCTCCCCCTTTGGCATTGATGGCAACACTTAGTGAAAAATGACTAAGTGTGGGAATTAGTACCAACAAGAATACACTGTAATCCTGAAAACTTCAAAAAATATTTTTATCCACAACTCCCCCTAAGATGAATATGACATTTTTCATTGTCCCACACTCCCCCTTTGATATCAATGGCAAAGATAGGATTCCACATAACCTTCAAAGTTTCTATTTCCCAGAAAAATAGGTGCAACAAATATATCTAAAAGAAATTAATAAATGGTATAAAATGATTAGAAGAGAAAATAAGGTACCATAAATCCCTAACAAGAAAAAAAGAAAAAGAGATTTCACCTAAAAAACACACAAAGGCAGCCCTAAAGCCAAAATTTTGGTATCTAAAGCACTGACAATTATATTTGATAAAATAAAGATGAGAAGGAATTCTTCTTATGGAGTGACAAAGCTCAAGAAGCTTATGAGAAGCTTAAGAAAGTAATTATCTCATGCTAATACTTGGTACTCCCAATTTCTCACAACCATTTGTGGTAAATTCTAATGCTTCAAGTGAAGGATTGGAGTTGTGCTAATGAAAATGAGTCATGCTATAAAATTTGCAAGCAAAAAGGTGAAAACTTCAAAAATAACATATTCTACTATGCATGGTGGTAAGAATAGACCACAAAAATCTAAAATCCTTGCTTGGCCAAGGTGATTTTAACAATCAACAACACGTTATTGTCTTTTGGTCTTTGTGACTGTCATTACTCTGATCTCAAGTCATACTTTAAGTCTCACTATGATCACCATACCTACAACCATTCATGCATTTGTTTCATAAATCCTTTGCCTCTTGTGTTCATTGCCTCTTAGTTGCCCTTATGATTTTTATACTATCATTTATGTCCTCTATAGAATCTGCTATCATGGGCACACGATATCCTTCTCATAATCATCTTACTCCTTTTCTTTTTCAAGGATTTTTTTTATAAATACTTTATGGGCTTGCTTTCTCGTGGACTGCCACTTCTCTTTTGACTATGTATTATGATTCTATGGATCTTTTTTCATACTTAATACCATCATCCTCACTTTGAAATAGAGAAAATTTTTGATGTTTAATCAATGCTTAGGCTGAAAGTCCACTATCTTATGATGGCACTACCTTTTTATGATTGAGACTATTTTATTGTAGCAAGCTCTTGCTTGTTATCTTGGAAAAACAAGCTTATAGACTATTAACATCCTACTATTGTCTTTCATAGCATTGTAGATTTGAAACTATCTTCTAATTAGAATTTAGGTATGATCACTATCCTTGGTCTTAAATGACCTTCCATCTGGCTTTCCTTGCTCACTTGACACTAGTCATCTTGTCATTTCTATGACACAAACCTTTCATAACTAGATCCACATCACCACTATCATTCTTATATAAACCCTAGGGTTAAGAACATGGGGTGCAATTGTGTCATTCCTCATGAAGATTGGCCTATATATTTTAAACTAACCATCCTCTTTCATGACTATAACTTCATATTAGCCTTCCATTATGCATTTCATATTTCATAGATTCTAGCCCAATTGGATTGCCATGGCATGTGATATGATTATTCACTTGCTGAAAACTATTCTTATCTTAGTTTCATGGAGAGAATTCACATTTTGTAGTAAAATATTTTAGTTTGAGAAATGTCATGGGTGAATTCAAGAAGGTGCAACAGGTTGTAGCATATTTTTTGATAGTAGTCATTGCTCTATCACTCATCATTTTGTGCTCTTTTTTTCCCTCCTCCTCTATGTGCATCCTTGCATTACAATTATCAATTTTCAATTAATCCTCATTATGATCCTTCCCAATAGAGTTCACCATATATACAACTCATGCATGGAATCAAGACTGATTCAGATAAATCTTTACATTTTCAAACATATTAAATAGAAGATAAATCTTTGCAGTTTCAAACATATTCAACATAAGTAATTTCTAAAGAATGTCATTTTTATCTTAAAATCTCATTTTATGAGTTTCTTTTAAAGGAATTTTCCAATTGATCATAGTATTCATACAAAATAGTTGAATGATTGGGGAGTCAAAGTATGGTGAGCATAGCCTTTAGGAGTCTACATGTCTCTAAAATTAGACTGCCTCTGTGTATTGCTCCATGCTACCTATCCACCTATTATGTGCATGCAAACCTTTGACTAAAAATTAAGGTTCAAACACTAGTATCTTCATCTGTGTCACTTTGAGGGATTATTTTCTTGTGAAATCCTTAATGCTTTCTAACCTTGGGTCTGAATTTTCTCTAATAACCTCTAAACAACTTTATACAAAATCATATCCTTTCTCCTCTTTAACATTTCTAAATTTACTCTTTTTCTCTTCATTTAGACCACACTCATTTTCATTTGCAACTACAACTACATCAATTGGATTCCTTGAGCAGTTTTCAATGTCATCAATTTCTTTGAATAATTGAAAAGACACAAATGTACTAAAAATTAGGTAACACCTTTGTAATTTTTTTTGATTTGGTAAGAGATATTTTAAGCACTTAATTTTAAATTGTTTTTTTTTGTCTTTTCTTTGGTCAGAATTGTGTTTAACTTGAATATTTTCCAACTGAACTTTCTCACTTTGAATGAGTCACAATGGCTCCACCTGATCCAATTCTAGGTGTTTTAGAAGCCTTTAGGGTAGATAATAATGATATGAAGCTTAACCTTGGTGTTGATGCTTACAAAACAGAAGAATTGCAACCCTATGTATTGAATGTGGTGAAAAAGGTCACCTTCTAGAAATTACTGCTTTATTTTGTATATAGTTAAAGTGATTTGAGTAAATGTTACTAGATGTAAGATTCACTATTTTAGCTTTGAGATCTTACAAGTTAATTATTTGGTAGCCTTATTATATGGAATTTCATTTAATCTATTTCAATTTTGCAGGCAGAGAATTTGATGCTTCAAAAAGGAGACAATAAAGAGGTATACATGTTTTTCATTTTTTTATAATATTTATTTAGGTTATTTGCAATTTTTAGCAATTACTTTGAATTATTTTGTCTGTAATTTCTTCCAATTGAGGGTTTGACTGAATTCAATAATGTTACTGTAGAGTCACTTATAGGGGCAGACAATATTGCAATTAAGCAAGGAAGGGTAATATTTTTATGATTTTCTAACCAAATATTTCTCATGTCACTTTTTTATACTCAAGAGAAGGAATTGATAAAGTGTGTTAAATATTTTCTTTCATTGATTTCTACATGCATATGTTAGAATAGGAAAAAATGATGGTACAGTGTTGTTGAATGTTTCTCATATTCTAACACAAATTCATTTTATGAAGGTATCAATGACCGAAGAACAAGTGGGTTATGTATTCAACATGGCTAGTAGTTAATTACATGCCTCTCAAATAGTGCTTGAGCTAATTCTGCTCTCATGTTATGTTCACATAACTGGATAATCTTGTCTTTTTCATACAATGGTCCAAGATACCTAACCAACAAACCCTCATTTTCAACAAGTTACAAAGGGGTTTATTGAAAATCCCATTTCTAGACCTTTCCATAGCTTGTAACCACTTGAAACACACCATAAATAGATTTACAATGCTTAATAGTCCTTCAGAACTTGCTACCCCAAGAGATTTCCTCACCTACCCACTTTAACCACCAAATTTCATTCTAAACCCATACATTTGACTACTGGGCATCATGCCCAAACCACTCAACTCGCCTCCCCTGCTCTTAAAAACCATTCTATCACCTATTCCTAACATTTTTGGACTCATTCCACTAAGCCATAGTAATATAATAGGTGGAATGAGTTATTGATCCATTTTGATGTCTTCAAAACCCTCAAAACACAAGTTATAGACCCGCAGTTAGCAAAAATGCAATAAAATTCTTAAAACACAATGAAGATCCTTCACTCCAGAGCCAATGTGTAGCTAATTCAGTCCTATATTTATTTCATAATATTTTAGACCCTTACTGTACTATACAGATTTGTACGATTGCTGGGAGCAGAAAATTTGTAGAGAAAACACAAAAAATAAAGAGTTTTTTTTATTGATTTCTTCTTCCAAAATGAACAACCAAACCTTTTTCAAGCCTCTCCCCCATAAATTAACTCCTTACATAAAGAAAAGACTAAAAAAAATGACTCAAAAGGCCTTCTTGCCTTCCATGACCGTTCAACTTCCTTGATTTGCATTTTTGCCACTTTTCACCATTACATTATGACAACATTTACAATTTTTGTCAATTTACAACTTGAACCTTCCAACCACCTAATGACCTATAAATGGACTCATTAAATCATAAAATGTTCTATATGACCTTATTCAACCCAAAACAAGACTCAACACCCAAAAATCCATCAAAAGCCCTTAATTACAAAATTTTGCTTGGTGCCCCTGCACCATCCACATATAAAGGTGATAAATAATTATTTTATTTATGAAAGGAAACAAAATGTATTTTAACTGCTGAACTATTTCTTGTTTAAGAATAAGCCAATATAACAAGATGGCTTGGAAGAGATGTTGGAACATAAAATATTTGGATTTCAATGAGCCCTTGATATGAATTTTGTGCAACAATTTTCCTTGATACACATAATGGCCATGTGATAAAATGGCTTGATAGAGGCGGTGGAAGAGTTAACATTCAATGAATCCTTGATCTATGGTAGTATGACTAGGTATTTTGGCATGTTTGGTGGAGTAATTGATTTTCAATGAGTCCTTGATCGGATGGTGCTATTATAAGGAGGTGGAAAGACATGGGGAAGTTGGTTTTCAATGAATCGAGGGATTATTCAATAGCAACATGACAAAGTGGCTTTGATATTTTAGAATTATGTATTGTTTTTTTGTTGATAGATGATTTCAAAATCATCATTATTTCTTGGAAAAAACTTCAATTGATATCATAATTCAGGTTAGTTGAGAATTTCAAATATTTGTAGTGTGGTTCAAGGAATGTTGAAAAAAGAGACATCTGAATTAAAAATTGACTGACTACAAAAGAAATCAATAACTCAGTGGCACAATATTCAACAAGAAATAAAAAATATTAAATTTAATTGCTAACTAATCTATGAAAATATTAACATAAATATAATGATAAAATTAAATTCTAATAAATCCTTGATATGATATAGAATACCCAAAAATTTGCTAAATTTTAAAAAGAAACAACCTTTAAAGACCATCATATATTAAAACATATGTCTCTCTTACATCCTAGCTCTAAAATTTAATAGGTAAGAGGTTCTCTACATCTCTAAGAAATTCTTTGAAGGAATTGTATGTGGTGGCATCTTCTATTCTTTAAAGCTCGAATTTATTTGATATCATATTTCAATTTTTAGGCATGACTACTATAAATGGAAGTATGAAAAAGTTGGAGGCTTAAAATATTTTGAATTGAAGAAGGGTTTTCATACCTCAAAAATATACAGATGTTTAGTCTCCTCCATTGCTTTCTCTAGCCTTTTCTTCCCAACAAAGCACCATGTATAGATGAGATCAGAAACCACATCAATCTTGATCATATTTTTTAGTCCAGTTGAAGAACTCATTGTCCTAAAAATATAATCATAACATACATATCATCACACATAAAAGTCATTATAAAAGAGTATTATTGTATGTGAATCACTAATTTTTTTTTTTTTGGAAAGAAAACAAATGTCTCAAACATATTTCTTCAAAATTTTAAATTTTCATTGAAATCCATCATTAGGAGAATGATGTGAGATACAAATTTAGAACTTGTTATACAAGGAAGATTATATGCAATTTTCTTTAAGAAAATCAAGAAAATATTACGACAACTAAGGTCTAACCTATAATCTAAAGAATCCACTTGATGAAGAAAAAATCAACATAAAGAGCTTAAATCCAATTGAACATACACCCAATTGAATGATTTATAGTACCAAATAAATACTTTCTTTTGATTTTGTCATAATTTCATGAAAAAATAAGAGGAGAAAGACATCTAAATAGAGAAAAAATACATCTAGAACTTTGAATAATCCACACCTTCAAACAAAGATGAATAAAATGTTGTTGTATTTATTTGAACTAGTAATGATTCCTATTGTCATGTTTTTCTATCAACATATAATTTGACCAACATTATATAATATTTGTAGTGTGAATTCAATTCGCTATAAAGTCAATGCTTCCTCATAATAGACTCAAATTTTTCATTTACATTGTCAGCAACAAAATTTATCTTCCATAGACTTCTGGGAAAGTAATTAATAAAATACCTTAAAATAAGTGATTTAATATCTTTCCACCTATTTTATTTAGATTATCTTGAAGATATAAATTTGATGAACCAATTTAATATCTTTGGCCTTCACATAAATTTGATGAACCAATTTTCCATTAACGCAACTCAAGAACTCAACCAAGGTAGAAAATAATTAAAGATAGGGAATTAAAAAGATACCTAGATGTTATATTTGGATATGCTCTGGTAGACATATATGAAAGATGTGGAATCGTAGAAAAAAAACCTAATTTTTTTGACATAATGCCTCAAAGATATGTCATCTCATGGAATGAAATGATTGATTGCAAAATGTGCACAAAATGGATTTTGCAAGGAACCTCTCAAAATATTTGAATTAATGAAGCACTCTAGAACACATTCTAACATTATAAGCTTTGCTTGGGTTGTAAGTTGTAATGCCCCGCCAAGTAACCTTAAAGGAAGTTGCAATTAACATCTTAAGTGAATTAATTTTTTTTTTATAAAGTGCATTTAACATACACATTCACTTACTAATTAACAACAACCTCTAAGACTACAAGGTTAGGATTACTTAAACCCACATATACATATTACATATAACCATAGCCTTATGAAACTTATGATATAAATATCATACATCATAAGAATACCACATAACATAATAAGATAATCAACCAAGATACAATCTCATAAACGTTATCTTAATCCAATAGTTACATCACTCATTCCCAGAATGAGGCAATAGTACAAAGAATTACAATTACAAAATTCCACCTCATAAACATAAGAGGGATAAAATAACTTATACAAGTTAAAATATTACAATGCAAGATAATACAACAAGAACCGCGAGCTGTCCATCTGGATGTCTCGCCACCAAGTACTGAAGATCGATGGGGACCCAACGGTTTTGGTGCATGTTCCACCCTATCAATGTGGTACCCGAAGGCCCACCCCCCATTCTAGGAGATAGTAACAAAGTAACATGGACAAAGATTCTGCTACCTCTAACCAAAGGCAAACTCAAACTGACTCATACTGTTATAACCAACCAAATGAATTAACAAGTACAACTCATTCACCATACAAGTACGAATCAAGTACAACTCAAGTACAACATAAGTACAAATCAAGTATAAAACAAGTACAACTCCAACATCACTGACATAGGTCACATTGCTTCCAGACATAAAGTAGATCAAGTATGTTCACAGAACCATACATATAAAATAATTAACAACAGTTGTCATAGATAGAGTGTCATCGCATAGTTTGTCATGAGATCTCCTCTAGGCATTCTTCATAGGCTCCGACACAAGTAATCCTGGTGACCTCAACCGAATCCCGACACTCATACTCACTCATGTGGAATCAACTACCTCTCGCAAGAACTAGATAGTTGATCTTGCCATTCCAAACCTTCCCACTCATCCCAAGTCTAAACAAGCCCTTGTGTCTATGAGTGAGGATTAAATTATCTTGATTAATGAGAAGTTAGTCCTAATCTTTTAAGTATATTATTTTAATTATCACTTGTTTAAATCACTCCTGAAGGTTATCCAGTTTACCTCTTTGGGCTCTGACACCTAACAGAAGCCACTCTTCTATTCGATAACACACATCCAAACAATCCACCAAGGGAACCATAAGTGCATACCAAATAGGCATCATAATCCACTCCAACATAAGGAGGATATAAATAATAACACTCACTCCATTCATCTTGGAGACAACAAACACATAGTCCACTCCTTTCACAGGAGGTACAAAATATCTCACTCCAAACATCTTGGAGGCAACAACACATAGTCCACTCCTTTCACAAGAGGTACAAAAGATCCCACTCCAAACATCTTGGAGGAAATAACACATAGTCCACTCCTTTCACAGGAGGCAACAAGATGAAACCACATAACAAGGTCACCCCATACAAGGAGACACAGATCCCATAATCCGCTCCTAAACCAAGGAGGTGCAAACATCCCCGTTCATGAATATCGGGTAAAACTGAACATGCACTACCCAAGGGAAAATAACTGGATGGCATAAAGATTCAATAACCCTTATCCTCTAAGTTCTTTTGGAAGACTTATAATTTAGGACTAACACTAAATCCCAAAACCAACAATGCATCTTGACGACATAGCAACAAAAGCATTCAAGTCATCAATCAAATCTAATATTTGGATTTCCTAAGTCCATACTCATTCAATAGGTAGTGTTGACAAAGTCAAAGACATGATAAGTAGATCATCTAAAATAATCATAACCCCTATTTCCCTTTTCATTATTGGAAATCTAAAACAATTAAACTTACTTCCCTTTACTGAATACAAAGAATTAAATCCTTTAAGATAAGCATGAGGAAGATACTACTTTTGGATATACTAAATCCACATCTCTTTCATAATCCAATCACAATGATTCAATTAATCTAAATAGAGCATAATTGATTGCTTCATCAATAAAACAACTTCTTAATTTACTTTTAAATTGACACAAATCCATGCAAGTAAACTCTTTCCATTTCTTAACCAAATCTTACATCTCATTCACTTTTCTATTTAAAACATTCAATCACTTCAATATAATAACATATTGTTTTCCCTATCTATTTTCCATATACACTAATCAATCCAATTTTAAATCTCTATTCAATAATATATTGCATGCATCTCATTAAAATAAAATACAATAATGAATTTTACACTGAATATATATATATATATATATATATATATATGCTCCATATTATATAGACACCATTAATATTTCATTCACAATGACTAGATTACTTTATGGAATTAAATAAAACATAATAACTATTTGTCTTTTTCAATATAGTTAGTTCCTAAATTTACTTCTAATGCAACCTAACACTATTGCAACCAATCTTTTCCAATTTTCTATCCAGAGTCCATGTCTCATCAACTATCCATTTAAAAACATGCAATTTCATCAATGTATAAAAATATCTTTTAGCTTGTCTATTTGGCCATGCATTCATATTGTTTCTAATTACATCTCATTAATTAAAACAAATATTTAAATATAAATATTTCTATAATTCTTCAATATATTTAAATATCTTTCTCCTTATCAATTTTGACCATACATTCAAAACTTATCTTTTAAACTCTTCATGCAAAGCTAAATTACACGCACTTAAATAAAACAAGGTAAATACTGATTGAAAATACTCATGGATATATATATACATTTCAATATATTTTCTTCAATCATATTAACAAAATAAATGTTTCTTTTTAAATCAAGTAATTACTTCTATTAAAAAATAATCTTTCTCTATTCATTTTCTACGCATACTAATCATTTCTTTTAGAACACTAATAATACCCAATTTGCAACAACAGAATAAAATAATATAAAATATTATTTAATCTCTCAAATGGATATATACCTTCAATATATATATACTAAATATAAATTAATATATTTAAATATATTTAATCATTAACATATCTTCTATCCTTTGCAGAATATCAAATTGATTAATTCAAAATAAAATATCCTTTATCATCAATATTCCAAAATATAAATATATTTTTCCAATTAAATCAAATTAATAATTGGACCTTTTACATATGAATTTAAATTTCACAATTCAATTTTAAATTATGCATTCTTTAAATCAAATATTTAACTCCTTCAATTAAACTTTAACATGTCATTTTAAAATAAACAATAATTTTCCCATATGTTTATAATTTTAATTCCACTAATCTAATATACAAATTTTATTTAAAATAATATAAATAAATATAATACTTTAGTATTATAAATTATAATATAAAATATTATTAAATAATATTTTAATATTATAATAACAATACATAAAATATTAATATTTATAAATATCAATTTATTATTATTTTATTTTCAGAACAGCCATGGGAAAATATCTTAACAGCAGTCTCATGTTTCAAGCATAACTCAAAAACTACGATTTGGGTATTTGAGAGTTTTGGACAGGCATAAGAAAATTTCAAAATGCAGAAACCCTTTAAATATCCTGAAAACCCAATTTGTAAAAGTGAAGTTATAGGCGACGCAATCAGACCATTTTACCATGAAAATATAATTATACTGCAGATTTTTAAAATCCGTTTTTTTGATAATAAACAGAAAGTTTCATTTTCTAAAAACATTTTAAATGCATTTTTCAATCTTTATGTTTGATTTCAATAACAGTAAAATCAATTTCTCCAAATAATTTAATTTCAACTAAGGTTTTCACAATTTTCACTCAAGAATTTTCACAAGTAAAGGCTGTAAATTTGTTTAATTCTTTTCTTCTAATATCAAATTTGTTTTCTAAAACCGATTTAACAGAAAAAAATCTTTAATCATTACTATTTAAAAAAAAAAACAATCAAGAACAATAAAATACAAAGAAGAAAACCTGGTACAAGAAGCTACAGGAAGAGATGAATTTTTGATGCAAGCCTCCTCCAAAGATTTCTTGAATTTTCTTCAATCCTCCAATGAATCCAATCCAAAATCCAACAAATGCAAACAATCTTTCCTTCAATCAATTCTACAATCAAACTTTCTTCAAACCCTTGTGCAAATTTTTCAAAATTTCTTCTTTGCAGTAAAAATGTATTTCTTTCTAAAAAACTTTCTGTTGCTCTAAAATTAAAACATATATTCTTATAAATCAAAAATACCTAATTCAACCCTAATTCACATTACATGCAAATTAGATATTTCAATTTCAATATTTACAACCCTAATTCACATTACATGCAAATTAGATATTTCAATTTCAATTTTCAATTTCACTTTTCAAAAACCCACTTTCAATTTAAAATGCAATTTCAAATAATAAATTAATTTCCAAAGTTGCAACCAATTCCCCAAATAAACATTTAATTACAATTTCTAATTTAATTCTCACACATTGGAATTAAATTCCAAAATTAATTCTAATTCTTTTATTTCCTTTCATTCTCTTGCATCACGTTTAATTAATTAATTTAATTATTTAATAACTAAATTCAACCCTTTGGATCAAATTTAATTAATTAAATAAACTAAATATAATTAATTAATTTAAGTATAAACTTTTATCCACCTTGCATTATTTAAATTAAATAACCATCAACGTGATTTAAATGCAATTATTCTAAATATCCATTTCCAAATCAAGAATGCTTCAGAATTAAATAACATCAAAGCAAGACAGACAATGACTCGACACACACAACTGATGACACACTAAGGCTAGGGTATAGACTTGACACATGTTACCTAGCTACTATCTCCCGTTCAACTTAACCGTTGGATCGACACGCTCAAACCTGTGAAACCAGGTGGAGTCGATGTCATGTACCTGCAATCTTGCAACCAAGTAAACAACATCATACAATATATCCAGCATATAATACACACCGTGAAGAAGGAATTACAGATTCGCAGGGCGCTCGCAAGCGAGTGATGTGAAACCGTCCTCTTCACCAATACACTCATCAAAACTGACACTTCCATCATAATCCAGTAATCTCATAATAACATCTTACGTTAATTCTACAACATCATTAATCCATAATGCATGTGAAACAAAATCAGATAACTACATCCCACAATAATATTTGTCGCTCAATAGTAACGATCAAAACATCATAACAAAATGTATCCAGTATCAAAGTAATTGCAACCAAACATAACATAAAGCAACTTGAACAAGAAACAAAATGGAGGGGTATTACATAGGTGCATACAATCATGCAGGTTTAGTGGATGAGGGCTACACATTCTTCACATGTCAGTAACCCTTATTGCACTACAATTTACATATATAGTTGATCATTAGGTGTGCATGGTTGACCTTTGTGACCGTGTTGGCTATATTGAGGACACCCTAAACATTATTACTAAGATGTTAGTTAAATTTGCGGTACATGTGGATCATATATGAATATAGGCCGAGTATTTTCAGCAACACTAATTTTTTAGTTGGATTCTAAAAATGCTACAACTTATGTTCTTCTCTAAAAAATTTGTATAATGTTTTTGTAGAAGCCAATGTTCTTTATTTGGAGTCATTGGTATGAATTGGTTTTCATATTCTAACACAACTTCATTTTATGAAAGTGTCAATGACCGAAGAATAGGTGGGTTATGTATTCAACATGGCTAGTAGTTAATTACAGGCCTCTCAAATAGTGCTTGAGTTGAGTCTGCTCTCATATTATGTTCATAGAACTGGATAATCTTGTCTTTTTCATATGATGGTTTAAGAAGTTTCTAGTCTACAAATGAGAGATCTCTAATTTTTCTTGATTTCACATTTCCATCAAGAAAACAAATAAGTTAATGAAATGGCACTAGAAGAAAACATTTCAAAACTATAATACAACCAATCTAGAATTGTAATGCATATTTGATCAAGCATCATGTACATACTAAATACTCTATATTTTAATAAACACAGAACATCTATGAGCTTACTATATTATACATTGTTGCCTTCTTTTGTCCTCTACCACCACTCCCTTTCTTGCAATATTTTGCATCACTATTCGCATTAGAATTAGCCCTTCTTCTCTTGTGACCTCTACCAACACCTCTTACCTAAAGCTTGGGATCTTTTGCATCACAATTATTAGTCGAACCCTGATTTTTCATGATATAATCAAAAGACAAGTATGCATCTATTTTTTCTAGTAGAAAAAATACATCCAAAACTATCTTTGAATAAAAATTAGACAGAGAAAAGGAATCTAACTCTTCTAGCAGAGACAATATAGAAAAATATAACTTTGAACACTCAAAAAATAAAATGGATACACTTATTATAATATAGAAAATTTAGAAGAAACTAAATTTAAATAATAAAAAAATAGAGTGCATTTGTTCATTCTAGTAGAGAAATACAAGTGAAAATAATCCTCAAAAAACTATAAGAATAACATGCATCTACTTCTTCTAGTAGAGGAACAACTAATGACAACTTTGAACATGTAGAAAAAAAGGCATCTGATTCTTCTAATATAGAAAGAAATTATGAAAATAGCACTCATCAACAATTAGTAGGAAATAATGTTTCTGCCTCTTCTACTAGATAAATTAAAGTTGCAAATAGCTATTAAAAAATAACGTAAGTAGAATTGACTTGCATTTAAAACATTAGATACAATCTCCCAGACTTACAAATTTGGCATCTTCCATTTGTTCAAGTAAAAAATCTGAATAAAGCTAAGTCTAGTTAAGAAGTTCCTCCAATCTTCTAAAAACCAAATCATCAATTCGTTGAGTTCCATTTGTCACTTGTTTTTCATCTTCATCCTCTTTTTGCTCACTCTTCCTCTAAGTGTTTCTTCTCTATGGCTAGATCTTTTGGAACCCTCAATACTTAATAATGCTTAATTAATAGATCAGTTTAAACATCAAAAACATAAAATATTCGACCTTTATAACAAGAAACAACCATAGGCTAGAAAATAGAAAACTAAAGTCACAAAATATTAAGATCAAATCACGAAGCTTTCTTTCAATTTTAACAAGCACCCTAAGCTTTAAAAATTCATATATACCATGCAAAAATTAGGGTAATTCTACTTCAATTGGAAAAAAATTTAAAAATAAAAATCTTCACCTCATCTTCTAATACAAATATTGGTGAATCTGCATGTCCTTCAACCTTGGCAGCCACAACATTAACCATTTCCAAAGCCTACATGGTAACTTTGGAAATCAAACTCAACATAATTAAAAACATGTGAAATGATAACTATCAACAATTTGGGTTGGTATAACAAATGTCAAAAAATAAAATAGAAAATGAATACACATTCAACCTTTCCACTATCATTAATCTTGAATGACAGTGTAAGTGGTATTTTTTCTTATAAGTAGTATGCAAAAATGTTACAAATAAAGTTAATTAAAAAATATCTTATATTCTTGAGATCATGAATTTTAGAATTACAACAACACAAAAGCAAAGGCCCTCCTTACAAGTATAATCTTAAATATAGTTAAATCATTAAATATCTCATTGTTGATGAAAATCCCATGGCAACTGTAGACATAGATTTTTTGGAAATGATTAATGCTATAGCTGCACAGATTAAAATGATCAATTCTAATCTAACAAATAATCTAAATCAAAAAAATAAAGAACGAAACAAGTAAACATAATTAAACTAAACAAATCAATTGGAAATCTCTCACTGAATATGCGTCCACTCCTTTGAATTATCTTGATTGCCCTTCTCCATTTTGTTGTTTCAATATTCTTGCCCTCAGATTTTTAGTATTGATGCAAGCATAACCTTGTTGAATGTTTAAACAAAATATCGAAGATAAGTTTCTTCTCAAAAGTGTATGATTTCGGGAGGAGGAATAATGATAATGGCAGACCATTTTATAGATTTTGGGTTTTCGAACAATCGGCTCACATTCAAAGAGAGATCGATGGATGAGATTGATGAATGTAATGCAATGTGAGTTCTGTGTTAGATAGATCGTGAGTTAGAAAATACTGCAAGATAAAGATTACATTAGAACGATAACTTAATCTTGTGTCAAGACTGTTTGAAAATAGAAAGAACAAGAGTTCCCAATTAAATAAACAATTTAATCTCGAGTTAAGAATCTTCGAAAATAAAAGAAATAGACTTTGAATGTCAAAGAAAAAGTTAAAACTCGAAGATGAAGAATTTGAATGCATACATGAATGAATGAATTAATTAAATATATTTAATTAATAGACGCATTCATGCACATGAGTTAGAACTAGTTAACTAACTAGTTGTGACAGAGAGTCCTCTCGTAGAGACGGTCAGATACTGAACCCAGAGATAATTGGCAGATTTAAAATAGATCTTGAGTCAAAAGTTGAGTGAATTACTTAGATAACTGAATGATAGAAGAATGTGACATAAATAATTAATAAATGAATTAAATGTTAATTTAATTCAACATTCAAAAATGAAAGATTTAATTAAATAAGTAAAGATAATTTATTTAATTTGACTGTTGAAAAAGGTGGAATTGAATAATTAAATAATAAATATTTAATTATAGTTGAAATATGACAAAAGGGGTAATTAAATAATAAATTATTTAATTAAGAAGGAGAATCAATTAGCTAGCGACATAATTAAATAAATATGATTTAATTAATTAATCAAGTTGAATAAAGGTCAAATTATGAATTAATTAAAAAGGGGTATTTAATTAATAGAGGAAATATGTGTTAGAAAGGGTAATTAAATAATTAACATTATTTAATCATGACCATGGATAATAGAAAATTATGTCAAAAGTGGTGCTTGCAGGCCTAGACCAATTTTCAGTGTCTACAGTTTGCCCCTCTTTGATACAATGTCGTTTCGACATTGTATCAAAGAAAATATGCCCCAATCGTGCCCTAGTATGAAATAGGTTAGGGTATGCCCCCTCGGGAAAATTGACAAATTTTTGAAAAATTTCAAAAAAATCAAGAAATGTTCCCGATAAGTCGATTTGATGGTCAGAAATGCTATGGAGTTGACGGAATTGAATTTGGATGTGTACGGGTCATTTGAAGTTGAAATGTTAAGCGGCCACTCAAACCCAAGGTATAAATAGGAATTAGGTTGAAAACCAATTCATTTGCACTCGGAAGAGTTGAAGAATTTGAGATTTTGTTCTGAGTTTTGGACAAAAATGTCTCCAATTCCTTTCCACATCATGGTTATTGGATCCAGACTTACACACGGCTAGCCAACGTAGGACCACCAATATGTACCCTAAAACAAACCTTTGAAATTTCATTTTGCACGTAGTTTTAAGCATGTAAAATGTAATTCTCAAATGCAGTCTTTAGCGTTCGACGCATGTGTTCATGTGCAACGCATGTGTCTACAGAATGACACATCTGCAAAAAGATGCCTAGGATAATTTAGGCTAGGTTAGGCATTCAACACATATGAATTAAAAAGCACCGCATTTGTATTTATGAGTCGCATATGCATTTAGGATAGACGCATGTAGGATAATGCACTGCATTTGTAATTTTGTGAAACGCATATGAAATATGTGATGAAAATTATTGTAATGAAACAAATTTGTATGAATGCACTGCATATGTTATAGTGAGCTGCATTTGGCTGGTAAATTTTCCAAAAAAAATTTCTAAGAAAAACTTGAAAATTTTGACATGTTGGTTTAAATGCAGGTTTTAGATCTGATATATACTTGGGAGACACGTCTCGATACTCTCGAGTTGAGATCTTGGTTGGTCAGTTTTGAGACTCATTTACTATGGATACTTGGACTACAACATCTGCTTACTATGCCCACGATTCAGGCAAATAGAGGCATGTTGATTGCGTTGTGTGAGCGATGGCATTCAGAGACATCATCATGTCATCTACCGACTGGGGAGGTGACTGTTACTTTGGAGGACGTATATAGGATACTGAGAATTCCTATCAGAGGAGAGCGGGTTATGTATGATACCTAGCACGGTTTTAGTGAGCTCACCATATTTTATCAGTATGATGATATTAGGAGTCTAGGGATAGAGCATTACAAGATTAGATGGTAGGTTTTGGCTGACAGGTACGATACGATAAACTGTATCCTATGTACTTTGATAGGGGGGATAGTTCTTCTAGATTGACCATGTCATGGTTTTCCTATTGGGTGGGGAGAGATGTTGGTGGAGATGCTAGAGAGGGAGATTGTGTATGTCTGGGGTCCATATCTATTAAGCATGCTATACTTCCATCTACACAACATAGTATATAGAGACGCACAGTCTATGAGTTATGGTACTAAATTGCTCATGATTTGGGCATGGGAGTGCATTGTGGTATTTCATCCACTTGTGACTGTAGAGCAATTGACCAGATCTCCATATGTTTTCCAGTATATGAGAAACATCACTCAGAGTCATGTCAGAGATACTAGTTATTGGAGACATGCACTTGATATTTTGGATCAGTTCACTTGGAGGCTGTACATGGATTGTGAGAGATGGTTTGATGAGGATGAGCATTTGAATTACTACAGGTAGACATAGTACCTGATTGGGAGGACTATTTTGAGTGTTCATATTATTGAGAGACACTTGCCATATCGAGTATTGAGACAGTTTGAGGAGGTTCAGGATGAGCCTAGAGGTAGAACAGAGTTTTCTTGATCGTCTAGAAAGGTTCCACACTGGGGTCCTATGATTCTAGTAGCTAATGTAGAGGTAGAGATATAGGCTTGATATCCATTACAATGGGGATGGAGAGATGGAGTAGCAGATCTAGGGACTACAACTGCATATGACGCATGGTGGGCGGAGCATCGTTTGATTCCTTACACAGATCTGAATCATCCGACACTAGTTGAGAGATGAGGCACATGTCCGAGAGGACTACGTAGAGGGAGAGGTGGTGGTAGAGGTGGAGGTAGGGGTGGTGGTGATGATGGTAGAGGTGGTGGTGGTAGGAAAGGATGGAGAGGTCGAAGAGATGGATGAGTAGGTGGACTATCACCTATTCGAGAGGTAAAGGTGGAGGATGTACTGATGAGGGACCTCGAAGGTGGAGCAAAGGCATAGGTTGGAGATGAGCATGTTGTCGAGGAGACAGTAGCAGAGGAGCATGCAGAGGTAGATATTGGTAGAGAGGAACTTGCAGAGGATGAGGAGGCAGACGTGGATACTGATCCTCTTGGTATTTTGGCAGGCTATGGGGAGGATGATATTAAGGAGGAGATACCTATGGAGGAGTAGGAGAGAGAGCTCTGAGATCAGATTGTTGAGGGGAGATGGGATGAGGAGGCTCTTAGGGACAGTGACAGGGAGGCTTTGAAGGAGAGGTTGAGACTGATGACAACATAGGTTGATGCCATGTAGATAGAGAGAGACAGTGCTTTTATGGAGAGAGATGGTGCTCTTATGGAGAGGGATCAGACAGTAGTCTAGAGATAGGAGATAGAGGAGTACTTCACAGAGGTCAGATGCCTTTGTAGTGGCACCTTATTTGATGGTTTTTCTCATGAGCTAGTTAGATCACTTGAGAGAGCATCATATTACATGGATTTATATGAGTTAGTGGTGCCAATAGAGAGACAAGCTCTTAGCTTTTCAGAGGTTCGTAGCCAAAGATCACATGGCAGGAGTCAGATGAGGACACAAAGTACAAAGGGTGTGGTAGGAACACCAAGGACAGGTTTGTATGACAGGCCTTCCACCTCAAAGAGTACCTCTAAGGCAATTTCTACCACCTTCACCACATGACAATAGTGGTAGTGGGACACATTGACACTTGTTATATATATGTAGACACTATATTTTGATTAGAGTGAGCCTATGAGCTTGTTTTTATTTATGGATACATTCTGAAATTGTACTGTGACAAGTTATTTTGAGCGATATATATATGATTTTGGTGGCTTCTATATGATATGCAGTTCTATTTTATGATGATGCATTGCTTCTATATGATTATGTTTCCTATATGATATATGTACATGTGTTATGAATGAATATTTCTACATGATGAGTTTATGCAGTCTATGATGTTATGGATGTATTTATTTACTTATGACCATGGAATGCATTATTCTATATGATGTTATTTATATGTGATGGTTAAATGTACATGTAATGTTTCTATTATGCATCTTATAATGATGGAATGCCCATCATTGATTTCATAAATATGTAATGAAGATGTTAATGCAATGTAACTATATGAAATGTTTATAGAATGTATGCAAATGCAGATTATCTAATGTTTTTGTTGTGTCATAGGA
Source organism: Sequoiadendron giganteum (assembly GCA_007115665.2). NCBI lineage: Eukaryota > Viridiplantae > Streptophyta > Pinopsida > Cupressales > Cupressaceae > Sequoiadendron > Sequoiadendron giganteum. The sequence continues at coordinate 313,100,301 of CM021107.1, read as the reverse complement.
CCTTATGATTATGTCGAAAAGAAGAAATGTTAGCACGAATGAATTTAGAATGTTAGTAATAAATAATGAAGGTTCATTGATTGAAAAACATATAATCTTCGATATATTGCCAAATATGCTATGCTTGCTTGTTATCATCATTGGGCGGGAAATGACACAAATGGATAGTACACACCATGATATGAGATAAACCATAGTGTACAAAGTCATCCATCTATGAAAAACAAATAGTCGTAGACAAGGAGTGTCTCAACTCATACTAAGGACAAGATTGCCCCAATCATTTTGTCTTAACAAACCACAAACAAAAAACAAATAAAAGATGGGTCATGAGATGTTATTTCTCCTCTAAATCCTTGATAGGACATCCTTGAGGAAACTAGTAACATGACTCAAAAACCAAAGTGAAAAAGACAGTTGATAGACAATAGCCAAAGAAAAAGAGTCCTAAGACATCCTTGAGAAAGCTAGTAACCAGAATTAATTCACAAATCGATAAAAAGATAAGACAAAATAAGGTACAAAGTCATAAAGCCAAATGAAATTATTTGCCAAAACTTGATCTTTGTAGGATTTTTTGATTATTGATGTTTGGCATAGCATAATTTGAGGGATGAGACATACCGCACTAAGACATTGAGTTTGGTTTCAACTTGGTGACTATCTATATAAGGCATGACAAAGCTTGGTTTTAGAAAGACACGTGTCGTATAAGATGTTGGAGCATGATGATGTTGATGCGACAAGCTACATGAGGCTATGAAAATTTTGATGACGTCTGTTGATAAGAAAGACATATCTTTCTAAGACATAGGTTGATCACTTGGACAATGCGTTTGATACTACTTGATGACTGTTTTGAGATGTTGCCTTGTTGGTACATGAATTTTTTTGATTCATTGACTAATTAAAAGTGTGTGTGTGTGTATTGACTATGTATGAATTGAGATGATACCCTAAAGGACTGACTTGAAGTGGCCTCGATTGATTAACCTTACCTACGTTGTACACACAGAGACCTCATAATTCGACCAAACTTTGACTGACATAACTGACTGAAGATATGTACTTAAGCTGATTATATGCAACGTGTGTGATAGTGAATGTGAATGAACCCTATTGGGCTGACCTAGTGTGGCCTCAGGAGCTCATCAATTGATTAGCCTTTCCTACTTTATACATGCAGAGACCTCGTAGTTTGAAACAGCCAATGACTTTGAATGTACAAAGAGTCATGATTTTAATGTGTGTGATACATGAAAAACCTAGACATTTAGACCTAATGCCTCGGGGGCACATCGACAGATGGCCTTTCCTATGTCCAGTCGTAGAGGCAATGTAGTTCGACTATGTCTACAATTGACTTAACATGACTGACCTGACTCTATTTTTGGGATTTTCTGACATGTTTTGATTTTTTGTGTTTTTGAAGTTTTCTAATGTTTTTGGACTTGTTTTAGGACATTTTTCGATGGTGCAATGCTATGTACAAGGTCCTCATGGCACAAAATAAGGATTTTCCCCCAGTCAGGAATAAGACATGTGAGATGGAGAGGGGAATGTGATGGAATGAACTTTGATGTCAATCGTTCCAAGCAATGGATAGGACAACCATTTATTATGAGGGATGGTGAAAAAGTTTGGTTGGAATGGTGGTAGATGAAAGAGTGAGTTTTTTTACATATGGTGCCTATTTTCCAGGTTTTCACCATGGTACTTATCCATAGTGCCACCGAAGCGGTTTTCACTATTGGATGGATTATTTCTCTTTACTTTTTTTTTTTTGGTTGATTTTCCAATTTTTTTAGTGTTACAAATGCCTGTT
>CM021107.1:312805876-313098376 GCA_007115665.2 Sequoiadendron giganteum | reverse complement strand
TCTGTATCTTTCTTTTTTTTAAAGAAACAAAGAGAACCCTTCAGTGATTATATTATTCAGATTTAATGTACATAGACCCACAAAGATAGCTCGTATAAATTCACTGTTTCACTGTCGGTATTGCCTGTCGTATAATTGGGTATCTTTGATTAACCTAATTGTGATCAGAAAAGTCCATCGACTTCTGAGTCGGTTGTCTGATCCTCTTCTGACTCACTCACGCTCACTATGTTTATGGCATGAAGAATACTTTCCATCTCTGATGATAACAGGTGGTCCGTGCAATAATGATAACTAGTGTCAAGATGGGGCACAAACGGTGGTCGACAGACATCGTGAATTGAGCCCCATTGAAGGCCTGTGAAGAACAAATGCCTTTTAATCTCATCAGCTCCATGGGAGAATCCCAGTCTCTTTTGAGGATTTTTCTCTAACAGTTTTAGAATTAGGTCATGGAGGGGAGTGGAGGGGCCCATGAGCTTAGGACTCGTCAGGAGTATTCTGGTGAAGGTTTCTTTCTTGTTCGACCCCTTGAATGGGGTGGTTCCATAGAGCAATTCGTAGAGCAAAATTCCAAGGGACCACCAGTCCACAGAGAATTCATGACCCTCCCCATTTATAACCTCAGGCGCGACGTATTCATCTGTACCCACAAACGAATTTGATCTCAAAAAGCTTTTTTGGCGGCTTTGGTTTAGAGCCGGAGAAACTTGGGTCGATGGGCATGGCTTTTTTGCCTTGGAGCTTAGCATTCTACGTAGAACAGGCCACCCTCCTTTCTGTTCAAGGGAATTCTGCTTTTGCTGTTGTTGATTGTGAGAAATGTGAGATTCATTTGAGTTAGGTACAAGTCTTTTTGAGAGATCGAAATCAGTGAGCATAATGTGTCCACTGCTTTGCACAAGGATGTTCTCTGGTTTGAGATCTCTGTAAACAATGCCCTGGTTGTGCAGGTGCTCTAGAGCTAGCACAATCTCTGCTGCGTAAAACCTGATAAATTACCAACCAGGGTCAGACCCGGATAACCAGTTTTCTAATCCCTTCACCTCCAACAAAAAGTAAATAGATAAAATCATATCCATTTCCATATCAAATGTAAGTCTTCTAAGGACTTAATTTCAAAAGGCTTCAATAGACTAAATATTTTTTTAAGGAAAATGAAGAAACAGATGGACACATAAGTTTTCAACAGGCTTGAATACACTGAATACGTTTTGGGAAAAATGAAAAATCAGATGGACCATACGGCCGCTTCTCAAAAACCCATATCGACGTACAAGCCTCCCTATAGATAAATATATTGAAGTACAAACTACACCGGACAAAATTGCACGGATTTGGATTTCGAAGCTATATATGGGATGCACGGAATTGCACCAAATTAATGGCTCCAAGTTAGAAACAGATTTAATTTTTGAAGATTTATCTCATATAATTTCATGGGTATTCAAGGATGGTCTCATCAAATTTCATTGCAGAAATTGTTCACAGTATGTATTGTTTTTAAATTTGATTATGTGAATTCTTTTTAATTTTTTTTTTGACATATTTCAAGTCAAATTCTATAATCCATCATCAGAAAGCAGAAAAGAAAGAGGAAAAAAATGAAACAATGCATTCTTATATAATTTATCTGCAGACAAAGGGAACTGTATATATTAACGCGTAGAGTAAGTCAGATTTTTGTTTTGGTTTTTGCATTTTTAGTTCAATGGATAACTATTGTGATGAACAATACACACAAAATTATCCAATTGACAAACTTCCAGTAAATGGGCATGAAGTTTGCCATGTGTATTTTTTCAGATGTTCATCTCAAGCACTTCTTGAGGAAAGCATCATATGGGGAGAAAATAGAAGCAAAAAAAAGAAATCGTTTTCTCCAAATTTATGGGATTGGATCTTGCATCTTTACATTGAGGTAATCTGTATACCACAAAGGAACTAAACTGCCATAATTTTTTTATTAAAATTGACCAACATATATAGCTTCTTTAAAACTATGACATAAAATCTGCTGGGTGCAACAAAAATGAGCCATAAAAGATCTAAATCTAACCTAATTCACTTATGGTAGAATGTGCATTAATGGCATATGAATTACAGCAGATAGACAGCAGATGAAAGAGGATTTTGTGCATTTATTAGATTTTAGAGCCATGACTGGTCATTGCTAAAACATAAAAAAGGTATTTACCTAATTGCAGACTCCGAAAAGCTTCTATCTGGTTGAATTTGCCTCAGATAATGGAGATCACCTCCTGGGCAGTACTCAGAAGCCCAACCAACCATAAAGTCAGTTTCAACCTCACCCATTAGAAATGGAAGAAACGGGTGGTGCAACGAGGACAGGATGTCCCTCTCCCTCTGGATTCTTCTCGATTTGGTAAGCCATTGCTGATCCTTGGTGTTTTTTTCTATGACCTTGAGAGCAAATGGGTTGTCATGGCAGCCATTTCTTACAACCAAAAGCACACTTCCCATAGCTCCTCGGCCCAACACCTTGATAGCTTTTAGTTCTTCAATGCACATCTTCTTTCTATCATTCATCTTCTCATCATGGGTTGTCATAATGCTTTTCTTCCAATTTCAACGCACAGCTATAACCTCAATATCACTAGAAAAAATACAAATAGCAATCTGTGCTAGGTGTGGAAAAACATGTCGAACAAATGGCATGCTTTATACAAAAAGATTGCAGAATATGAGGAGTAAAGTGGAATACAGGCTGATGTGCTTCTTCACGTGCAGGGGAGACAAAAGTATCAACACCATAATTAAATATTGATCGTGAAGATTAGATTATGATTAGAGAGACAAGCCCAATAAAATTCCATTTTTGTGACCTTTAACAAAAAAAATTAAACCCAACTCATACCTCCTACAATTAGTACCTACCCTCTACTGCAAGTACAACGGTAAAACTTCTCTACTCTTAAACGTCGCAGGCAATATGCAAAAGACAAATATAAAAATCTCATAAACATCCGTTGACAAAACCATCCAATCAATTGATTTGCCCTCGTCGTTTTCTCTGAGCTCAGACATCATTTCCATTGAACGAGGTAAAAACTATTTCAATTGAATTAAAGGTAAACAAAAGCTATCGCCCATAGAAGGATATCAATATAATCCTACTCTGCCTTAGTTTGACTGTATGGTAAAAAGCAATGGTTTAAGCTCTGAAAGCTTTATTCCCATCTGACAACAGTTGGAGGGGTCTGATCAAAACTTTCTATACATAGCTTGTTAGGTGCCGTATTTTTGGGTTGTGGGTGGATCTTTTTGAGATGAAAAACACGCCTGATTCTTCCAAAAAGAAAGTTCAAAAGTTTTACCTACTGGTAGCCCCGTCGATAAGACTGCCAAATTGAGAAAAGATTTCCAAAGTTTTACAATGGTAAAACTCGTTAGTGGTTTAGATCAAACTGATGGTAGAACTCGTTAGTGGTTTAGGTCAAACTGAAGTATAAAGAGCTGTGGGGCAGTGTAGTTTCAGGTAATGATGATCGTTTGTTAATTTGTCATGTAATGGTTTTGAATTATTTGCATCAAGTATCTTCTTAATTGCTCTCAAAGCTTTATATTTTGAGTTAGGTATTAGAAAGTGCAATTGGTTGAGTTTAGTTGGTGAAGATTAAAATAGAGATATAATGTTTATTTATGTAGTTATCATATATTTATTAGTTTATGTTATGATTATATTTTTAATAATTTAAATCTATCATTGAATTTTTAACATTAGTTCATTTCAATTTTTTAAGATTCATCATTCATATATATAGTAATTATTTCTTAACAATTCAATTCAAAATAGATTTTATAATGCACTTAACTCATATACATAATCTTATTTCCTTTACATAGTGAATATTAAAATCTTGAGGATAATCATGGTGAATAATCGCGATTTTTCAATAATCGTGTGAGAAAATATATAGATCCTAAATATGTAAAATTGATATCCCTTATAGCATATATACAAGAGTAATGAACAAGCACCTATGCAACTATTATAGTGTTAACATATATGGCCCATCTAGTAACTAGTTATCAAATATATAATGTAGAATAAAATATATTATTGTCATAAAAAATGGATGGACCATTCATTCGCCTTCTCTTAAATTGAACCCCCTCTTGGAAGTAACTAAGTTTTGGGTGAAAGAAAAATACTAGAAGTAAACCAACAATATATAGGTAAAAACATTCATAAATGAAAAGTATCCTAGAGATAGTTTTTTTATTCACCATGATACAATAATGAAACTGATGGTATAAAATCATATAATATATGATCACTACGTACATCAAAGAAAATTATAAGTAAAGAAAAAAAATTCCATTAACAACATCTCAAAAATTGTCACTAGTATGGTGAATGGTAAAGCCATGTAAATATAAGCGAATATATCTTTATTTTTTATTACTACATAATCATGAGATTGCTCATAATATATAATGTTAGTAAGGCATTTAGGCATGAGAATTTATCATTATGTGAATATTTTAGAAGTTGAATCCATTTACTAATGTAAACATTCAATTTACTATGACATCATAACCTCATACTCAACCACACACATTTGTAGGAATGTAGTTTAGTTCTTTAATTTAACCTTTTGAAACTTAGAAAAAATGAAGCTCATATTATATTCACATCTCAAAAATAAATATACCAAGAACTCTATCATAGGAATCAGACAAGGGGTTCTAAATGATGTCAAATTCCACAATTTTTCCAAATAATCATAAGACCATGTAGCCATAGAATCATAGAGTTAAAAAATATCAAATCAATATCTAAGGAATTCTAGAATCATAAAATATCACATTCATATAGCCATAAAATCATAGATTAAATAATAAATATGGTTTCAAAACCCTCCTTGATGACCCCTCCATACATTTCCTAGTATTTTTCTAAGGAGATTAGCCTCCAGGAGAAATGTAAAAAGATATCACACACATATGGCAAAGTGGATTCAATATCATATTGACCACATGTGCAGTCTACATCTTTGCAATATAATGTTCCTACACTATGTGTTCCCCTATACAACCTACTAGGGACCCCTCCTAGATATAGAAGAACACATCACATTTCTCCATATAAACTATCAATCAAAAAAACATTAAGGAAGACTTGTAACAATTTATTTTGATAAAATAAAATCCCAAAGTTAAATCTATCAATAAAATTGAACATAAAAGGAATGAAAACCATAAAAAATGAATAGAACATAAAAAAAATTAAAATAAAAGTCAATACAAAATTTATTTAGGAAAAAGGACTATCTTAGCTTCCAAATGGCTAAGTAGCCAAAAAAAAATACAAACTCAATATATTACATTTATAAAATAGGAAAAATCACCAATAATTAATTAAATAATTCACAACTTTACAATATTTTGTAGATCAGAATGAACATGTAGCTTAAAAAAAATCTACTTCAAGGGAAGAGGGTAATGAAAATATTAGCACATAAGATCACATAAATGGTCATGTTAATACCACTTAGATATCATAGAATATAACATCATATCATATAGCCACATGTCCTACACAACCTAGGATATATATTATAGCACATGTTAAGTACCAAGAGTTAGATAATTTACATTTTTATAACATCCTATCAACAATCACATGTCCCACACAACCTACAAAATGTACTATAGAATATGCCAATAACCAACTATCTAATTTATTACATATATAACATCATATAAAATATTAATAAAATCATAGTATTAATTCATCATTATATCATAAGGCTGAAACTATTATTATCTCACCATACACATCTTATTATACTCCCAATGCTATCCAAATGTTAAGACATTTGTCATTGTAATTATCCTACCTAAATGTCATTTTCCAATGTTAAAATTTATTAACTATATCATTATTAGTGAATGATTAATCCCATGATTAAATATAAAATTATAATAAATAGTTTCTATATCAAGTGCCTAAATTTATCAACAATGTAACCGATTTTTAATTATAGTAATTCTAATTCTTATAACGAATGATAATATTAAGTATCAAAATCTTGTTACTCTAACTAGTGTTTACAACCCTAATAATAGCAAGTGCTAGTACTTAATGGTACTAATAGACTATAGGTTTAATTGAAATATCATAGTCTTTTCCTAACTAAAAATAGTTCATGAATAACAAGTTAGAGTAGGTTTTCTCTACAAACTCACTTATATGGTTCTAATAACAGGGGTGGTAATTGGGGAGAATAAGTTCCAAGGAGAAATATATTTTTTTAATAGGGTTCGTATCTTTATCAACCCTTTGTTATATTGTTATGTTGTCAATCAAGGGGGAGTTATTATACTAGATGAGACACATAGAAAAACTAATGAGAGCATAGGAATGTGGAGGAATATTCCTAACAATTTTATACTTAGAAATAGAAATTACAGACTTGTAATAAAATTCCATGCTATATATATATCACAATGGCATGATCAAATGTTGATTTTACTTATAAAATTATACACTCATTCTCAAGATTGATACCCTATATTGCATATTCAAGAAACAATCACAAAATTCATTGATTATCTACCCATAATACTCTATATATTAATATGAAACATTTTTCTAGAATTTGGCCATATGAGAGTGTACCCACATATCTAATTTTTTTATCATGTGAATACTTATAACAAATTAATTAGAACCATCCCTTATTTTATTTTATATTATTGTTAGTTTTATTGATTCATTTTTTTAATCACATTCCCAATATAGTTCAACAAATTATTTTGTGACATATTATCATAACTATATTTTAATCTCACCATATTAAATTATGGATCAATCCTTATTTTAAATTAAGTCAAGTTTTACTTATCATCACAACACTCATTAGAAATCTTGTGATGCTCCTACAATATAAAAGATAAATTATAAATTGTAGCCTAGATTTATCTCTTCCACATCATAACTAATTTTTTTTTTCCCTTTTATATTCTAATTATTTCTTCTATGATATATAGTTTAGAGATAATTTTGTAAGGAAATGTAACTTTAATTTCATTGTAAATAATTCACTAATGTACATACACATAATTTTTTGATGAAGCATTGAAAATATACACATTCAGTGAAAATAATACAATATTTAATGCTTGGTATCCTCTACATGGTCTATTATTTCTTAAATAAGGATTTTTTGAGGAAGCATAAAAAATACACACATTCAATGAACATAATATAATATTTAATGCTTTTTATCCTCTACATGATCTATTATCTCTTAAGTGCATAAGGGGATATTGAAATATCATAAGGAGAAAACATAATAAAATAGAATAGAATAAGTAGGATCTAACTTCAAATATAGATCTATTTTATATATAGGTCACCTAGATAAAATTATCACACTCATGCACTAACAATCAAATAAATAAATATAAAATATTAATCTAATTTTAAACAAGCATCCTAAAACTCTTTACAATGACAATCTATCCCCATTCAGTTTTGAATCTAATTAATCATTCATTTTATTTTTTAAAATGTTATGAACATCTACAACCTAACACTGGGAATAGCTACTCATTGGTTAAAAGTTAAATAAATAATTTATTTTCTACCTTATAAACAACTCAAATAAAAACTATAACCTATTAAATTTAAGTTTCATATTGTTCTACTTTTAAAAAATTAGGATCAATACAAGCTTACTTCTTAAGAAGGTGTAAAAAAATACTATTATAGTCAACTAAAGAGGTCATATCTTCAAAACGACACAAGATAAAATCCAAATTAGTCAAAATAATAACTCTTGGAAAATGAGTAGAAAGGCTCACATTTAGGGGAGTTATGAAATATATGGTACATGGTGATTTATCTTCAAAAAGGTCATTTGAACCATATGTTAAAAATATACCTTCTCTTATGAATAAATTCATATTTAAGATATCCAAAAATTATATCATGCGTGTTGGTATAATAATAAGTGTTTCTAATAATTTTCATAATTTAACTCTCCAATCACCATATTAGAAACTTTTAGGATGTCTCAATATACTATAATAATGTTTTCTATATGACAATCACATCTCATGAAACCAACATTTAATCTATTTTAAGAATAATAATTAAATAATTATGATATTTGTTTGCACATAAATTTATTTAATACATAGTAACTTTAGGGCTCAGTTTTATTTAATTTTTTATGATAATTTACTATTCTAATATCTATTTAAGTTATGAAAAATGAGTAGGAAAATAAAGTTAACAACTATTTATTGATACACCAAAAACTAAATTCAAAACTTATCACCAATAATAATTTTATTAATTTATTTAAGGGTTGTCTATATATGGGGGTAGTAAAGTGTAATAAGAGTTCAATTTTAATAATAATAATAAGTGTTCAATAAAAATATTTAATGGTATGCAATTGATAATCAAATGAATGGATAAAATGTAGGAGTGAAAAAAATTCCCATAGGTCTCAGTGTGGAAGAAATACTTTAGTGTCATATTTATGACCATGTCTATGCATAAAAAATACATGCAAAATGTAATGCCCCGCCAAGTAACCTTAAAGGAAGTTGCAATTAACATCATAAGCGAACCAATTTTTTTTTTTATAAATTGCATTTAACATACACATTCACTTACTAGTTAACAACAACCTCTAAGGCTACAAGGTTAGGATTACTTAAACCCACATATACATATTACATATAACCATAGCCTTATGAACTTTATGAAATCACCATCATACATCATAAGAATATCATATAATATAATAAGATAATCAACCGAGATACAATCTCATAAACATTATCTTAATCCAATAGATACATCACTCATTCCCAGAATGAGGCAATAGTACAAAAGATTACAATTACAAAATTCCACCTCATAAACATAAGAGGGATAAAATAACTTATACAAGTTAAAATATTACAATGCAAGATAATACAACAAGAACCGCGAGCTGTCCATCTGGATGTCTCGCCACCAAGTACTGAAGATCGATGGGGACCCAACGGTTTTGGTGCATGTTCCACCCTACCAATGTGGTACCCGAAGGCCCACCCCCCATGCTAGGAGATAGTAACAAAGTAACATGGACAAAGATCTACTACCTCTAACCAAAGGCAGACTCATACTGACTCATACAGTTATAACCAACCAAATAAATTAACAAGTACAACTCATTCACCATACAGGTACGAATCAAATACAATGCATGTACAAATCAAATACCATACATGTACACATCAAGTACAACTCATTCACCATACAAGTACGAATCAAATACAATGCATGTACAAATCAAATACCATACATGTACACATCAAGTACAATGCAAGTACAACTCCAACATCACTGACATAGGTCACATTGCTTCCAGACATGAAATAGATCAAGTATGCTCACAAAACCATACATATAAAACAATTAACAACAGTTGTCATAGATAGAGTGTCATCGCAAGGTTTGTCATGAGATCTCCTCTGGGCATCCTTCATAGGCTCCGGCACAAGTAATCCTGGTGGCCTCTACCGAATCCCGGCACTCATACTCACTCATGTGGAATCAACCACCTCTCGCAAGAACTAGATAGTTGATCTTGCCATTCCAGGCCTTCTCACTCATCCCAAGTCTAAACAAGCCCTTGCGTCTATGAGTGAGGATTAAATTATCTTGATTAGTGTGAACTGCATCCTAATCATCTAAGTACATTAATTTAATTATCACTTGATTAACTCACTTTTGAAGATTACCCGGTTTACCACTTTAGGCTCCGGCCCCTAACAAAAGCCACTCTTCTAATGGACAACACACACCCAAACAATCCACCAAGGAAACCACAAGTGCATACCAACTAAGCATCATAATCCACTCCAACACAAGGAGGATACAAATAATAGAAACTCACTCCAAACATCTTGGAGGAAACAATCACATAGTCCACTCCTTTCATAGGAGGTACAAAATATCTCACTCCAAACATCTTGGAGGCAACAACACATAGTCCACTCCTTTCACAGGAGGTACAAAAGATCTCACTCCGAACATCTTGGAGGTAACAATACATAGTCCACTCCTTTCACAGGAGGCAACAAGATGAAACCACATAACAAGGTCACTCCATACAAGGAGACACGGATCCCATAATCCGCTCCTAAACCAAGGAGGTGCAAACATCCCCGTTCATGAAAATTGGGTAAAACTGAAAAGACGCCATGCACTACCCAAGGAAAAACAACTGGATGGCATAAAGATTCAATAACCCTTATCCTCTAGGTTCTTCTGGAAGACTTATAATTTAGAACTAACACTAAATCCCAAAACCAACGATGCAACTTGACGACATAGCAGCAAAAGCATTCAAGTCATCAATCAAATCTAATATTTGGATTTCCTAAATCCATACTCATTCAATAGGTAGTGTTGACAAAGTCAAAGACATGATAAGTAGATCATCTAAAATAATCATAACCCTATTTCCCTTTTCATTATTGGAAATCTAAAACAATTAAACTTACTTCCTTTTACTGAATACAAAGAATTAAATCTTTTAAGATAAGCATGAGGAAGATACTACTTTTGGATATACTAAATCCATATCTCTTTCATAATCCAATCACAATGATTCAATTAATCTAAATAGAAATTAATAAATAACATAATTGATTGCCTCATCAACAAAACAACTTCTTAATTTACTTTTAAATCGATACGAATCCATGCAAGTAAACTTTTCCATTTCCTAACCAAATCTTACATCTCATTCAATTTTCTATTTAAAACATTCAATCACTTTAATATAATAACATATTGTTTCTCTATCCATTTTCCATATACACTAATCAATCCATTTTTAAATCTTTATTCAATAATACATTGCATGCATCTTATTAAAATAAAATACGATAATAAATTTTACACTGAATATATATATATATATATATATATATATGCTCCATATTATATAGACACCATTAATATTCCATTCACAATGACTAGATTACTCTATGGAACTAACTAACACATAATAACTATTTGCCTTTTTCAATATAGTTAGTTCTTAAATTTACTTCTAATGCAACCTAACACTATTGCAACCAATCTTTTCCAATTTTTTAATCAGAGTCTATGACTCATCAACTATCCATTTAAAAATATGCAATTTCATCAATGTATAAAAATATCTTTTGGCTTGTCTATTTGACCACGCATTCATATTGTTTCTAATTAAATCTCATTAATTAAAACAAACATTTAAATATAAATATTTCTATAATTCTTCAATATATTTAAATATCTTTCTCTATACATTTTCTACACATACTAATTATTTCTTTTAGAACATTAATAATATCCAATTTGTAAACAACAAAATAAAATAAGATAAAATATTATTTATTCTCTCAAATGGATATATATCTTCACTATATATATACTAAATATAAATTAATATATTTAAATATATTTAATCATTAACATATCTTCTATCGTTTGCAGAATATCAAATTGATTAATTCAAAATAAAATATCCTTTATCATCAATATTTCAAAATATAAATATATTTTCCAATTAAATCAAATTAATAATTGGACCTTTTACATATGGATTTAAATTCCACAATTCAATTTTAAATTATGCATTCTTTAAATCAACTATTTAACTCCTTCAATTAAACTTTAACATGCCATTTTAAAATAAACAATAATTTCCCCATATGTTTATAATTTTAATTCCACTAATCTAATATACAAATTTTATTTAAAATAATATAAATAAATATAATACTTTAGTATTATAAATTATAATATAAAATATTATTAAATAATATTTTAATATTATAATAACAATACATAAAATATTAATATTTATAAATATCAATTTATTATTATTTTATTTATAGCCAAAGGAAAATATCTTAACAACAGTCTCATGTTTCAAGCATAACTCAAAAACTACAATCTGGGTATTTGAGATTTTTGGACAGGGGTAAGAAAATTTCAAAATGCAAAAATCTTTTAAATTTCCTGAAAACCCAGTTTGTGAAAGTGAAGTTATAGGTGGCGCAACCAGACCATTTTACCATGAAAATATAACTATACTGCAGATTTTAAAATTCATTTTTTGATAATAAACAGAAAGTTTCATTTTCTAAAAATATTCTAATTGCATTTTTCAATCTCTATATTTGATTTCAATAACAACAAAATCTATTTCCCCAAATAATTTAAATTCAACTAAGGTTTTCACAATTTTCACTCAAGAATTTTCACAAGCAAAGGCTGTAAATTTATTTAATTATTTTCTTCTAATATCAAGTTTGTTTTGTAAAACAGATTTAACAAATAAATCTTTAATCACTACTATTTAAAAAAAAACAATCAAGAACAATAAAATACAAAGAGGAAAACCTGGTACAAGAAGCTACAGGAAGAGATGAATTTTTGATGCAAGCCTCCTCCAAAGATTTCCTGAATTTTCTTCAATCCTCCAATGAATCCAATCCAAAATCCAACAAATGCAAACAATCTTACTTCAATCAATTCTACAATCAAACTTTCTTCAAACCCTTGTGCCAATTTTCCAAAAAAAATTTCCTACTGTAAAAATGTATTTTCCTAAAAAACTTTCTTCCCTAAAATTAAAACATATATTCTTATAAATCAAAAATACCTAATACAACCCTAATTCACATTACATGCAAATTAGATATTTCAATTTCAATTTCAATATTTACAACTCTAATTCACATTACATGCAAATTAGATATTTCAATTTCAATTTCAATTTTCAATTTCAATTTCACTTTTCAAAAACCCACTTTCAATTTAAAATGCAATTTCAAATAATAAATTAATTTCCAAAGTTGCAACCAATTCCCCAAATAAACATTTAATTACAATTTCTAATTTAATTCTCACACATTGGAATTAAATTCCAAAATTAATTCTAATTCTTTTATTTCCTTTCATTCTCTTGCATCACGTTTAATTAATTAATTTAATTATTTAATAACTAAATTCAACCCTTTGGATCAAATTTAATTAATTAAATAAACTAAATATAATTAATTAATTTAAGTATAAACTTTTATCCACCTTGCATTATTTAAATTAAATAACCATCAACGTGATTTAAATGCAATTATTCTAAATATCCATTTCCAAATCAAGAATGCTTCAGAATTAAATAACATCAAAGCAAGACAGACAATGACTCGACACACACAACTGATGACACACTAAGGCTAGGGTATAGACTTGACACATGTTACCTAGCTACTATCTCCCGTTCAACTTAATCGTTGGATCGACACGCTCAAACCTGTGAAACCAGGTGGAGTCGATGTCATGTACCTGCAATCTTGCAACCAAGTAAACAACATCATACAATATATCCAGCATATAATACACACCGTGAAGAAGGAATTACAGATTCGCAGGGCGCTCGCAAGCGAGTGATGTGAAACCGTCCTCTTCACCAATACACTCATCAAAACTGACACTTCCATCATAATCCAGTAATCTCATAATAACATCTTACGTTAATTCTACAACATCATTAATCCATAATGCATGTGAAACAAAATCAGATAACTACATCCCACAATAATATTTGTCGCTCAATAGTAACGATCAAAACATCATAACAAAATGTATCCAGTATCAAAGTAATTGCAACCAAACATAACATAAAGCAACTTGAACAAGAAACAAAATGGAGGGGTATTACATAGGTGCATACAATCATGCAGGTTTAGTGGATGAGGGCTACACATTCTTCACATGTCAGTAACCCTTATTGCACTACAATTTACATATATAGTTGATCATTAGGTGTGCATGGTTGACCTTTGTGACCGTGTTGGCTATATTGAGGACACCCTAAACATTATTACTAAGATGTTAGTTAAATTTGCGGTACATGTGGATCATATATGAATATAGGCCGAGTATTTTCAGCAACACTAATTTTTTAGTTGGATTCTAAAAATGCTACAACTTATGTTCTTCTCTAAAAAATTTGTATAATGTTTTTGTAGAAGCCAATGTTCTTTATTTGGAGTCATTGGTATGAATTGGTTTTCATATTCTAACACAACTTCATTTTATGAAAGTGTCAATGACCGAAGAATAGGTGGGTTATGTATTCAACATGGCTAGTAGTTAATTACAGGCCTCTCAAATAGTGCTTGAGTTGAGTCTGCTCTCATATTATGTTCATAGAACTGGATAATCTTGTCTTTTTCATATGATGGTTTAAGAAGTTTCTAGTCTACAAATGAGAGATCTCTAATTTTTCTTGATTTCACATTTCCATCAAGAAAACAAATAAGTTAATGAAATGGCACTAGAAGAAAACATTTCAAAACTATAATACAACCAATCTAGAATTGTAATGCATATTTGATCAAGCATCATGTACATACTAAATACTCTATATTTTAATAAACACAGAACATCTATGAGCTTACTATATTATACATTGTTGCCTTCTTTTGTCCTCTACCACCACTCCCTTTCTTGCAATATTTTGCATCACTATTCGCATTAGAATTAGCCCTTCTTCTCTTGTGACCTCTACCAACACCTCTTACCTAAAGCTTGGGATCTTTTGCATCACAATTATTAGTCGAACCCTGATTTTTCATGATATAATCAAAAGACAAGTATGCATCTATTTTTTCTAGTAGAAAAAATACATCCAAAACTATCTTTGAATAAAAATTAGACAGAGAAAAGGAATCTAACTCTTCTAGCAGAGACAATATAGAAAAATATAACTTTGAACACTCAAAAAATAAAATGGATACACTTATTATAATATAGAAAATTTAGAAGAAACTAAATTTAAATAATAAAAAAATAGAGTGCATTTGTTCATTCTAGTAGAGAAATACAAGTGAAAATAATCCTCAAAAAACTATAAGAATAACATGCATCTACTTCTTCTAGTAGAGGAACAACTAATGACAACTTTGAACATGTAGAAAAAAAGGCATCTGATTCTTCTAATATAGAAAGAAATTATGAAAATAGCACTCATCAACAATTAGTAGGAAATAATGTTTCTGCCTCTTCTACTAGATAAATTAAAGTTGCAAATAGCTATTAAAAAATAACGTAAGTAGAATTGACTTGCATTTAAAACATTAGATACAATCTCCCAGACTTACAAATTTGGCATCTTCCATTTGTTCAAGTAAAAAATCTGAATAAAGCTAAGTCTAGTTAAGAAGTTCCTCCAATCTTCTAAAAACCAAATCATCAATTCGTTGAGTTCCATTTGTCACTTGTTTTTCATCTTCATCCTCTTTTTGCTCACTCTTCCTCTAAGTGTTTCTTCTCTATGGCTAGATCTTTTGGAACCCTCAATACTTAATAATGCTTAATTAATAGATCAGTTTAAACATCAAAAACATAAAATATTCGACCTTTATAACAAGAAACAACCATAGGCTAGAAAATAGAAAACTAAAGTCACAAAATATTAAGATCAAATCACGAAGCTTTCTTTCAATTTTAACAAGCACCCTAAGCTTTAAAAATTCATATATACCATGCAAAAATTAGGGTAATTCTACTTCAATTGGAAAAAAATTTAAAAATAAAAATCTTCACCTCATCTTCTAATACAAATATTGGTGAATCTGCATGTCCTTCAACCTTGGCAGCCACAACATTAACCATTTCCAAAGCCTACATGGTAACTTTGGAAATCAAACTCAACATAATTAAAAACATGTGAAATGATAACTATCAACAATTTGGGTTGGTATAACAAATGTCAAAAAATAAAATAGAAAATGAATACACATTCAACCTTTCCACTATCATTAATCTTGAATGACAGTGTAAGTGGTATTTTTTCTTATAAGTAGTATGCAAAAATGTTACAAATAAAGTTAATTAAAAAATATCTTATATTCTTGAGATCATGAATTTTAGAATTACAACAACACAAAAGCAAAGGCCCTCCTTACAAGTATAATCTTAAATATAGTTAAATCATTAAATATCTCATTGTTGATGAAAATCCCATGGCAACTGTAGACATAGATTTTTTGGAAATGATTAATGCTATAGCTGCACAGATTAAAATGATCAATTCTAATCTAACAAATAATCTAAATCAAAAAAATAAAGAACGAAACAAGTAAACATAATTAAACTAAACAAATCAATTGGAAATCTCTCACTGAATATGCGTCCACTCCTTTGAATTATCTTGATTGCCCTTCTCCATTTTGTTGTTTCAATATTCTTGCCCTCAGATTTTTAGTATTGATGCAAGCATAACCTTGTTGAATGTTTAAACAAAATATCGAAGATAAGTTTCTTCTCAAAAGTGTATGATTTCGGGAGGAGGAATAATGATAATGGCAGACCATTTTATAGATTTTGGGTTTTCGAACAATCGGCTCACATTCAAAGAGAGATCGATGGATGAGATTGATGAATGTAATGCAATGTGAGTTCTGTGTTAGATAGATCGTGAGTTAGAAAATACTGCAAGATAAAGATTACATTAGAACGATAACTTAATCTTGTGTCAAGACTGTTTGAAAATAGAAAGAACAAGAGTTCCCAATTAAATAAACAATTTAATCTCGAGTTAAGAATCTTCGAAAATAAAAGAAATAGACTTTGAATGTCAAAGAAAAAGTTAAAACTCGAAGATGAAGAATTTGAATGCATACATGAATGAATGAATTAATTAAATATATTTAATTAATAGACGCATTCATGCACATGAGTTAGAACTAGTTAACTAACTAGTTGTGACAGAGAGTCCTCTCGTAGAGACGGTCAGATACTGAACCCAGAGATAATTGGCAGATTTAAAATAGATCTTGAGTCAAAAGTTGAGTGAATTACTTAGATAACTGAATGATAGAAGAATGTGACATAAATAATTAATAAATGAATTAAATGTTAATTTAATTCAACATTCAAAAATGAAAGATTTAATTAAATAAGTAAAGATAATTTATTTAATTTGACTGTTGAAAAAGGTGGAATTGAATAATTAAATAATAAATATTTAATTATAGTTGAAATATGACAAAAGGGGTAATTAAATAATAAATTATTTAATTAAGAAGGAGAATCAATTAGCTAGCGACATAATTAAATAAATATGATTTAATTAATTAATCAAGTTGAATAAAGGTCAAATTATGAATTAATTAAAAAGGGGTATTTAATTAATAGAGGAAATATGTGTTAGAAAGGGTAATTAAATAATTAACATTATTTAATCATGACCATGGATAATAGAAAATTATGTCAAAAGTGGTGCTTGCAGGCCTAGACCAATTTTCAGTGTCTACAGTTTGCCCCTCTTTGATACAATGTCGTTTCGACATTGTATCAAAGAAAATATGCCCCAATCGTGCCCTAGTATGAAATAGGTTAGGGTATGCCCCCTCGGGAAAATTGACAAATTTTTGAAAAATTTCAAAAAAATCAAGAAATGTTCCCGATAAGTCGATTTGATGGTCAGAAATGCTATGGAGTTGACGGAATTGAATTTGGATGTGTACGGGTCATTTGAAGTTGAAATGTTAAGCGGCCACTCAAACCCAAGGTATAAATAGGAATTAGGTTGAAAACCAATTCATTTGCACTCGGAAGAGTTGAAGAATTTGAGATTTTGTTCTGAGTTTTGGACAAAAATGTCTCCAATTCCTTTCCACATCATGGTTATTGGATCCAGACTTACACACGGCTAGCCAACGTAGGACCACCAATATGTACCCTAAAACAAACCTTTGAAATTTCATTTTGCACGTAGTTTTAAGCATGTAAAATGTAATTCTCAAATGCAGTCTTTAGCGTTCGACGCATGTGTTCATGTGCAACGCATGTGTCTACAGAATGACACATCTGCAAAAAGATGCCTAGGATAATTTAGGCTAGGTTAGGCATTCAACACATATGAATTAAAAAGCACCGCATTTGTATTTATGAGTCGCATATGCATTTAGGATAGACGCATGTAGGATAATGCACTGCATTTGTAATTTTGTGAAACGCATATGAAATATGTGATGAAAATTATTGTAATGAAACAAATTTGTATGAATGCACTGCATATGTTATAGTGAGCTGCATTTGGCTGGTAAATTTTCCAAAAAAAATTTCTAAGAAAAACTTGAAAATTTTGACATGTTGGTTTAAATGCAGGTTTTAGATCTGATATATACTTGGGAGACACGTCTCGATACTCTCGAGTTGAGATCTTGGTTGGTCAGTTTTGAGACTCATTTACTATGGATACTTGGACTACAACATCTGCTTACTATGCCCACGATTCAGGCAAATAGAGGCATGTTGATTGCGTTGTGTGAGCGATGGCATTCAGAGACATCATCATGTCATCTACCGACTGGGGAGGTGACTGTTACTTTGGAGGACGTATATAGGATACTGAGAATTCCTATCAGAGGAGAGCGGGTTATGTATGATACCTAGCACGGTTTTAGTGAGCTCACCATATTTTATCAGTATGATGATATTAGGAGTCTAGGGATAGAGCATTACAAGATTAGATGGTAGGTTTTGGCTGACAGGTACGATACGATAAACTGTATCCTATGTACTTTGATAGGGGGGATAGTTCTTCTAGATTGACCATGTCATGGTTTTCCTATTGGGTGGGGAGAGATGTTGGTGGAGATGCTAGAGAGGGAGATTGTGTATGTCTGGGGTCCATATCTATTAAGCATGCTATACTTCCATCTACACAACATAGTATATAGAGACGCACAGTCTATGAGTTATGGTACTAAATTGCTCATGATTTGGGCATGGGAGTGCATTGTGGTATTTCATCCACTTGTGACTGTAGAGCAATTGACCAGATCTCCATATGTTTTCCAGTATATGAGAAACATCACTCAGAGTCATGTCAGAGATACTAGTTATTGGAGACATGCACTTGATATTTTGGATCAGTTCACTTGGAGGCTGTACATGGATTGTGAGAGATGGTTTGATGAGGATGAGCATTTGAATTACTACAGGTAGACATAGTACCTGATTGGGAGGACTATTTTGAGTGTTCATATTATTGAGAGACACTTGCCATATCGAGTATTGAGACAGTTTGAGGAGGTTCAGGATGAGCCTAGAGGTAGAACAGAGTTTTCTTGATCGTCTAGAAAGGTTCCACACTGGGGTCCTATGATTCTAGTAGCTAATGTAGAGGTAGAGATATAGGCTTGATATCCATTACAATGGGGATGGAGAGATGGAGTAGCAGATCTAGGGACTACAACTGCATATGACGCATGGTGGGCGGAGCATCGTTTGATTCCTTACACAGATCTGAATCATCCGACACTAGTTGAGAGATGAGGCACATGTCCGAGAGGACTACGTAGAGGGAGAGGTGGTGGTAGAGGTGGAGGTAGGGGTGGTGGTGATGATGGTAGAGGTGGTGGTGGTAGGAAAGGATGGAGAGGTCGAAGAGATGGATGAGTAGGTGGACTATCACCTATTCGAGAGGTAAAGGTGGAGGATGTACTGATGAGGGACCTCGAAGGTGGAGCAAAGGCATAGGTTGGAGATGAGCATGTTGTCGAGGAGACAGTAGCAGAGGAGCATGCAGAGGTAGATATTGGTAGAGAGGAACTTGCAGAGGATGAGGAGGCAGACGTGGATACTGATCCTCTTGGTATTTTGGCAGGCTATGGGGAGGATGATATTAAGGAGGAGATACCTATGGAGGAGTAGGAGAGAGAGCTCTGAGATCAGATTGTTGAGGGGAGATGGGATGAGGAGGCTCTTAGGGACAGTGACAGGGAGGCTTTGAAGGAGAGGTTGAGACTGATGACAACATAGGTTGATGCCATGTAGATAGAGAGAGACAGTGCTTTTATGGAGAGAGATGGTGCTCTTATGGAGAGGGATCAGACAGTAGTCTAGAGATAGGAGATAGAGGAGTACTTCACAGAGGTCAGATGCCTTTGTAGTGGCACCTTATTTGATGGTTTTTCTCATGAGCTAGTTAGATCACTTGAGAGAGCATCATATTACATGGATTTATATGAGTTAGTGGTGCCAATAGAGAGACAAGCTCTTAGCTTTTCAGAGGTTCGTAGCCAAAGATCACATGGCAGGAGTCAGATGAGGACACAAAGTACAAAGGGTGTGGTAGGAACACCAAGGACAGGTTTGTATGACAGGCCTTCCACCTCAAAGAGTACCTCTAAGGCAATTTCTACCACCTTCACCACATGACAATAGTGGTAGTGGGACACATTGACACTTGTTATATATATGTAGACACTATATTTTGATTAGAGTGAGCCTATGAGCTTGTTTTTATTTATGGATACATTCTGAAATTGTACTGTGACAAGTTATTTTGAGCGATATATATATGATTTTGGTGGCTTCTATATGATATGCAGTTCTATTTTATGATGATGCATTGCTTCTATATGATTATGTTTCCTATATGATATATGTACATGTGTTATGAATGAATATTTCTACATGATGAGTTTATGCAGTCTATGATGTTATGGATGTATTTATTTACTTATGACCATGGAATGCATTATTCTATATGATGTTATTTATATGTGATGGTTAAATGTACATGTAATGTTTCTATTATGCATCTTATAATGATGGAATGCCCATCATTGATTTCATAAATATGTAATGAAGATGTTAATGCAATGTAACTATATGAAATGTTTATAGAATGTATGCAAATGCAGATTATCTAATGTTTTTGTTGTGTCATAGGACCTTATGATTATGTCGAAAAGAAGAAATGTTAGCACGAATGAATTTAGAATGTTAGTAATAAATAATGAAGGTTCATTGATTGAAAAACATATAATCTTCGATATATTGCCAAATATGCTATGCTTGCTTGTTATCATCATTGGGCGGGAAATGACACAAATGGATAGTACACACCATGATATGAGATAAACCATAGTGTACAAAGTCATCCATCTATGAAAAACAAATAGTCGTAGACAAGGAGTGTCTCAACTCATACTAAGGACAAGATTGCCCCAATCATTTTGTCTTAACAAACCACAAACAAAAAACAAATAAAAGATGGGTCATGAGATGTTATTTCTCCTCTAAATCCTTGATAGGACATCCTTGAGGAAACTAGTAACATGACTCAAAAACCAAAGTGAAAAAGACAGTTGATAGACAATAGCCAAAGAAAAAGAGTCCTAAGACATCCTTGAGAAAGCTAGTAACCAGAATTAATTCACAAATCGATAAAAAGATAAGACAAAATAAGGTACAAAGTCATAAAGCCAAATGAAATTATTTGCCAAAACTTGATCTTTGTAGGATTTTTTGATTATTGATGTTTGGCATAGCATAATTTGAGGGATGAGACATACCGCACTAAGACATTGAGTTTGGTTTCAACTTGGTGACTATCTATATAAGGCATGACAAAGCTTGGTTTTAGAAAGACACGTGTCGTATAAGATGTTGGAGCATGATGATGTTGATGCGACAAGCTACATGAGGCTATGAAAATTTTGATGACGTCTGTTGATAAGAAAGACATATCTTTCTAAGACATAGGTTGATCACTTGGACAATGCGTTTGATACTACTTGATGACTGTTTTGAGATGTTGCCTTGTTGGTACATGAATTTTTTTGATTCATTGACTAATTAAAAGTGTGTGTGTGTGTATTGACTATGTATGAATTGAGATGATACCCTAAAGGACTGACTTGAAGTGGCCTCGATTGATTAACCTTACCTACGTTGTACACACAGAGACCTCATAATTCGACCAAACTTTGACTGACATAACTGACTGAAGATATGTACTTAAGCTGATTATATGCAACGTGTGTGATAGTGAATGTGAATGAACCCTATTGGGCTGACCTAGTGTGGCCTCAGGAGCTCATCAATTGATTAGCCTTTCCTACTTTATACATGCAGAGACCTCGTAGTTTGAAACAGCCAATGACTTTGAATGTACAAAGAGTCATGATTTTAATGTGTGTGATACATGAAAAACCTAGACATTTAGACCTAATGCCTCGGGGGCACATCGACAGATGGCCTTTCCTATGTCCAGTCGTAGAGGCAATGTAGTTCGACTATGTCTACAATTGACTTAACATGACTGACCTGACTCTATTTTTGGGATTTTCTGACATGTTTTGATTTTTTGTGTTTTTGAAGTTTTCTAATGTTTTTGGACTTGTTTTAGGACATTTTTCGATGGTGCAATGCTATGTACAAGGTCCTCATGGCACAAAATAAGGATTTTCCCCCAGTCAGGAATAAGACATGTGAGATGGAGAGGGGAATGTGATGGAATGAACTTTGATGTCAATCGTTCCAAGCAATGGATAGGACAACCATTTATTATGAGGGATGGTGAAAAAGTTTGGTTGGAATGGTGGTAGATGAAAGAGTGAGTTTTTTTACATATGGTGCCTATTTTCCAGGTTTTCACCATGGTACTTATCCATAGTGCCACCGAAGCGGTTTTCACTATTGGATGGATTATTTCTCTTTACTTTTTTTTTTTTGGTTGATTTTCCAATTTTTTTAGTGTTACAAATGCCTGTTTGCTAGGTTTTCATCAAGGTAACCATTTTTTTTTTTTTTTGTATTTTTCAGATTAAGACAAAGACTCTCAGAAGCTATGCATAGAACCTTTTCAGATGCAAGCTGTTAATTGGTGACAAAAGTGGCTCTCCTTCAAGAGTAGAGAGTTGGTACGCTCCTGATGCAAAAGCTTTTGTGACAATATAAGGCCCTAACCAGTTAGGTTCGAAATTACCTAGCTTTTCTCATTCAACTTGATTCTTGGGATTTTCCATTAAAACCAGGTCACCAATGTCAAAGTGTCTATTTAGAACTTTCCTATTATAACTTCGACAAAGACAATTCTGATATGCTTGCAAATGGTCTAGTGCTTTCTGTCTTCGCTCATCCAATAATTCTAGCTCTTGTAATCTAGATACATGATATTCTTCATTATCAATGTGACCTTTCAAGGATACCCTCAGGGAAGGAATTTCAACCTCAATAGGTAAGATAGCTTCAGATCCAAATACTAGGGAGTATGAAGTGGTGCCAGTAGGAGTACAAATGCTTGTGTGGTAAGTCCATAAGGCATGATTTAGCTGTAGGTGGCAGTCACGACTAGCGTCATTGTTAGTCTTCTTTAGGATTCTAACAATGGTTTTATTGGATGCCTCAGCTTGGCCATTACCTTGTGGGTAATATGGGGTGGAAAAATGATATTTGATATGGAACTCCTCACATAAATGGCGTAATTCTTGGTTTTTGAATGGGAAGCCATTGTCTATGATAGTGGATTGGGGTACACCATACCGAAAAATGATATAATTTAAGATAAACTTGGATATTTGTGTGCTGGTGATGTAGGTCATGGGAATAGCTTCAATCCATTTGGTGAAGTATTTGGTGGTGGTTATGATGAATTTATGACTATTGGATGATGGAGGGTGTATCTTACCTATGAGGCCAAGTACCCATTGGGAAAAAGGCCATGGTGATGTAATCGAACAAAACTCCTATGCTAGTGCTCTTATCAAATCTCCATGTATCTGACACTGTCTACATTTCTTTACAAAGATATATGAGTCTTTCTCCATTGTAGGCCAATAATAACCTAATCTCATAATCTTATGGGCTAAAGTAGGACCACTTGAATGGGATCCAAATATACCCTCGTGTACCACTCGCAAGGTTGTTTGTGCTTCTTCAGCATCGAGACATCTCATTAGGGAGTTATCTAAGGTATGTCTATACAAGGTATCTCTGATGATGGTGTACTTAGCTGACTTACGGATAAAGGTTCGATGTTGGTTATTTGACAAGTCTAGAGGTAAGGTTTGGTCATTTAGATAGTCAAATATGTATTTATACCAAGGGTAAGTAGGACCAACAATTGTACACACCATCACAGAATCGGGTACATCATAGGTGGGGACCAACAGTTGTTCAACCAAAAACTCAAACTTAGGCACGTTACTCAGAATATCCAATAAGGAACCTACAGTTGCCATAGCATCTACAACCCTATTCTGAATACGTGGTATTTGTTGAAAGGTAATTTCATCAAAGTACTACTTGAAACTGTTGGCCATGCACTTGTAGGGGTAAATTTTCTCATCCTTAGTCTCATAATCATCATTTACTTGCTGGACTACAAGTTGAGAATTTCCAAAAACATGTAGACTCTTTATCTTCCACTGAGTTGCCATTTTTAATCCTATTACTAAGGCTTCATACTCTACTATGTTGTTGGCCCAAGGGAAAGAAATCCTGAATGATTTAGGAATGGTATCGCCTTGAGGTGTAACAAATAGAATACATGTTCCTAAACCATGTTGTGTATGTGACCCATCAAAGTATCGTTTCCATTCGATTCTAGTGCCAATGTTGAAGATAAATTCATCAGGAAAATCTGCCACTAAAGGATGGTCTACCTTTATGATTGCATCTGCTAACTGATCTGCAATCACTTGTCCTTTTATAGCCTTCCTCTCTACATATTATATGTCATACTCGCTAAGTATCATAACCCATTTAGCCAATTGGCCCGTTAATGCTGCTTTACTTAGGAGATATTTGAGAGGATTAATCTTTGCAACTAACATTGTCTGGCGATTGAGCATATAGTGCCATGTTTTTTGAGTAGCAAATACTACCACAAGACAGGCACTTTCTATGTTGCTATAATTTAATTCATGTCCCACCAAGGTAAAACTGATGTAGTAGACTGCTCTCTCATGACCTTGATCATCGTCTTGTGTGAGAAGAGCTCCTAATGCTGACTGAGTTGCTAAAATGTATAGTATCAATGGTTTTCCATCTATAGGTGGCATTAAGATAGGTGGAGTGTGCAAATAATCCTTGATTTGTTAGAAAGCTTCCTGACATTTAGGTGTCCACTCAAATGGTACTCCTTTCTTGAGTAAATGTTGAAATAGATGTATTTTATCTGCCAATTGTACAATGAAATGCCTGATGGACTGTAATCTTGGACATAATTTGTTGTTCAATCTGAACTATTCATCATGTCTTGATTGGGGTTTTAACCTCTAAGTGTGATAATTGGTCCCGTATGTATGGTTTTAGCATCAAAAATGCCATCATTTGTAACATTTTTGTTTCTAGACTAGAATTTGTTTCTATCATTTGGAATGTTTTGATGTTGGACAACTGGATTTCTGCCTGGTACCTTTATTTCTCCTTTGTCAATAAGGCCTTTTTCAAGGATGATGTCATTTTGTACCAAGTCTAGGAATGAAGTACAACAATGTACCCTTAAGTCACCTCTCAGTTTTGGATTGGTGTTTTCAAGAAATATTGTGACCTTCTATTTTTCTAGTATTAAAACTAGACATCTACTAGCTAGACTTCTCCATCTCTGGAAGAAAGTGGTAAAAGTTTCACCATCTTCTTGTGTTGTGTGGCACAAGGTTGCTATTGTTACTTCATTTTCTATGTTAAAGGCAAAGTGTTTGACAAACTTCTTAGCTAATTGACCCCAGGATCGTATACCATATGTTAATTTAGAAAACCATTCCAGTGCTATCCCTATAAGGGTTCACAAAAATAGTCTCATCAAGTATGTGGGGTCATATGATATGTCCATGCATGGCATTGAGAATTCTCTAATGTGTTCCAAAGGATTCTTCCTCCCATTATACTTAGGAAAATTCGGTATAATGTATCCATGGGGGAAGGGTGTCATATAAAGCACTTTGTCAAATGGACATGGACATAGATCTTGCGTTGAGATAGTTTGTTTGCCTAACATAGAAATGTTTTCCATCTGTTGTTGAATAATTTGTATCTGGTTTTAAAGAACATCTACTTGTGTCAAGGACATGTTGTTTGCATTAATTGGATCAATGTAGGTGTTCTGAAATGCCAGGTTCTATGACGGGTTATGGTTTGGTGAGGGAATATATCCCATTAGAATGTTCTAATTCGGATTGGGGATATTTCGTATCTTAATTTTTTGATTTGGTATAGGAATCTTCCTTGTGTGAATGTTCTGATTTGGATTGGGAATATTTCCTATCTGCATGTTTTGATTTGGTATAGGAATATTCATGCCAACTTTGGATCTCTTACCAGTCATGTTGGTGCTAAAGGGGTTTGATGAAGTTGCTCCCGTAGTAAATTGTAAACCTTGTGTTATGTTGAAAGGGGTTGGTTTCACAATTGATGATGTTTGAGTTGGTATGCCAGTTGGTATTGCCGTGGTGATTTGGGGAATAGAAACACTTGATGTCACAGTTTGTGTTGGTTGAATAGATGGTGTTTTCAAAGTATGAATGTCAAATCCTGGTGGTAGTGTGGCACCTTCTACTAGCAACTTTGCTAGATATCATTGGGGATAATTTTCCAAACACTCATCCATAAAGGATGCAAATTTAGGATCTTGTATGGCGGTGTCTATGTCTTCAATGTAAATTTGTCCATGTGTGTCTCTTGTGATGTGTTTTTCAAGCAAAGGTCTATGTGGTCTTTCTTTCCCTAATGGTTGATTTGCAAAAGGATTGAAAAATTCATTGGGGTCCAACATTTCTTTTTGTTTCTTTTGAGACCTTGTTTCGACCATGAAAAGTTGCTCAAAATGGGGTAATGCAGACTATGTCTAAAAATTGATGTCCTATTGCTATGTTTTTTTTTTGGATTTTCTGACAATAAAGGATGTTGCTAAAATGATTTCTAAAAAGACATATACTAAGATGACGTATGGTAGGATGGAAAATATGCAAAATCTCGAGTAGATTATGATGGTAAATGATTCTAAAATGGATATAACCTACCACCTATGGAATAAATGCATGCAAGGATTTGAATTTGACCAAGGAATCTGATTGTAGGACAAAGACAGTTGACAAGGTAAATTTCCCAAACTAGATTGTTGAGCTGGAAAGATTCAAAAATAGAACTAAAGTGACTAGGTTCAATGATTGTGACAAATCAGAACATGAATGTATCCAATGATGAGGAAAGTTATCTATTTTGTGATATGCAATTTCCTAGGAAGTATCTATATGCATGCAACTTAGGATGACTATGACTAAGAAACATATGACACCTAATGATGAAAGGTTTTTGAGAAAAGTTTTCAAGTTTCTATCCAAGGTTGATCTGAAGAAACAAAAGCGAAAAATGATTGTTATGTTTTCAGACTCGATTTGTAGTTTTCTCCATTTTTTGGTGATAGTCAAATGTGGTTCACCTATCAGATGTGGTTCTATGTTTGACAAATGTGATTTAGCATGCACATGTGGTGATTCGACTAAAAATAGGTTTCAAATGTCGACTGGTAATTTTGGCTTGTGACACATGCGGTTTATGTTTTGACAGATGCAACTCACAGTCATAGTTGCGACTTAGAATATAGAATTTGTGAACCTAAACTTGTTGACAGACATATGCAGTTTTTCTATTGACAAATGCGGCTTGCATATACACATGCAACTCAAAAATTGGCAATTGCGACTCATAAGATCTAAACTGTGTAAAAGCATACTTTGTTGATAGACACATGCGGCATTTACCCTAACAAATGTGACTCGCTAAGATAGATGCGGTGTTAAAAATGACAGTTGCGACTCAATTTGATAGTTGTGGTTTTTCTAAAGATTGTTTTTTGACTGACTTTGTTTGTTGATGAATACAACAAAAACAAGCACGAAAATCAATGTATTTTTAGTTTGTGATGATAGAACTGTTAGAACCAGAAAACATTTACAACCTAGGATTTTTGGACAATATTTACTAAGTTCTTACTTGGATTTCTCTAGCTACGCATATTCAAGGTGGATGAATAGTAGCTTGACCCCAGTGGCTCCCCTCCATGACACTCACTTATACGGGGCAACCAAGCTACTATACCCATGAAACTCCCATGACATACATCTCATCTCCACACATGAACCGTAAGAATGTAAGATGACTTAACAAGTCCAAACCTACTGCACCAGCAAATAGGTAGGATTTTGGAAAAACTAGAACATGATTTTTAGTAAGGCCATTCCATTCTTGGGGCACTATTCAGCTCGATGAGAGACCATTTCTACCCTTCTCATCAGAATAGTGAGCGTGATTTTTAGGTTTTCTCCTAGAAATCCATTTTTATTTACTAGGTGGAAGTCGCTGGCTAAAGCATGTTACCGGTCTGAGTCATCTTGGGGTGAGTACTTTTTCCCACCAAGACAGGCCCAAGTTCTAGAGTCAGTAACCATTTCTCTTACACCCAGGATCACATGACTGTCCAAGGGGAGAGGATACTTCGATATACTAAATCGTAAAGGGTGACATAAATGTGCTTTTGCACTAGACAAAGCAAACACTGATTCTTTTTAATCCAAATGACAATGATTTATCTACCAAACAAAAATATTTTTAAATATAATAAATTCATTAGGTCCTGCATGCAAACTGATCAGTAGTTTTGTTTTGTTTTTTTTTTTGTGTCCGGCTTTCGTCCTACAAAAAATATTGTTTTTTGGTTTTATTTGATCTTCTATGCTTCGTCCTGCAAAAACTAAGTTAATCCACCTTAACACAATTGTAAACAAACATTAGCGAAAACTGAAATAACAAGAAAAATGAAAATGAAAACGTGAATGTACGGAAGTGAATAAAAAGTAAAAAATCTATTATCAAGTAGATGTAGCTTTTTGAGCCACAGATGCGGCTCGATGTTGACAGGTGGATGCGGTTTGTGTTGATAGTTGGACGCAACACGAATTATTGATAGGCAGATGCAGTGCAAAGTGTCATGGATGTGGTGCAGGATTATAGATGCATCACGGGATTTAGCAGATGTGATTCACAAAGACAGATGCGTCATTTATTTGAACAGATGTGGTGTGGCATACGATTCCAACAAAATAACAAATGGAAAAATGAAAATATGTTGCATGAATTTGAAGCCTGTTCACGTTGGGTTCACCAAATGTAGACGTAGATTTTTTGGAAATGATTAATGTTATAGCTGCATAGATTAAAACGATCAAGTCTAATCTAACAAATAATATAAATCAAAACAACAAAGAATGAAACAAGTAAACATAATTAAACTAAACAAATCAATTGGAAATATCTCACCGAATATGCATCCACTCCTTTGAATTATCTCGATTGCCCTTCTCCATTTTGTTTTTTCACTATTTTTGCCCTCAGATTTTTAGTATTGATGCAAGCATAACCTTGTTGAATGTCTAAACAAAATATCGAAGATAAGTTTCTTCTCAAAAGTGTATGATTTCGGGAGGAGGAATAATGATAATGACAAACCAATTTATAGATTATGGGTTTTCCAACGATCGGCTTAGATTCAAACAGAGATCGATGGATGAGATTGATGAATGTCAAACAATGTGAGTTTTGTGTTAGATAGATCGCGAGTTAGAAAATAATGCAAGATAAAGATTAAATTAGAATGATAACTTAATCTTGTGTCAGACTGTTCAAAAATAGAAAGAACAAGAGTTCTCGATTAAATAAACAATTTAATCTTGAGTTAAGAATCTTTGAAAATAGAAGAAATAGATTTTGAATGTCAAAGACAAAGTTAGAACTCAAAGATGAAGAATTTGAATGCATACATGAATTAATTAATTAAATAAAGATATTTAATTAATAGACGCATTCATGCACATGAGTTAGAACTAGTTAACTGACTAGTTGTGATAGAGAGTCCTCTCGCAGAGACGGTCAGATACCGAACCCGGAGATAACTGGTGGATTTAAAATCGATCTTGAGTCAGAAGGTGAGTGAATGCCTTAGATAACTAAATGATAGAAGAATGTGACATAAATAATTAATAAATGAATCAAATATTAATTTAATTCAACATTCGAAAATAAAAATATTTAATTAAATAAATAAAGATAATTTATTTAATTTGACTGTTGAAAAAGGTGGAATTGAATAATTAAATAATAAATATTTAATTATAGTTGAAATATGACAAAAGGGCTAGTTAAATAATAAATTATTTAATTAAGAAGGAGAATTAATTAGCTAGCGACATAATTAAATAAATATGATTTAATTAATTAATCAAGTTGAATAAAGGTCATTATGAATTAATGAATTAATTAAAAAGGGGTAATTTATTAATAGAGTAAATATGTGTTAGAAAAGGTAATTAAATATTTAACATTATTTAATCATGACCATGGATAATAGAAAATTATGTCGAAAGTGGTGCTCGTAGGCCTAGACCAATTTTCGGTGTCTACAACAACTATCCACAATGCGAACAAGATTGTAGCTCAAGTGGGAAGCTTGATGGAATTTCCAAACTGGTCAATAATGCCAACATGGTTGCAGCTCAAGTGGCAAGGTTGGTAGCATTTTCCAAACCAAGACATTATTGCATGTTAAGATATTTTAAAGCCCTACTACTTGTTACCAGATTTTCACCTACAAGTTCAATCGGGAAAAGCCATCTATGTTTCAAAATTAATGGTACATTTTATTAAACTTTCTATGTTACATTTAGTTATACAAATGAAAAAACTTTACAAGATTACAAGAACACAAAATTATTACATTCATACAAGTGAATTAAACATAAAAGATTTTACAATATTTTGGAAAAAAAGTAATCTTTATTGAATGTAATTAGATACATGTGTCTCACACAACAAGCTGTGAGATTGACTTACTCATTTGATACAAATAAGAATTAAAATATACATGATTGAGTAAATTCTGAAAATAACTTGAACATGTAAAGAAGGTAACCAGTCATTGCCTGAATGACTGGTTCTGCAAATGAATCTGCTCCTACTTGCCTTGCTCCCTATAGCTCCTTGACCCCTAGGTGTCCAGTGTCTGGTTACCTGCATTGGGAAAGGAAATGAGTTAGAATAGTAGGTTCTAAGAAATGAAATGTTGCATTCTAAACATGCACATATACCCATACATACATACATTAATTCCTATGTGCATCAAATGTAATGCCTATCTTAACTGTCCATAAAAGCCAAAATAGAAGAACATTATACACACTTAAGGTAGGAATTTTATTTCTAACTTGTTTGCTTCATGTGCAGATTTAGATGAAATAGTTTTTCAAAGTGTTTCATCAAATTCAGCAGGTTATATTATGAGTGGGGTGAATGTGGCTCCCACAAGGGTTGAGCCCAACTCATTATTTATGCACAACCATTCATCTAATCTCATATGAGACAGTCTTGTAGTCAATATGGGTCTCAAAGGTTATGGAACAACAAGAGAGGTATCCTTGCATGATGAAATTTGAGGACAACATAGAGAGTAACATTTCATGACAAAGATAGCTCTTGTTCAGTTGAGGATTGTTGATCATAGTCTCCAATGATAGTTATAGGGAGACAACTTAATAGAAAGTTATAGGAGAGGATGGATATAGCCCTTGGTAGTGTGAAAAGCATAATAAATACTTGACAAGATACAAAGAAGGAAAATCAAAGAGGATCAAGGAACTTTTAACCAATTGTGTTAATTACTAGAACACATTTTGACAAGAATCAAAACATAGTCAGATCTTATGGATATTATGTTAGATCTTCAAACTTTTTCTATAAAATAAAAAAAGCAAAGACTTTTTCAACTTCCAATTTGAGCAAGGAATAGAGCAAAAAGAAAATTTCATGGGCTATAGGGAAATATAGAAAGACAACCACAGGTAACCCTCAAGCTAGGGTTTTTGAAGAAATGGAACTTTCATTTTCATAAAATACAAGGGAGCTAGGATAGTTGTGTGGATATAGATGACAATAAAATCTAAAGCCTTGTGTGGAGTATTTTTCTAAAAAAATCAAGAGACATAATAAAAGAAAAAAAACTCATGGCGGCCTGTTGAAACCCTCATGGGGTTTGAATCTAGAGTATACATGAAACCTTTGAAAGTTTTCAATACAATAATTTTCACATGGAATGTATGGCGACTATTATTTTAAAAGAAATCTACAGAAAATTTCTCGAAAAGCTCGAATAAGCAAATGTGAGGAATATGCCCACTGTAAGTCAAAAAATAAGCAATGGAGGACATGTCTGAGCCCTGTCTCAAAAATATACAAAATCCACTACCATAAAACCCTCGGTCGAGCTTCAAAATCAACACATAAATCTTAGCAATGGAGGTGTCGGCAGCCAAACTTCACCTAGAAGCTTCATGAAGTAGAATGAATGAGAGTAACTTTCCAAAGTGTGCCTTAGGGTTATTTTACCCTAATAGAACTCATGGTTGGTTTTTATTTTATTTTGAAATATAACATATCAACTAATATGAGCCCCGACTTGAAGGATAAGTGTGTTTACCTTTGGCATGTTCTATGCCTTAGAGGATTTTGTAATAAGAATGCTTTGCATCACATTAAAGAAAAATTCCTTATCACATAGATTGTTTTGCCACATGGATGCCACCTCAGCATGTGTTTTTGACTTTTCCTCTTTGCCATCATGGTCAAGTTGTGAAGTTTGAAGCATTCTTTATTTATATGTACGTTGATTGTAAAAAAAATGGATTTAAGGTGCAATTATAAGCGTTAAACTATTTTGTTATCTTTAAATACCAAATGGAGAGTGACTTGGTCGATAAGGGAGAGGTAGTTGAGTTATTTTATTGTTTGAGAGACATATGGAACATATTTAGGCTTTTGACTTAGTTTGAAGCATTTTTAGGGGTGTTTTATAGTTTGATTAATTCTTGCATGAATTTTTTAAAACATTATGATCATTTTTGGAGATAGATTTTGTATCTAAATATAAGGGTTTTTGAAGGCATACGGGTTCATGAGGTTCTAGAACCTATTTTGGTGGAGCTTGGTTACTTAGTCACATTTGTATCTCATTTAACAGTTAGTTCTTGATATGCGATTCTTGGAGATAGTGACTTTTGGGAAGTCCTTTCATAGGTCTTGTGTATGCTATTGTAACTTAGTTTTGAAGACGAAATTCAGTAAAGACCTTGATTATTATTGACTTGAATGCTTTTCCTACTCGTTATTTGCATTTCTGTGTTCAGTCACCTGATTGATCAAGCCTTTTTAGTGAAGTAATATTTATTTCCTTGAAGCTTTGTCTTAGTTTCAGAACCTTTATGCAGAAGGTATGTTCATGCAAGTTATAAATTGTGTCAAAAGGTGTAAAATATTTTTTGGATGTGAAATTAACTTTCCTTCTAGGAGTCTGAGCACTAAAACCTGTTTGTGAAGCACTTTTGCAAGAATATATAGAAATGAGTTGTGCAAATTTATCTTTAGTCATTACAAGAAAGTGTATGAAATATGATTTCAAATTCAAGTAATGTTTAGGTGCATCACCATAGAATTTATTTTTCATTTTCATGCATTCCTTCTTCCCTTTTCCTTTAAAGTCAATAGTTTAGGTGACACCATAGGAAGCCGACCTTCTCCGGAGGTTGACCTCTGCCTACAAGTAACCCAAAAATTTAGAGGTCTTCCCATGTTACACTGAGGTGTTGAACACCAAGTTCAACAAGGTGCAATTTTATTAGATAACAATTTTGGCATGCCTGGTGGGACTAGAACTTGTTTCAGTTCAAGTTTTCTGTAGTTTGGCTGGTGTTTGGTGTGTACAATAGTTAATTTCTACCTTTTGAGGTATTTCAAATACATAGCTGGTAACTTTGAGACTCTGGTTAAGTGGAAAACCAGTGCTACTATTACATCACAATATCAAGAAAC
The DNA here is from genome assembly GCA_007115665.2 of Sequoiadendron giganteum. Taxonomy (NCBI): domain Eukaryota; kingdom Viridiplantae; phylum Streptophyta; class Pinopsida; order Cupressales; family Cupressaceae; genus Sequoiadendron; species Sequoiadendron giganteum. The sequence continues at coordinate 313,064,625 of CM021107.1, read as the reverse complement.
TAGTTTTTTTTCTCAATGTTATCAGCCTTCAGAGGCAATAAGAATAACACTTGTCAACTTCGAGCTCAAATTTACTAGTTTTAGTAGCACCAGTTTTGGAATGTTTCCATATTTTATGACTCTCCCATTGCTTGAATGAAAAAATGTCAATGTATCATGAAAATATGTCATAACATTCACCGTTTCATGAAAGTGTTGTGCCTACATCTTTCTATCAGTTGTATCCTACCAAGGGTATTGTTGTTTTCACTCAAAACAACCCTATAGCAACGGGTTACCAGCAAGCTCAATTTCCTTGCCACCCACCCATCCCTACTCAATTTGTAAATCACCCTATATATGTCCAACAACAATTTGAGAAAGATCTTCATTATGTCGACCAACATGTTTTTCCACATGCCTAGTCTCACAGTGTTAACGAAATGAGTATGGAAGATATAGCTATTATTTTTCATAAGAAGATGTTAGAGATTGAAAGACAACAAGAATTTGACATACATCATGAGGAGATGGTCTACTAGGCATACATTTAGGAGCAATAGATGGAGGTTTAGATAAAATGGCATGAAGAACACCTTGCAAGAGAGATTGTTGCAAGGGAAGAAAGGATGAAAGTAATGCTTGCTCAAGTTCAAAAGGTGGAGAAGCAACAACCCACTACCTTTGCAAATCCGTTTTATGAAGATAAAATTAAGCATGTTAAACTTCCTGCCAAAAATCATCAAGACAACATATTCTTCTAGGAAAAGCTTAAAGAGGCAAATCCTTTAAATTTAGCTATAAGGTGTTATCAATTACAGTAGCAGAGGATTGAACAAAAGGATGACATCAAACAGTATGGTGAGTTGTTGATTGATGATCATCAACAAGAAAATAGAGCTTTGAACCTGGAAAAAGAGCAAGGAACTGAGCCTAATACTATCTTCCAAGATATGAACTTTGATGTCTTTGAACATGTTATGAATGAAGATTCTAATGTTGAGCTTTATGAGGAGATATGCACAAGTATTATTGAACAATTTTGTTCAACATTGGATGAAAAAGCAGTAAATCAATTAGAAGTAGCTGATAATCATGATGAACTAGAACAACAGGTTCATAAAATTGAACAAATACTGAAACAACAAGAGGAGCACAAACTCAACCATGAGGATTTTATTCTCTCAGATCAAGAGGTTTCTCATTAGCCTAATACACAAAGTCTTAGCTGGTTGTAGGAGCTCCCTTTTTGCTGTGTAGTAGACTTTGAAGCTGATTTATCAAACAAAGGTTTATTGCAAGAGACTTCTTCATTGTTCAAGTTTATGCCTTCCTTCTTTGAAGAAGACAAGCCTGAATTGAAGTGTATTTTGAATGATAATGAAAACCTTGAGCTTGAGTCAGTTGTTCCTAAAAATCTTCCTTGAGTTGACAATTTTGATGAGTTGATAGCCACCCTGGGGGAAGAAGAGTGTTCATTGACCATGAAGGAAGAATCAACTTGGCAACTTATTATGAAAGATGAAGGTAATGATGCTCTTTTTGATCATTCTAATTATCTTCTAAAATTGGCTATGAAGTAGGATAGCCATGTGGAATTAGAAGAAAGAAAGGCAACCAGCAAGGAAAGCCCAAGTTTTATTCATTTAATAGGCTATCCAATCAGATACTTATCTCAGATGGAGTCCGATGAAGCATCCATGATAAAGCATGCACTCACACATGAAGGTACAGTTGAAAATATCGTCAAGGATGTACTTGTAGCTAAACAAGAGTATTTTCAGCTCACTTACCCTTCTTTGAACAACTATATATATGATTAGTTTAGTGAAGTAAGTGAACTAGTTTTCCTTTTTTTCAAGGCAATGCATCATCTTGTTGAATATTTCTTTGTGCCCTATTTTTACTTAGCTTCCATCATGCATGCAAAGCATTAGTTGTTGCTAAGAAAGGGGTGTTATTTTACAAAGACAACAAATGGTTATGTTTGACTAGTTTGTCTACTAGTTAGATTAGGTTAGGATAGGTTTCAGTCCTAGTTTCATTCCCTAATTGTTGTTCAGCATAATTAAGTAGCTTCCATTCTACAGTTTTCTTGTTTTCAATAAGTTTCCAAGTAACTTGATTTGTTCTAATGAGTTACAAGTGAGTTACCAGCATGAACAAGCCTGTTCTAGGTCTATTTCTGAGTTTTCCTAATGAATCCATGCCCAATGGAAGAGTCTAGGTCACTAGTCTTTGATGTTTAGCGGGAAAAAATCCAGCAGATGTCACCAAAAATGTTACCATATTTTCACCTATATGCTCAATCAGGAAGAGCCATCTATGTTTCAAAATGAATGGTACATTTTATTAAACCTTTTATGTTACATTTAGTTATACAAATGAAAGAAATTTACAAGATTACAAGAACACAAAATTATTACATTCATACAAGTGAATGAAACATAAAAGATTTTACAATCTTTTGGAAAAAAGTAATCTCTATTGAATGTAATCAGATACATGTGTCTCACACAGAAGTTGTGAGACTGAATTACTCATTTGATATAAATAAGAATTAAAATATACATGAATGAGTAAATTTTGAAAATAAATTGAACATGTAAAGAAGGTAACTAGTCATTGCCTAAATGTCTAGTTCTGCAAATGAATCTGCTCCTACTTGCCTTGCTCCCTATAGCTCCTTGCCCCTAGGCGTCTGGTGTCTAGTTACCTACATTGGGTAAGGAAATGAGTTAGAATAGTAAGTTCTAAGCAATGAAAGGTTGCATTCTAAACATGCACATCTACCCATACATACATATGTTAATTCCTATGTGCATCAAATATAATGCCTATATTAAGTGTTCATAAAATCCAAAATAGAAGAACATTATACACACTTAAGGTAGGAATTGTTGGAGTTGAGAAGATACAACACCACAAAAGCCCAAAAGATCTTTGAAAGCAAATAACCTGTTACAAGGAGAAGCAAAGAGAAGCAACAAAGGAAATGCTCAAGAATGTGGAGCAATGTATTCACTTGAAAATGTAAAATGAATAATAATACAAAAGATTGTTTTCAGCTACATATAGATGAAAACCCTAAAAAGGAAAACCCTAGGCTTGCACAATAATAATTAATAAAGTAATTAATTATTATGCACCTGATGTTAGCTTAAGTGAAAAGAGTTAAAAGGGAACTTTACGTAATTAAACAAATATTGTTTAATTAATAAAGTAAATACTCAATTACTCTAACACCCCCCCTTAAGATAGACATAGGGAGAAGCTAAAACCTAGAAGAAGCTACTGAAAGCAAAAGCAATGGGTCTCGGCAACAAGGCTAGATTAGGTACCCATGTACAAAATCAATGCAAACTAAATGAAATGGGGTAAAGGAGAAAACCCAGTGGGAACAAAAATCCTCCCCAAAATAGAATGCAAGGAAGGAATGCAATGCACTAATGAAAGAAGGATAGGAGGTGGATAACATGATACCCCCCATAGACAACTTCTATCATATAAGTACATGTACAATGATCTCCATAGGAGAGATAGAAAGAGAGAAGAAGGCCCCCCCACAATAAAGAAACACCTATCACAATGGTAGATGTCTGATGTAGAATCCAAAAAGAGATCCTGAAGCAACAAATGATATTCCTCCCCTTGGGAAGAAATGGATCCTTGGACCTGTATCGAAGAAACCCTGTGAAAAATGATGAACCAATCTGTCTCAAGATGTGTGCCATGATAGGATGCTGAAGAGTCTCACTGTCTAAATGGAAACAAATAATGCCAAATCCAAACTGATGTGGAGAATACTGAAATGCAACCTCTGAATGCATGGATAATGGTGGGCGAATAGTGATAACCTGACTGTCAAGGTAGAGGAGATGAATGTCCTCAAAATAATCCTCCAAATCTGCAATATAGGACTCAACAAACAAGAAAGATATGTCTACAACATAAGAGTCCAAAGTAGCTATGTCTGGAAGATGTATGATTCCCTGCTGCACTAAATCAAGAACAACAAGAGATGTTGATGAAGTCTCAGTCTAAAGAGTAGGAACTGTGAGACAAACCTCTGATCCATCGGAACAAGTAAGGGTGTCTAAATACTCAAGCTCCTCTAAAGTATCATGATCAAATGGTGTATTCTCTCTCCAAGCAATGGGTATGAGATAATCTGAAGCAGGATCCTCTAGGAATGGAGATAGAATAGGGTCTCCATAAATCTTCCAAAGACGTGTCCAAAGTGGGTGAGGACAATCAATGTCCGATATAGCCAACATAGTGTCATGATCAACACTAGACAATATAACTCCTACTATGTGATTTCTATTGATATCCCATGCTAATTTTCCCTCTAAAGTTGTTGGTGTAGGTATGAGATCATATAAATAAGGCAAAATATTAAGCCACCTACAATGTGTAACTATACCCTTTGCCCATGACTCATCATTACCCCGTTCCAGAAGAACAACTAAAGGGTGAGTAGAAAAACCCATGATAACTCTTCAAATGAAAAAAATCTATGAAATTTGACCTTACAACATTTAGATCAAATTAATATAACCCATTCCTTGCAAACAAAACCCATGAAGGATCCAGAATGACCAAGTAATTGAGCAAAGTGTAAAAACACACAAAGCTAAATAAAAAATACCTGGTAAATATTTTGATAAAATAGACTATAAATCTGGAAAGAGCACTATAATACCTTTGCAACACCTATTCGTTTGCGCAAAATTGAGTTCGGACGCAAAAGATACGACCCTTGGAGTGAAAAAACCAAGTTCTAACTTTGAATAGAAACAAACACTACAAAACTACAAAATTAGGAAAAATTACCAGTACCACTGGAACGACACTGGAACCAGCTTTCCAACAATATCTCGTTTTTGAAAATCTGAGAAAAAATGCCCATTCTACGCTCGATTTAGCGCAAGCTGCTCCAATGTGAAGAAAAAAAATCATTCACAGCCCTCAAGGGCTAAAGTCTTCAGCCCCTGGTCACGTGGATGACTAGGGGACTGGCAGCTATAGGCCCGTGGTCACCCATGTGACTGGGCGGCAGGGGTTAGAAGCTCGCGGGGGCTGGCAGGGGTGAGCTCGTCGGTGGAGTCGGAAAGGAGCCGAGGCGGGTTGAGCGCGGATGAAGTCGATAGAGCCAAGCGAGGTCGGCTGAAGCAGGGTCAGTGGAGCTCGGGTGAGTGGAGCACAGATGGAGTGGTAGAGCCAGGCAGTGTCGGCTGAAGTGGGGTTGGTGGAGCTCGAGGCAAGCTCAGCGAGTTGGGCGCGGCAGCAACTGGCAGTGGAGCAGCTCGGTGGTGAGCGCAGCGGCGGGTGGCCACTTGGCAGCGCGGTGGTGGCCACTGGGTGATGAAAAAAAAACGTATTGGCCGCACAAAAATATAATTAAAAAACCTTTGTTTTTTTGATTTTTTTTAAATTTGTTTGCGATTTTTTCTGAGGGGGCCGTACGGCCAAACCCTAAAAAGAATTTTGCAACCTTGGTTGACTGTGGTTAAAATTGATGATTTGACAGTCGTTTTAGGGGTTTTTGGGCGCTACAAATCCAATGGCACTGTTCATTTGAGCCCAAAATGAACCCAAAAATAGGAGTATGCTGAATCCACCAATAAAAAACTTAGAACCCTAGATTTGTAGGAGTTGAGAAAATACAACACCACAAACCCTGAAGATCACCTGCATGCAAATAACCTGTCACAAAAGAAGAGATGGAGACAAACAAGCAAGGGTTCTCTAAAAACTAAAAATGTATATATCAGAGAGAATGAGAGACTGAATTGATATTAAATACAATGGGATCAATCCTTATAAAAAAGAGATCATGCAAACCCTAATAAAACCCTAATAGGAAAAACCCTAATCGAAGCCCTAATAGGATAACATTTAATAATCAATATAATTATTAAATGTCACTTTATGCAAACTAACATGAAATCTTAAGAAGGGAATAAAGGTAACTTAATCGACATAATTAAGTTAAAACCTTTACTCTAACACCCCCCTTAAGATGAGCAACAGTGCAGCTACAAACAAATGCAGAAAAGCAAAGGTAACTACAATGCCAGAAGGCAAACATGGGTCCCAACAACTAGGCTAGATCAGGTACCCAAATACAACCAAATCTCTATAAAGAGGAAAAATAGAGAAAACCACATGGGAAAAAGCTCTACTCCAAAAAGAGATGCAAAAGGCCAAAAAGAAGAACATTAATGAAGCAGAAGAAGCTGCAAACAACTGTCAAAAGATGACTGCTATGGTGCTGAAGAATCTCGGCTGAAGATAGGATGATCAGGAATAAGAAGACAATAATATGCATAAGTTCCCATATGACACTACTCGAATCAGATGGCAAACAAGGAAAACACCTAGAATGAAGACACAAATGGCACAAGAACCAATAGTCTGAAACATTGATCAACTGAGAATGGAAGATTCCTTCCAAGGCAAAACCAAGGAAGAATTAGCATGAACAATATAATAACCACCCCCATAATGCTAAACTGGGAGAGCCTGAAAGATCCACTGAAATGATGTGAAAGACCTTGTAGTGCATGAAGGAGAAGAAACATCTGAAAGTGCGCAAGATAGCACCTGCAACTGAAAAAGTGGTGTGCAAAACAAAGCACACATGATGAGGCTAAAATCATATGGATCCATAGTCATCATGGAGGGACACTCACTGGACAAAGGTGTGATGGAAAACAAAGGAAAACTACACAACGCCCCATGGTATGGATTCAATGTCATCGTGGAGGGATACTCACTAGACAAAGATGTGATGACAAAACAAAGGAAAACTACACAACCCCTCATGGCACTTTATAATATCAGTGCGAGTACAAAATATGACACAACCTTATGTGCAAAATCTCCAAAAGATGCATGTACAATAGTGTGGCACTTTATCTCAGTGCGTTTACATAAAAGATAGCTTACAAATGATGTTCAAAATGTCCTCAAAGGATAAAATGCTGGAAATACATGAAGAACAACCAAAAACAAAGCATCCCATACAAAAAAAATGTTTCCAAGAGCAAATACGTCCAAGTAATCCACCAGAGTGTGAAAACACAAATAACTAAATTAAATATGCCTGGAGTGAAATCTAAAAAAATGGCATGGATGAAACTGAAGAGCCCTGAAATACAGTTCCAACGCCGCTGAGATTGTGAAAAATAGAGAAACTGATCAAAAGTTATGAGCTTGAGACTGAAAATAGCCCCTTTGTCTTCAATTGGCTATAGAATGCACCAATAGAAAAATCACTAAAAAATAACTACTTCATCAGAAAATTGGGATCGCTAGCTTTCCAGCGATATCTCATTTGCCAATTTTTGACACCGTGGCGGAAAGTTATGGCAAAAAAAAAAAAATAGCTCAATTAGGGCATTGTGGGGTACACCAAATGCTAACCAGGCGCAAAAGTGGAGCCCTTGGGCACTAGCTCTCGGTCAGCCATATGACCGCGGGTGGCTCAAATGCAAAAAAGAAACCAACCACCAGGCGGGTGGTGGGCGGGCTGGGCGGAGGTGGCGGCGCCGGGGGCACCACCACCCGACCTAGCACCTGGCGGTAACCATATGACCATGGGTGAAGGACAGTGGGGGCACGAAGTTAGGGAAACCGCAAGCAGTAACCGCTGGCGGAAGGAAGAAGCAGTGGCTGGGGAAAGGCGAAAGATGTTGGTGGGAGAGTGGAGGGAGGTTGGCAGTCCGTGGAATACGCCGGTCAAAGACCGACAGAACTATCGGATATGACAGTTCTGTGGTACGAATGTACTATAGAATTTTTTAAAGAAAAACCCCCCAAATTTTGAAATAAAACCCCTAGATTTAAATTATTGTCACACAAACAATAATATTTGCAAATAGCCCAAAAAGAATAAATATGCAAAATATGAAAAATTAAATAATTTTTTATTCTACAAAATTGTACCCGGCCCTGGGTGGGCTGTACGACCGCCCAAGTAAAAATAATTTGCGTCAAATTTTGACTTTGTCCAAAATGGACAAATGGATAGTCGATTCAGGGGTTTTGGATTGTTGCGGACACAATGACAAGGTTCGTTTGAGCTGAAAATGCTTCAAAATTGCAGGTGTGCCCTGGATCAAGAAAATAAGCCCCAAACCCTTGAAGCTCCAAAAATCTTCAAAACAAGAACAGGAAGCAACAGGTGTGGAGCTCTGATACCATGTAGGAGTTGAGAAAATACAACACCACAAACCCCAAATATCACCTACATGCAAATAACCTGTCACAAAAGAAGAGATGGAGACAAACAAGCAAGGGTTCTCTGAAAACTAAAAATGTATATATCAGAGAGAATGAGAGAATGAATTGATATGAAATACAATGGGATCAATCCTTATAAAAAGGAGATCATGCAAACCCTAATAAAACCCTAATAGGAAAAACCCCAATAGAAGCCCTAATAGGATAACATTTAATAATTAATATAATTATTAAATGTCACTTTATGCAAACTAACGTGAAATCTTAAGAAGGGAATAAAGGTAACTTAATCAGCATAATTAAGTTAAAACCTTTACTCTAACAAGATTTTCTTCCAATGCAAATTTCTCAAAACAAGAACAAGCAGCTACAAATCTGAAGCTCTGATACCATGTTGGAGTTGAGAAGATACAACACCACAGAAGCACAAAAGATCTTTGCAAGCAAATAACCTGTTACAAGGAGAAGCAAAGAGAAGCAAGAAAGGAAATGCTCAAGAATGTGGAGCAATGTATTCATCTAAAAATGTAAAATGAATAATAATACAAAAGATAGTTTTCAACTACATATAGATGAAAACCTTAAAAAGGAAAACCCTAGGCTTGCACAATAATAATTAACAAAGTAATTAATTATTATGCACCTAATTTTAGCTTAAGTGAAAAGAGGTAAAAGGGAACTTTACGTAATTAATTAATATTGTTTAATTAAATAAATACCCAATTACTCTAACAGGAATTTTATTTCTAACTTATTTGCTTCATGTGCAGATTTAGGTGAAATAGTTTTTCTAAGTGTTTCAACAGATTCATCAGGTTTATTTTTGAGGGGTAAATGTGGCTCCCACAAGGGTTGCGCCCAACTCATTATTTATGCACAATCATTCATCTAATCTCATATGAGACAATCTTGTAATCAATATGGGTCTCAAAGGTTATGGAATAGCAAGAGAGGTATCCTCAGATGATGAAATTTGAGGACAACATAAAGAGTAACATTTCATGACAGAGATAGCTCTTGTCCAATTGAGGACTATTGATCATAGTATCCAATGATAGTTGTAGGAAGACAAATAAATAGAAAGTTGTAGGAGAGGATGGGTATAGGCCTTGGTTGGGTGAAAATCATAATAAATAATTGACAAGATACAAAGAAGGAAAATCAAAGAGCATCAAGGAACTTTTAACCAATTGTGTTAAGTACTAGAATAGGTTTTGACAATAATCAAAACATAGTTACCTATGTTTCAAAAGAAACATCACATATAATCTTTGCATGGGAAGAAAATAATTGTAGTCATAAAATAGTAACATTACAGTATAAGTAATATTCATTTTAGTAGGAAATAGTTCACAACATGCAAGAGCAACAAGTACATTGGATGACATGTTTTTTTGTTGAGCCTGAAATCAAGCACAACACAATCATGATAATGGAAGAGGATTGTGTAACAATTCACATGGCATATATCACTGTCATCATGTTCATAGAAGCACCAAGAGAGGGTCATAAGGGAAAAAGGGATATATTAATATGACAGTCCCAATAAAGTCAATTTCTATGAGTTTGAGTTTGAAGATTTGTAGTGGTTGTAACTACTACAGACGTTTAAGTTTCTACATCTGCCACTGGAGAGAATTATTATCAAGATAGCCAGACAATGATACGATGAATGTATCAAAATAATTACAAATAAAAGAAGGGTTCAAAACTTTAAAGGGTTAGCAAGTGTTCATTTGTTCACCATGGCACTAAATCATTTTTCAAAAAACATATTTCTTTCGCGGGGGGCAATGTTTTCTTGTGGAATAGTTGACTGTAATAGCTTTTGTTTTAGCTGCTGCTCTCTCATGAAATTTTATTTATATTATAGTCTTGCTCGGTCTTATCATAGTAAGAGAATTATGACACTATTGGCTGATAGCACACAACTATGTATGGAAATGAAGAAACATAGTCATACCAAGAGAATACAACAGTATGCAAAGCGAAAAATTATGACTTATGGCTATTATGTCAGATCTTCAAACTTTTGTTGTAAAATAAAAAAAGCAAAGACTTTTTCAATTTCCAATTTGAGCAAGGAATAGAAAAAAAATAAAATGCCACAAGCTATAGGGAAATATAGAAACACAACCACAAAGACCGAACCACAGGTAACCCTCAAGCTAGGGTTTTTGAAGAAATGGAACTTTCATTTTCATAAAATACAAGGGAGCCAGGATGGTTGTGTGGATATAGATGACAAAAAAATCCAGAGCCTTGTATGGAGTATTTTTCAAAAAAAATCAAGAGGCACAATAAAAGAAAAAAAAACTGATGGCGGCCTATTGAAACCCTCATGGGATTTGAATCTAGAGTATACATGAAACCTTTGAAAGTTTTCTAAACATGATTTTTCACAAGGAATGTATGGTGGCTATTATTTTAAAAGAAATGTACATAAAATAGCCTGAAAAGCATGAATAAGCAGATTTTATATCTAAAATATCAAGCAAATGAAGGTGTTTCAATGAAAGAAGAGCTCACCCGAGCTTGTTTTTTCCTCTTCTTGTATGAAATTTGAGGAATATGTGCACTAGAAGTCAAAAAATGAGCAATGGAGGACATGTCTGAGCCTTGTCTCAAAAATCTGCAGAAGACACTACCATAAAACCCTCAGTCGAGCTTCAAAATCAACACATAAATCTTAGCAATAGAGGTGTCGGCGACCAAGCTTCATTTGAAAGCTTCATGAAGTAAAATGAATAAGAGTAACTTTCCAAGGTGTGACTTATGGCTATTTTACCCTAATAGAACTGATGGTTGGTTTTTATTTTATTTTGAAATATAACATATCAACTAATATGAGCCCCAACTTGAAGGATAAGTGTGTTTACCTTTGGTATGTTATATGCCTTAGAGGATTTTTGTAATAAGAATGATTTGAATCACATTAAAAAAAAATGCCTTATCACATGGATCTTTTTGCCACATGGATGCCACCTCAACATGTGTTTTTGAATTTTCTTCTTTGCCATCATGGTCAAGTTGTGAAGTTTGAAGCATTCTTTATTTATATCTACATTGATTGTAAGACAAATGGATATATGGTGAAATTATAAGCCTTAAACTATTTTGTTATCTTTAAATTCCAAATGGAGAGTTACTTGGTCGATGAGGGAGAGGTAGTTGAGTTATGTTGTTGTTTGAGAGACATATGGAGCAGATTTAGGCTTTTGACTTAGTTTGAAGAATTTTTAGGGGTGTTTCATAGTTTGATTAAGTCTTACATGAATTTTTCAAGCATTATGAGATTTTTTGGAGATAGATTTTATTGCTAAATCTAAGGGTTTCTAAAGGCATATGGGTTCATGAGGTTTTAGAACCTATTTTGGTGGAGCTTGGTTACTTAGCCACATTTGTAACTCATTTAATAGTTAGTTCTTGATATGAAACTCTTGGAGATAGTGAATTTTGGGAAGTCCTTTCACAAGTCTTGTGTATGCTATTGTAACTTAGTTTTGAAGATGAAATTCAGTAAAGACCTTGATTATTATTGACTTGAACGCTTTTCCTACTCATTATTTAAATTTCTGTGTTCAGTCACCTGATTGATCAAGTCTTTTTAGTGAAGTAATATTTATTTCCTTGAAGCTTTGTCTCAGTTTTAGAACCTTTATGTAGAAGGTATGTTTATGCAGGTTACAAATTGTGTCAAAAGGTGTAAAAGATTTTTTGGATGTGAAATTAACTTTCCTTCTAGGGGTATGAGCACTAAAACCTATTTGTGAAGCACTTCTGCAAGAATATACAGAAATGAGTTGTGCAAATTTATCTTCAGTCATTACAAGAAAGTGTATGAAATCTGATTTGAAATTCAAGTAATGTTTAGGTGTATCACATTAGAATTTAGTTTTCATTTTCATGCATTCCTTCTTCCCTTTTCCTTCACAATCAATAGTTTAGGTGACACCATAGGAAGCCGACCTTCTCCGGAGGTTGACGTCTTCCTACAAGTAACCCACAACTTTAGAGGTATTCCCATGTTACACTGAGGTGTTGAACATTAGGTTCAACAGGTTGCAATTTCAGTAGATAGCACTACTAAAATGAATTCACTTAATAATTGTCCAGAGTACCAAATGAACTATATATTTAGTTGAAGTTGGATGACACACTAACAACAATACCAAAATAGGCTCCCATGGTATACCTACGCTTTCATGCAAATACATGAAAATATTCTTAGCAATAGAATCAATGCCCTCCAAATATGCTACTTGGGTGAAAAGTAAACCCACAAAATTTATAGGCCCCCTTACCCTTGCAATCTAGTATACTATGAAAAAAATTCCACTGTCAACCATATAAAGTTGTAATTATCCTTAACAATGAGTGTCCAAATAAAGCTAAAAGTAGAAGAGGTAAAGAGCAATTCTGCCTAAATTAAGTAGTCATATCCTCTTATCAAACAATTAAAAATAGAGACAAAGTGAACACAAACCATGTAGAATTTATTTTCATATAGTTTTACTAAAGCTTTGTGAGAATGCAAACAAGTAAATGGGAATTCTTCATTTTAACTTGAAGACAATGGTTCATAGCTAAGCCCTAGGCTCATAAAACCTTGGCATTTCTATGTGATGTTTGATAATATTTCCTGAGGACATTTTATGTTAAAAAGTGTTTAAGTGGCTGCAAAAAACTCATTACATAAATAAAGAATACTTCCATTTAAAGATAAAAAGTAAATCTAGAGGAATACTTTCCCTATATTGCTAATATTTTAAAATAAAAGACTAAACCTTAGTGAATGTAATCACTAAGTACATTTTCATACAGAAATATGGCTAACAATTTTGGGAAATTTTATCAATGGATAATATACTTGTGCTTAAATTTTAACAGACCTAGCAAAAAAATCATGGGAATAGGCCTGAGCTTACTATGTAGACTTCATGGTTCTACATTGCAAGAATTATAAGCAGTTGTGAAAAAGTATCTTCTAAGTTGTGTGGATCCAATTAAATACATTGCCTATTTAATGATTGTATTATAACTTTAATAGTGGGATCATATGCACAATGGTCACTCTTGCTAGATTTTTTACCCTTTGGGGTTTCTCTAGATTAATCTTTGTGTATCAATCCTTATGCCATTTTCTCACAAATTTATGATTTGTTTTCATGTTTCCATTTCATTTACATCATGCTGAGCATTGTAGTCAATTTTTCCCTTCTAGTCCAAATAGCCTTCAAATTGACTATTTTCATTTGTCCATGTAGGTGTTCAAGTGAGGTTTTGTCTACAAATTGCTTTAAGGAATTCATTTTGTCCTCTATAAGCTTTTCAAAATACTTATTTTATTCCATAAAAGGAGGGAAAAGCAGTGGATAAATGATGCAGTCACTATTCATCGTGAAGAACAATTGTAGTTCCTTGAGTAGGTTTGATTGGAAGTTAATAAAGATTTTTACTACAGTCTCCTGAAACTAAATGTGAGAGGAGCATGAAATAGACCCCAATGAATGGTCAAGAAGCATGGAAAAATGTAGAAGCCATTGTACTACATATTTAGATATAGAGATAACATCTTTTGAAACTACATGAGATCCATAATGACATTTTGGTTTACAACTTGAAACATATGGGCGCCTTGTTGCTTCATGAAGTGGACAAGTTTGTGTTCATTTTTTGTGGGAATTATATCCATCATTTTGTATTTGCCTATGGATACAGTTCATTTAGATTCTTGCAAAGACATTAGGTAATGCACTTATTAAAGAAATATATCTACATGGCATAGTTTTCTCAAGCTTATGGATAACTTACACAACAAAGAAAAAATTTCAGGATGTAGGTCGATGTTGCTCAAATATTGTAGAAGGTTTTGAATATTTGAATGATAGTGACGCTGAGTGAAAATCCATATAGCATTACACATTTGAAGTTGTAGATAGAATATAGGGGGCTTTGACCTCATAATCACTAGTTACCACATTTATATATCTTTTCAAATGGATTGCACATGAATCTAAAGGCATGTGTTGTAAATGTTAAGGAGCATTTTTTTTCTAAGGAATAGAAGCAAAGCTAGTCAGAGACTAGGGTAGACTTAGGTTCAATCAATAACATGCATTTCTTAGCAGATGAAATCATAGTTAGTGATGCACATGCAATGACCTTTGTTGTGGTACCCACCAAACCTAGTCGAGTTTTGGAAAAGCTGATTTCTAAGTCACATAAGGCCTAAGCAACAGATCTATCTAATAGTAACTGGTACAACCAATTCTCATGTCATAAATTTATGTTTTCAATTTGTCGAGCTTGCAATGATCGAAATGGAATCCGACCCAAATACAAAGTTTTGGTTATTTGATTTTTCTACCGCGTGAATGGATTACTTCCGCCGACAAAATTTTAAAAGAAAATTATTAAAAGAAAAAAAATTGGCGCCCTCAAATTACATGTTATGCTATGATATTGAGGTTACAATGTAGAAGTTTTCAACTTCAACACTTCAAAAGAAAAAAGAAAAATGTACTGTTGATGAGGGTCATCAAATCGATATGCAAAATATAAATAGATGGCAGGTGGGTTCTTTGAAAAATATCAAATGCACAACAAAGATTGAGAGTGTAAATGACATAGTGTTTGAATAGGACCCGAGAGGGGTAAATTAATCTAGAGGAGCAATATATGGCATATGTAGCCTCTTGTGCTCAATATTCCGCAAGAAAAAAATACCCTCATATTGAACAAAAAGGACATCCTTGGATGGTTATGTTTATCTTGATAATCTAAATGAGAGGATGTAACATGGCATAGTATTTTTTATGGATCATATGGAAGCTTAGATTATGACTCCAACTAGTATTGTGAAAAAATGAATAAATTATAGAAGATTGGTCAATAATGTATAGCTATCAAAACTTCCAACTTTCCTTGACTCGATGTAGAATTTGTTTAAAAAAATTTCTACTTGGTTTGGCTTGAGGATTGATTCATGTACCAATCTTGTAAAATTTGGTTATAATCCTAATGGAGTTCTCAGAACGATGATTTTGGCAATAGAATTGATGTAATAAAGAACAATTTTAGATCTTTGGGTAGTATTACTGAAGTTAAAGATCTAATTAATACAAAGCCAAGTTTTGCATTGTTGGGCAATGACAACCAAACACAAAGGGAAGTTATAGAAGATGAACATAATTTTCATAGCAATAGATAGCAATGGCCAAACATAGCTTTAGATCTCAATGATAGCAATAGAAATCCTCTGATATAAAAGGTCAAATCCTTTGTCATAATATAGGACAATGGTAAGATAGGGGTTTCATGACAGGGTCTTTGAAAATACAGAGTCATGTAGAGATCTAGAAGGGATTAAATGACAAGACATACACTTTGCCATTTTGTAGTCATGAGTTTGTTGATAGGTCAGGGTTTCAAATTCAGTTTTGTTGTAGAAGGTAGGGTCACTTTCTTATGATAGTCTAAATGCAATATAAATGGACAATCATATATCAAAGAAACATAAATATTTTAAGGGGACAAAGCATATAAACCATGAACAATGAAACAACATACAAGGACAATGGTATGCATCAATAAGGGACTTTCATAGATAGGAATAAAGTGAGGAAACAAACAATGAATCAATTGAAGAATTTTCCAAAATTAGCGGTAAACAATTGATAAACTAGATTGATTTTTTGCTTAACAGATGGAGAGGAAATAAATATGAAATTACCTTCCTTAAAATTACAATTATCCAACAATGGAAATTGCTTGCATAGTATATTTTTGCAAAAAAAGTCTAAACATACAAAAGTATTTCAATACTAAATGAACAACTACCACCATAAGGATTCAACAAACAACAAGACATAAGGATGAAGCTTACAAATTCAGAAGCTTTTCTCTTTGATTCCTAAAGTTTAAAATTTGTTGGAGCATCTCTTAGAAAAATTTCAACATAATGGAGTGAGAAAAGCCCACAATCAAAGCAATTATCTTGTTGAGGTTCCTAGGAAGCAAAGAAATAACATAATTTAGAATCTGATATTGAACCAATTAAAATCAAATAATACCATGACCCTATTGTATCTATTATAAAATTATAGCAATACAGAAGGATAGCCATCTTTTTCAACAACAATAAAAAACTAGTCAAATAGAATCCATTTAAGTAAATAAAAATTCAAGAATGACCAATCACAGTAGAAATATAGCAATTTAAGAAAAAGGATCAAAACAATTATTTTACTATGTGTGGGGAGCAAAGAGAGAACAAAACTCAGAACCATATCCCCATTGTATTTTTTTTATAAAATTACAGAAATACACAACCATAGCTATCTTTTCAAACAACAATACACTACTAACCAAAGAAAATCAATTAAAGTAATAACTAGCATAGATATCTTAAATACATATATCTAAAAGATGCTAAGAAATATCAGTCTTGAGCCACCTATATTGGATTTGTGGCATAGATTAAATTGGCCCCTCAAGTTTGATATCTCGCAGTATCCTTTAGATGGATGTATTAAGATATATATGCTAGTTTAAGTTAAGGAATTTTTATTATCAACTCACTCAATTAAAACTCCCATTGTTCCCATTCTAGTTATGCCTATCAAAATAATAACTCAAGCATGACCAACTATTGCAAAAATATATAATAGTTTAGAATAATAATAAAAAATGGTCCTTGTCATAGATCCATAACTTCAAGTACATAAGGGAAATTGTCCTTGAGTAATACATAAGATTCAAAACAATTTATAGTCACAACTTGCAGCCTCATGTGATGACCATATTCTATATTATCTGATATAGTAGCTTCCAAAAGCAATTATAATGCTCATTTAATTATTTTAGTAATTTCTTGTGAATTGATTAATTTTATTATTTGTAGAATCCTATAATTATATGTTGGATTCTTCAGAAAAAATATTAATGTTAGTATTATAACAAATCCTTCTTACTAGAGAATATTGCATCTTATTTCAGAAGATTAAAACCAACAGGTAATATAAAATTTCTCCCTTTTTCATCCTTTTAAGGACATTTTCCATCTCAAAAATGTTGAACATTAAAGAAAGGTTTGAAAAAAAAAGTTGCATGAACTTTGTGTGCAGTATTATATGAATGGATTATTTATACATAGTTGTATTATTTTATATGCAATGAATAAGAATGATCGAATTGAAACAAAATAATCATGCAAATGCAAACTGCAACACTAACCTCAACAATCTTGAGTAAACTAACAGGTCAAAGATAATGATGAGATTGATTATATTAGAAAGTATGCTAATACAATTCCATACCATCATGATTTAGTATTAAATAGCATCCAAATAAAATAGCTGATCTAACTGATTTCAGTTCTGATACATGTTCATGTGCATCTTAAACTTTCCACTCCACACATAGAGCTTATACGTCAAGAAATATAATACAATAGTCATGTGCATAAATTCTAGACAGGCTAATACAAACCACTCAATTAACTAAGATAGCCAATGCATCCGAAATAGAAATAAAAAACAAGTAGGAGTCTAACCTCTATAGAAATGAATGTCATATTTGAAAATATTTCATGAGCAGTATCGAACATGGCTTCATCCTCCATATGTCTCTCATGACATTCCTCCCACAAGTAACTGCACCATAATCCTTGTATAAAATAAAATATGATATTTATTGCATTCAAAAAACCTGTAAAAATATCAGACATACATCATTCTATAAAATAAGCCTCCCATTTTGCAAGAACTATTAACTCAAAGGCATAGATCTATTCTTGATCAATACAATTTATCTTATGCATAAAAAAGAAGCATGGATTTGTTTATTTTAAATAATCATGTAAACATTTTCAACATTTAGTTATATTGCAAAATGATGTATATTATCCTCAATAATTGATGAGCACAATAATGATTTTCTTGAATTGCAGAAAACTCAACTTAGTTCAAAATAAAGCAATACTTCTATCAGCTAATAGTCTTAGTTACAAATTTGAGAATATAAATCCAGAGTGAATATATTTCAACAGTGGGAAAAAAGAATAAAAGAGAACCTAGGTTTGCACTAACTAAAGATTTGAGATCATATGAATAAAAGCAAGTTACCTTCATTTAGAGTTATAAAATAAGTTACATATATAACAAGAAACTAATTTGTGAATATGCATGCAAATATCAAAGAAATGAGATATCATGGAATGTCGTGATTAAAGGATATGTTCAAAATGGGTTTTTTTGAAAAGTCCTTAGAAAAATTTAAGTAAATGCAACGTGTGGGTGTAAAGCCCAAATCCTCAACCTTTAATATATTCAAAGTAAATGAAATTAAATTCTAAAAATGCTAAAAATATCTTCTGATCTGATCAAATTAAATAATATTAATAACCACACCTTCCTACTACAAAAAATAAAAATCTAGTCAACAATTTGCCCTTGGATTTTGTCTCTAGAAGAGCCTTTCTATCCTTATCTATCTTCAACTTTGTCACCACAACCTTGGATGGGTGGATGCCAACATTCAAAGTTGCACCTGGGTACCAATACAGGAGAATATGAAAACCAAAAATAATATGTAGTATAAAGTTAACTTATACCCAATGCATGCCAGTAGTGTATATTTGAATCTCCAAACAATAGCATCGACAAAAATTCTAGTGCTTCCTCACCATTGAATTTATCTTGGGTGATGCGTTTAATATGGATGACCCATTTCCTTCAATAAACTTGAACCACCTTCCCCTCCCTTCCCTTGAATGTCCCTCTTACAACCTAAACTTCATCATCCTTTTTGATTAGCACAAAACGAACCTGGAAAAAAATGGTAACATTGGAAACAAAAAATCAAATAATTGAAACCTTTGTTTTATTGGATGCAAGTTGAGAGGATAACCATTCTAAATACCAAAGAAAATAGTTGCACATTGAAATAGTGTTTAAACAAAAGGAATCACACTGACATAGTGTTGAATGCAATTGAAAAGTGTCAAGCCAAATTATGGCATCCTACTTGCCCATGACAAAATGTGGAAGCATATACAAGAAATATGAATTGTTTAACATAATTCCTCAAAGAGAAAGAGATCTTCATATCTTTTTTTTGGCTTTGAAATACTATAAACAACATAAAATGGATTTTTTTAAAAGTCTTTCCAAAATTTCAAGTAAATGCTATTGGTAGGTGTGAAGCCAAACTCTGCAACTTTTTTTCAGCATCTTGCCTACCCATCACTTTGGAACAAGGATCCAAGAAAATCTATGTAGATAGATTTGATTTGATTGATTCATCCATTAGAATATGATTAAAAATATCTAGAAACATGCCTAATAGTAAATAACACCAATTTACATACTTGGATTTGAGTGAATAGTCAAAAGTTTCAACATCAAGTGCCCATTCAAAAAATGTATATACTCAAGAGAGGTAGTGATTGTTTGTTAATCAATATCAAGCCACCTTTGCCCTACAAGTTTGGAGAACTATCAATTATTTTGCACCATGTAAATTATTTATAAAATATTTTGGGAAAATTTCTCGTCCTTTTACCATGAGCTAAAGAGGCTTGTACTTTTAAGTTAACCTATTTGATTAACCACTTGAATATCCCTAATTAAATGTAGAGAGATTTTTTTTTTTTGCATTTGACGAACTATGTCTTTGATTATCCCTGTTGATGCGAAAAATTTCATGAGCAGAAACCTTATGGGAAACTTAGCTAATGGGGAACCTGTGCACGTAGTTAAGTGACCTCCGGGTTATATCAAAGATGACTCTTCATTTTTATGGGGGGGAGGTAAAGGGTAAGAAGGATAACATGTAATAATCAAACCTAAACTAAGGTGGTGCACCAAATCATAAGAGAAATAACTAAGCACAATGCAAAAAGAAAAGGCTCAAATAGTAACTGTTGTTTATCAAATAGATGCTTTGGAAATACTTAAAACATAAGAATATCAATTCATTTGCATAGCATAACCAATATAGCATAGGCCAATGTAGAAGAGTAACAACATGATCTGCATTTTATTAAGTTGTATGAAGATTAAAAAAGATTGAATTTAGGAAATGAAAACATAGTTTAATATCCTATTAAATGCATGAAAACAAAGAGGTTGAATTGATTGGCATAGTCTGCAAGTTCAAGTTCAATAGAAAATATTACAAAAGTTTAATTCCCAATGCTCGGGAAATTGAATCTATCTAACAACAACCTATCAAATGAGGAGAAGGGCTACTTAAATAAGCCAACCCACCACCTGAAAGCCCAATGAGAAAGGTGCCATAGGAAGCCATCAATGACCCAGATCTTCTTGAGTTGGCACCAACAGAACGATCATAGAGCAGTGCGCCAACAAGCACGTCCTTTGAGAAAACAAGGCCACACAATAATGACAAGGAACACGTAGTAACAAAGAAGAACACGAAGTAGTAGAGAAGAACATGCGGCAATAGAGAAGAACCAACACACAAGTGGAAAATCCTAAATAATGGGCACACAAAAAAGCGCCATGCGTCGAACACACGGAGTCTAAAAAAAGAAAGAGGGATGTCAACAAAAAGATCTGAAGGGAAGCCACGTGGAAGGACCTCCAATAAAACAAACCATAGAGTGGGCCCTACTCGGAAGGAAATGAACAAAGGCCACATGTTGAACACATGGAAACCTAAAAAGGAAAAAGCGATATGGCACAACAAGAAGCTTCGATAGGAAGCCACGTGTCAGATGCTGAGAAGTTGCGAGCAATACAAAACAAGGAAAATCTATGAAAAGAAAATAAAACATGGCCATACAACAATGATAGGGAACACGCAATAGCAGAAAGGAACATGCGGTAGCAAAATGAAAACTGAAACACAAGCATCACACCCAAGATAACAGATGCATGAACAAGTGCCACATGTTGAACACACAGAGCCCGAAAAAAGATAGGTGAGATGACTCAAAATAAAACCCCGACAGGAAGCCACGTGTTCCAACGCTCAACAAAAGAAACCCCAGAGTGGGTCTAATTGGAAAAGAGTCAGGCGAGTGCCACACATAAAGCAAATAGATCTCAGGAAAAGAAAAACCAAACGACCCAACTCAAAGCTCTGATGGGAAGCCACATGTCGAACATTAAGAAACTGCAAGCGATACGGAAAAGGAAAAGTCATAGACTAAAAATAAAACCATGAAGGAAGCAGGGTGCATGAATAAACATTCACAGTTTGGTGACTCGTGGGGGAATTTTTCATGTGGAATGGAGAACCCCAAAAAATCTGGTCTTGCAGACCAGTCTAAATTCATCACAATTTCTTACAGCTAAGAGAGGGCAGTTTGAAGGTTGGTCCAAACTTTAGTTGATTGTGTAGAGAGAGTGTGAAGATTTTCATGTGCCAGTTAACATCAATTATTTCTTTAAAAGGCAATCCACCAGATACCTTCGCCTCCAACTCAAGTTGGAAAAAGAGTTGCGCCAACTGATGCACTATGCTTTCAATATTTTCAGCAGTTGGAGATTGATCAAAGGATTGGAAAATGGATAGATTCTGCTTCTTCTCCTCCATCCTCGCAATTATGTGCTCAATTCCTACCACCATTTGATCTACAATGAAGGGCGATGGGAGCCCTCACTAAGTTAAGTGAGAAATTTTTTCCTGCATATCATTGGTAATCTGGGTTAGCTTGGCTCTGCACTCTCCCACATGTTGGAAGACCTCGAGCATAAAGATGAGAATATTTATGCCCATGGCCACTGTTGTTTGATCCTCAATTCCTACGCTACTCAATGCTTCATCAAAGGCTGTATATAATTTTCCCAATAATCGCTTAGCCTCTGAAAATTTATTAGAAGTCATCTCCTGCACCTGCTGCATCATTTTGCTAACCACCCCGCATAAACTGGTTGCTTGCACCATAAAATTTAGAGTGGGCTGCAATTTAAGGCATAATGCTTTCACCTTAATACAATATGATGCATGTAGTTCCTTGGTGATCTCCAGCGAATTCATTTGGGGTGCAGGAGATTGGGCTCTCAAAAGATGCAATCCCATAGTTTTACTGCTTAGGTCTGCCCTCAATTCTACCATGCTTCTCTCCAGGACGGATAACTAACTCCTCAGAGTAGAGATTTCTCTCTCCTTCTCTCCCAAGGCCAGTTCGGCCTACCTTTGCTTCTCATTTTCTTGCTCCAAAGTGGTTTTCATCTCATTTACCTCCTCATTAGCACTTTGTCAAAGCTGTTTCAGGCCATCATTCGCTTGCTTGAGTTCAAAACACATGAGGAACACCGCCGCAAGGTTCGCGTCGCCTGCCACTTACTCAGGAGAATGCATAACGTTGAACCTTTCTAAAATGTGCAATAGTACAAGGAATTTGAGAGGATGGTGTTTCCTCACCATGCACCACCTCCTACTATTAGACCCTCTACTACCTAAAGAAAATGTGAAAAATATGTGTCCATTTTCTTTTTTTCTTTTTTATGAATTCTACCCTACTGTCAGCGAATATATATATATTTTGAAACACAGCCAAGGGCCTCACTAATTAATATGTCAGTGATTAATACAATATATATATCTTCTATATTCTGGATCCTTCCACATTTTATTTCAATTTTTCACTACTGTGGTTGTTATTCAAAAAAGCACTGAGAAAAAACCCCCAACTAATAAAGTAGGAAAAATATTTACATATTTACAAACTTACTGCATAAGTTGAATCAACTGAATTTTTTAAGGTGTATTCCATTAACTGGAATACCCAAAGTTTCACCTTCCATGGTCTCTAACTCAAATGAGTTATATTGTTTGTACTGGATGATCCTGAATGGCCCTTCCCAAAGACTGTCAAACTTGCCATGTTGGTCGGGCTTTGCTCCGCACTCGTTAAACTTGAGCACCAAGTCCCCACATTGTAGCCCTTGGTTAGATGTCTTCCTATCAAACAACCTCTTCACCACCTATTGGCATTTGTTCATTTCCTCAAGTAACTCAGAAAACCATACCTCCATAGCTCCATTTTTCTCAATTTCAAGAAATTTGAGCAATTGGATATTAGGGATTTCCATAGAAATGGGCAACAACGCCTCCTTTCCATATACCATCTCGTAAGGAGATGTTTTCAATATCTACTTGGGCATGATACAGTCTACCCATAACACTGTCCAAAGGTGTTTATGCTACTCCCTCTAGTGTTCTGAGCCTCTTCTTTTAATCAGCCTAATGTGGATTTTGTTTGTGGATTGAGCGAGGCCATTCCCCTGTGGGTAATAGTTAGAAGAGGTTTTTAAGAAAAATCCATATTTTAATGCAAATTGGCTCATTTTGGAGTCAAGAAAATATTTAGCATTATTAGATATGATTGTCTTTGGCGGGCCAAACCTAGCCACCAATTCCTCCAGGAAGTTTACAATTTCTTCCTCCGTTGCATTTTTTAATGGTACAACCTCTGCCAATTTGGTGAAGTTGTCAGTTGTCGTTAAGATCCACCTATGTTGGGTTGATGAAAATGGATTAATCATGCCAATGAAGAGAAGACCCCATTGAGCAAAAGGCTCTTCCACAACTATTTGTTTTAGTGGAATAGCAACATTTTTCCTTTTTCCAACAAAAAATTGACACTCATTGCATGACTTCACCAATGAATATGAATCATTGAATAATGTAGGCTAGAAATAACCAACACATATGATTTTGATTGTAGTGGTTCTTGCTGAAAAATTCCTTTTGGTCAGGCCACTATGGTAATATTCCAATATTATTTTTTCTTGCTCTTCAGTTACACATCTTAACAGGATACCATTGAAATTTATTTTGAAAATAACTCCCTCCAAGAGAACATAACCATTATTTTACAATTGATAAAAATGTCTCTTGAATGATGAGAGATTGGTCGGATACCTTTCGGTTTGCATAAAATTTATCCTAGCCTCCAGTCAATCATCCTCAGAGCTTTCTTCATTCAGTAGCACAGGTTCCGAGACTTCTAGCTCAACAACTAGTTCATTGTTTTCAGCTAAGTACTTGCACAGTCCCTTTCCTTTGACAGTATTAACTAGCTTAATTTCAACATCATACTCCAAGATCTTAATTATCCAGTTAACCCACTTCTCGGTGATTTCTCCTTCCATAATGTATTCCCACACACTAGGGTGTGACACACAAAAAATCACCTTGTTGCATTATATAAGGTGTCGGAACTTCTTCAACCCCTTTACGATAGCAAAATATTGCTTCTCTACAAAGTTATATTTCACCTCATATTCTTTCAAGGTGTGTGAATACAAGGCAATAGGTGATTCTCTTTTATCTTCATTGTCCTTCTTCACTAGCATAGTGGTGATATTGCTACCACCACCAAAGACATACATAATTAAATATTTTGAAAAATATAGGTTGGTCAACACAGGAGTAGAAGATATGAACTCTTTTATTTGCTCGAAAGCTTTTCTAGCTTTTGTTGTCCATTTGAAATTCTAGTCCTTTTTCAACATCAGAGTGATAGGTCGAATGATCCTTACAAAGTCCGCAATGAACCGACTAATGAAATTAACCTTTCCCAAAAAATATTGAACTCCCTTTTTATTGATAGGTAGAGGGACTTCCATGATTTCTTTTACTCTCTTCGGATCAATGGTGATACCCTCCTTCGAAACAACATAGCCTAACATCTTCCCCTGTAGGAACCCAAACACAAATTTTTTCGGGTTTAAAGAAATCCCGAACTCTTGGAATTTATGGAAGACAAGCTCGAGATGATCAAAATGATCCTCGGCTAATTTTGAAAACACAGTCAAGTCATCTAGATAAATAAGAATTATTTTATGTATCAAATCCTTGAAGGCAATATCCATAGCTCCCAGGAAAGTGGCTCTGACATTTGAAAGTCTGAAGGGAATTTTAGCATAAGAATATGTACCCCACTTGGTAGTAAATGTTGTTTTGTGCTAGTCTTCATCTCTCACATGGATCTAATTATAACCGGAAAAACCATTCAACATTGAAAACATTTCTGAACCAGCAACTATTTGTAGAATTACCTCCATTGAAGGCAAGGGGTAATGGTCCTTCAAGGATGCTCTATTTAGGTCTTGGAAGTTGACACACAGGTGTATGTAACCATTCTTCTTTTGGACCGACACCAGGCTAGACACCCAAGTGCTATGCTTCATCGGAAACACTATCTGAGATGCAATCAACTTTGTTAATTCCTGTGACATGAGTGACTCAATCTTTTGATTGATTGGCCATTGCCTCTGATGCACAGGTTTTTCCCCTTCTAGTAACTCAATGGTGTGCTAGATAATCCAAGGATCATATCCCTTAAGATCATCATATGACTAGGCTACCACACTCAGATACTCTTCACAAAAGTGCTTCAGCCTTTCTTTATTCTTGTGGGAGACACCTTTTCCAACCTTGAGCTTTTTATCTTCTTTGATATGAAAATCGGTATAGTCACCTTTATCAGCTAAAAGCTTTCTCCTATCTTTCATTGCATCATCAAAATCAAACAGACTCTTGAGAGTGACTAGACCCCTGGGAAGCTTATTTGATTTTAATTGGATTACTTGATCTCCATAGGCCTCAACAATCTTTGGCTATAGTTGATTGGAAAATTCTTCGGACAGCTAGAGAAATGATGCGATGTGAGTATCACTATCAAAAACCTACCAATCTTGATCATTTTTCAGGACTGTAGGTCACATGATCACTCGCTCTAAGTGTCTAGTTCTAATCAACTCAAGAGCTGGCTCACACTGAGATCCGATAGTTGTCATTCTTTCAGCTTCAAAGTTTTTCTCTCTGGGTATAGCTTGGATATTGAATGCCTCAAATCCTTCAATCAGGTCCTAGAGTCTATGCTGGTATGATTGCATATGGATATTCTTTGCAGTAGAGAGCCCTCCTCGGATTTGGTTCACCACCAATTCATAATCTCCAAACACCCATATTTTCCTTGCGCCCATTCTCTCTTCCAAATCCAAACCATGGACAAGGCCTTTGTATTCTACTTCATTGTTTGAGCATGAAAACTAGAAGTAGTAAGATCTCAAGGTCTTATCCTTGGATGGAGACAACAAACATATTCCAGCACCGGCTCCAACTTTGCATCTTGCTCCATGAAAGTGCAAGGTCCATAAATCAGAGGCTGCCTCACCTCTAGACTCTCGAGTCACTCTGGGCATAAATTGGTCTTCTTCATGTATGGCATACATTCCTAGCCCAGTTACATGATAGTTTATGAAGGGGTTTGTATCTATAAACTCATTCAAAAGAGCCTCCTTTACCTCTATCTAAGAGTTGCTTGCTTCTTCTTCCTCAAGGATTTTGACATTGAGCCTGTCTCTGGAAGTGATTGAGGTATGTGCTGGCTCAAAATTGAGCATGGATTCATCAACCACATGTTCAAAATGCAAGGATTCCAACAATAATGTCATCTTGGCTCCATGCTTCATTCTCAGAATCAAGTGTGACCAGTCCAATGCCATGTAGCCTGTGACATTTGCAGTGAATTCTTGAGATAAACATATCTCAAATAGAGGAGGGATGTCGATGAGCACAGTATCCTAATTCACGGTAATGTTTAGGCAGGCAAATAATGTCATGGGCAATCCTTTAATTACTCTGACGGTGTCAACCTTGTTCTCGTTGAGTTGCATGAATCCTTTGTTAAGAGGCTCGTATTTGAGCATAAACTACTTTCTTTGGCATGATAATGGTGCTAGCACTAGAGTTAATCATACAATTATGCAACAGCTTGTTACCAATTATGAGTGTTAGAAAGAAAGGCTTGGGTTTAGGATTACTCTCTTTTTCAGCTTTCTTTTCTTCTTGTTGATTGGCTAGAACTCTATCCAAGTCATGTCTTGTCCTCCGAGGGCTACTCCAACATCTTCATGTCTTCTTCTCTCAATAATGCCTTCTACAATAGCAACTTTTTCTCTGGGATGGCCAAGATATCCCACAAGAAAACATTGGCAGAGGATTTATTTAGTTGCTCCACCACATTGAATGGCATTCGCCATTGATGAGTCATGGTAGCTTGCTCCTTTTGCTTCATATCTAGTACATCTGGCTATTTGGCAACTATCGGTGTGATCATGGGAGATTTTTCTTTCGGAGGAGGTGGATTCAGAATGACCACCTTGGACTGCTGTGGAATTGATGATAGTTTTTTCGATGAACTGGGCATTGAATTAGGTGAACCCTTAGTCGGCAAAGATGTGAATTCTCAAGTGAGTCTCCGCTTTGAACACGTATTGTAATCCGATTGCACTTCCGAAACTTGGGCTACTAGAATATCATTCAAAAATGCTGACTCCTCTCCTTCCATCCAAGAAAAGAGCACCTAGTCCAGAGCTATTTCTAACTCTTTCTCTATAGACATTCCTTTTGCATTTGATTAGTGAGATCTGTATTATCCATTTGCTGCAAGCCATATGTATGGCCTTTGGAATCAGGCATGCTGCCTTGGCTACGTTGCTCCGCTATCTTCTGTTACAAATTTCCTCTCAAACAATTTTGGGGCATATGTGCATCATTACAAGGGAAGCACCATGAATTAGTTTCCTTGGCGAGATTTTTTTGTCCTGCTACTAGCTCCTTGCTTACACTAGGATGGACAGTCTGCATTAACATAGTCATTGGGACTACCTAGTTGTTCTGCTGAGCTTGGGTATTGCCACATGATCTATCCTACCACTAGTTCTGCTTGAAAGGAGCCTCCTCACCTTGGTAGTTTTGGTAAGCTAGCTTCTAGTAGCTATATTGTTGCCGCTTCATACTGGTTCACTCATTTATCATGGTTTACATCTACTCCTTCATCTCATTCATTTCATCCATCAAGGGGTTAGGCACCGAACCCACACTTGGCGTCATTCTCAAATACACATACATAGACTGGGGAGGAGTTGCAGGAGCGCTAGTTAAAGCTACCTTTGATTCTACATTGCTGAAATATGGGAATAATGGCATGATTGGTCTCGGCACTAGTTTTCCGACAGTAATAAGATTATTCTCCATAGTGATGACAAGGTTGTAGGCATCGAGTAGAGTATTTCTGCCAAGAGCTTGTAGCATCATATAAATATCAAAATTATTGGAATTTAAATAAAACATGAACGCTAGGTTCTGAGGCAGCCAAATACCAACAAGAACTCTTTGCCAAGTCAAAT
This sequence comes from Sequoiadendron giganteum, assembly GCA_007115665.2. Lineage (NCBI taxonomy): Eukaryota > Viridiplantae > Streptophyta > Pinopsida > Cupressales > Cupressaceae > Sequoiadendron > Sequoiadendron giganteum. The sequence goes on along the minus strand of CM021107.1, from coordinate 313,036,219 downwards.
GAAACCAAGCATTGAAATCGTATAGAGCTTCATGGGGAGCTCACTTTATATGAGCCGACTGGTGATAAAGCAAAGACTTGTTGCTAGCATTTGAGAAGCATTCATAAAAAGGATCTTCGAGATCATCCCAATTAGCAAGTGTATTAGCCAGAAGAGTACGATACCAGTTCAATGCCTTGCCTTTGAAAGAGGTGGTGAGTAATCTTGAAGCCATGTTCTCATTAGTAACGCCATGCACTAGACATACATCCACTACATCCTGCAAATGCTCCGTCAGAGTCTTTGAATCATCCCCGAAGAACTTAGGGATAGCTTTTAAAGTGGATGTCGGGATGGGAGCCCATACTATAGGAGGCACAGGTGCTACCAATGGACTACCAACATCCCATGCTACATAATTTCTAATAGCCATGGCATAGAAGACAAAGGAGAAGAGGGAGGTGAAGTATTAACTTGCCAACCTCTTGCCTGGACTAAAACTAACGGTGGTACAAGCAGGCCAGGAAATCTTGCAATTTGAGACCTAGTGATGGGCCTATGGCTCATACACTCCTATTTATCAAGTGAACGTACTAGTTCACATCGCATTGGGTGTGCCAAAAAAATAACTGTTGACATAAAAATTTGTATGTGAAATAGCCTTATGGGAAACTTAGCTAATGGGGGACCTGTGTGCATAGCTAAGTGACCTTCATGTTTTATCGAAGCCGACTCTCCATTTTTATGGGGGGAGGTAAGGGTAAGAAGGATAACATGTAATAATCGAACCTAAACTAAGGTGATGCACCAAATCATAAAATAAATAACAAAGCACCATGCTGAAAGCAAAGGCTCAAATAGTAACTGATGTTTATCAAATAGATGCTTGGGAAACACTTCAAACATAATATCATCAATTCATTTGTATAGCATAACCAATATAACATAGGCCAATTCAAAAGAGTAACAATATGATCTAAATTTTATTAAGATGTATGAAGATTACAAAAGCTTGAAATAGATTTTTCAAATACTTTAGGAAATGAAAGTACAATTTAATATCCTATTAAATGCATGAAACTAGAGAGGCTAAATTGATTGGCATAGTCTGCAAGTTCAATTTCAATAGAAAATATTATAAAAGGTTGATTCCTAGTGCTCAGGAGATCTAATCTATCTAACAACAACCTATCAAATGAGGAAAAGGGCCACTTAAATAAGCTAGCCCACCACCTAAAAGCCCAATGAGAAAGGTGCCACAGGAAGCCATCAACGACCTAGATCTTCTCGAGCTGACACCAAAAAAATGATCATCCAACAACGTACCAGTAATCATGTCCTTTGAGAAAATAGGGGCACACAACAATGACAGGGAATACACGACAACAAAGAAGAACACATGGCAACAAAGAGGAACCGACACTCAAGTGACAAATCCTAGATAACAGGAACACAAAAAAGCGCCACGTGTTGAACACATGGAGCCCATCAAAAAGAAAGAGGGACATTCCAACAAAAAGCTCTGAAGGGAAGCCATGTGGAAAGACCTCCGGCAAAAGAAACCGTAGAGTGGGCCCGACTCAGAAGGAAACAAATGAAGGCCACACATTGAACGCACGAAACCTGACAAAGGAAGAATTGATATGACACAACAAGAAGCTCTGATAGGAAGCCACATGTCGGATGCCGAGAAGCTGTGAGTGATACCAAACAAGCTGAAGCCGTGAAAAGAAAAGAAAATAGGGCCACACAACAATGACAAGGAACACAGGGTAGTATAAAGGAACGCCTGACAATAGAATGGAAACTGAAACACAGGTGTCATGCCCAAGATAATAGATGCATGAATGAGCACCACGCGTCGAACACACGAAGCCCGACAAAAGACGGGTGAGACGGCTCAAAAGAAAACTCCGACAGGAAGCCATGTGTTCCAACACTCAACAAAAGAAACCCTAGAGTGGGGCCAACTCGGAAAGAGTCAGGCAAGCACCACACGTAAACCAAATAGAACTCAGCAAAAGAAAAACCAAATGGACCAACTCAAAGCTCCAATAGAAAGCCATGTGTCAGACACTGAAAAAATGTGAGCGATACGGAAAAGGCGAAGTTGTGAACTAAAAAGAAAACCACGAAGGCAACATGGTGCATGAATAAACATTCACAATACCTTCTTAGTATCTTACTTGAGATGCATATTGATTTGGTTTTCCACAATTTTATAGTATCATATCATGCTGCAAACTAGTCTCAACTTAACAACAGATTGATCAAACCCTTAGTGAATTTTTTTTTATCTCAGAACTAAACATAAAAATACATCAAACTCAGACATATAACACAGTAAATAGTGAAGGAAATATTCAATAGTGATCTTCAAACTTGAAATGTCATATTGCATGAAGCAAGTGCCCATTCTTCTACAATTCATTTTTCCAAAGATTTAGCATCAGTGTTTGGTGAAACATGAATGTCAAAACCTACTTTCAGGCTACTTGCACCAAATAGAAAATGTCATTCACCACCTGTGCCATCATATACTCTACCTTTGCAAGCACCCTCCCTACGTGAAAATGGGAGCTCTGGAATAGGGTATGGACATTCGTAAAAGAAATGTGTGCCAATAGAAAATACGCTTGTATACTAAATTGTGTAGGGTAAAAGATGTTGTAATGTCAAAACCTAAATGTGCACATTATTAGGAACTTGGTGGTAATTTTCATTTTAATAAATATACTCTAAAACCATCGCTCTAAACCTTATTTTCAAGCTGCAGCTAGCCAAATTGGAGAAGTGAGCGGGAACCAATAGTGGTGAGAAAATTAGCACAAAATGATGAAAAGCAACCAAAAAAATGGCAAAAAATGATGAACATTTAAGATTTGTTTAGTCATAAAAAATTAATATAATATATATAATATAAAATATAATTAATATACTATATATATTTAATATAATAGTAATAAGATTAAATTATATATAATATAATTATATTTATTATTATTTTTAATAGTATATATAGGTTATATTATTATTATATATTGTATTCTATAATAAAAAATAATAAATATAAATATAAAATTATTATAATTAATAATTAATATATTCTTATATAAAAATAAATAAATTAATATATTAAAAATTTGATAGTTTAATTGATCTTTGGAGAGATCAGGAAAGAGAAAGAGAGGTTGAGGGGGAGACAATTCTATATAGAGAGAGGAATATGTACTAACACTTGCACCTAAAGGAGGTTCAAGGATTGCATTGATAGAAAATTATATGTATGTTAATATGTTAGAGATTATGTGTTTGTGCATGGATGTGCTACAAATTCTAGTTGCAAGTGGCTAGCTTAAAAAATTAATAATAAGTGCTAAATAATGGAATGAAATAAATTTAGACAAATCTAGATTAGGGCTCCCTAACATAGTTCACACTCTTGGGCTTAGGTGTGGTGATGTTAGGGCTCCCTAAAATGCTTTTTCTTTGACCCCATCATGCTGGACTATGGGAATAATACTATTGATTCTTGATTCCTTAAATGATCCATTTTTATGGATTGAAATAATTGATAGTATATATGTATTATTTAAATGAAAGTGTCTACAAGATAGCCCTCAAAATGAAATTGGATTGTTTAAATCATATTTTATTAGTGAAATTGACCACAATTTCTCTTTGATACATTTGACATGCTAACACAATAAGAAAATCAAAATGGCTTCAAATCATAGTTAAAAACATTAATGATTCATTAGCATGATTAGTAATAAAAGTTAAAGAATGTAAACATTAATTTTTTTTATAAATATGTGAAGGCCTTAAGACTGGACTGAGAGACAATGCCTTTCATTTAATATGTATTTTTGGTGCATCAAGCAACCTAGGCAGCCAAATGGCCCGCTTAGGTAGGGGTCCCATGAGTGGGGCTTAAGCTCTATGGATTATGATCAAATTTGAAAGAAAAAAGAGTAGAGGAGTAATAGTCATTTATTTAGTCATTTTTATTTGTCTGAGATTAGTCATTTATTTAGTCATTTTTATTTGTCTGATATTAGTCATTTATTTAGTCATTTAGTTGTGATTTTACCCGATCACCAAATTAGTCATTTATTTGCCAAATTCTACTAGTGTCTCTTTGCAAGACTCCCCTTTAACAAACACAATGACCTTGCATCCATGAGTGACCTTCATATCGATATATATGTGACTAATAGTATTGAATCTTTGCATTCATTGTTACTATTACACTGCTTGAATGATTAAAAGAAAAATATATAATGCAAAACAATGACTTCCCGCTACATATATCAATTTCAAACACATGAACATTCCTTATTCAAAATCACACACCTCCATTCACCTGTGACCTCATTCATATCATACTTATATGTGCAAAGAAGAAAAAAACCACATTCATGCATACTATCCTTTAGAGACATCATCTCACCTTTCGATATTCTTCTATTCATTTCTCCTTTGCTGCTAATTGTTTTAACACAAACATATCACTAACATCTTACAAAAAAACTAGACCACACACTAGATGCAAGAGATTTTTTTTCTATTCTATAGTTGTGTTCAAAAAATAATTATCAAAATGTATGTAACTAAATATTAGCCAATGACACTTCAGTGTCTGTAAAAAATAGTCCTTGTAAAGTAATTTTTCATAGCTTTGAAACTCGACCTTTGATCTTCAGTTGCTACCAATGCACAAATTAAATAATAATCCTTGATCTTTGTATGAATAGTGAGATATGAAACTTTGACTTGCCTAGTAGGTTAAGGGGTCGGTTGCCCCATGTGAGTAATCCACCTAAGTGGTCACTAAAGTTAACTTTAATCGGTGATAGCATGTCACCTCTTTGTAATGAATCAACACTTCACTTTTTCATTAATGAATGAACTATAGTACACTTGACTTGTGACTTTTTGAACAATAATCCAAGTATCTTTGACATGTGAGGTCCTTTGACCACAACATCACAAGATGAACCATGAAATGAAGCAATGAACAATCACCATGAAATTATGAATCATAACACCTTTGACATCAATGACAAACCATGCCAAGAAACTCCCCCTTTGGCATTGATGTCAACCAGTCATTACACATGCACCTATTTTCTCTTCTCCCCATTAGACAACAATGAAAAAGAATCCATGCATATCACTGTTAAGGCATGAAAACACATGCTAAAACAAAAGAGACATATAGTGTGATATATGATCACTGCCATCATTAACTTATAAGAGAAATTTATTTCCAATATCTGCCCACTATGCTAATTGTATTGAAGGAAGACAAGTGTAGGATAATATCACTTTATATAGGATATTGTGACCATTATACTAAACCACCATAGATAAAAAGTAGATTGAGTAAGACTCATCCCTGTTAATGCTATCAATATCTCTGTTAGCATTCCATTGAAAATAACATGTGATCAACACCTCTATGAATAGATCTCTACAAGTCCAATTACCATACAAGTACCTCTAGAAAATAGATAGATATCCATGGAAAATGAATACTATTGTCTTATTTAGCAATCTATTGAAACCTTGTTCTCACAAATGTAGACACCATAACCAAAACTCTTTACATTAGAAAACCAAGAACTGTCAGCTTGTTGACACATAGAGGTTGAAAGTAGACCATTGTCATCATCATCAACAAAGGAAAATATCACTATCGAAGACTATCAAGGAACTAGTTTTTACTATCAACATAGATTAGATCTTGCAACAATATTAATATCAATTTGGTAAGAGGTAGTAACTTGATGACCTATCATTTCACTATCAGTAATAAGAAGTCTAAATGGACTGAGGCAAACAATCCAAAACATATGAATAACACAATGTAATATTGTCAAGATTCATTGCTCCAAAATCCATATCATATTGCAAATGATAAACATGGATGCCACTAACACTTGAATTAACAATATCATCTCACAGTCCATCAACCAATAGATTTTATCATCTTGTAAACTAAAAATTGTGAACTATTCTTGGAATCACTACCACAATGATATCAATCCAAAGTAAAATAGAGACCATTGTACCCTACTAGAAGATTGATAAACTATGCATGGAACATAATAATTAAAGCATTATAGCATTTTCAATACATTTCCACTTATTCAATAGAAAATCACACCATTTTAAACCTTTAATAGCACTATGCCCACTAACAATGTATGCAAGATAGTCCATTATAACTGGACCTCTATCAAGAATATCATAAAGCAAAGGAAATAATATCACCAGTATCAATCAAGGAAAGACCTTTGTCAATACAAATAAATTATGCCTTCATCCATCACTAAAATTGTCATCAAAGTCAGTATGTCCAACTATCTTTCAATTGATGAAAGAAATTAGCATCCAAATCATGAAACCACATACTATACATAGAGAAAATAATTTCACTTCACTGTAGAGACAAGATGCAAGGAGACTATGCAATCAACATGCACTTCATTAACTATCTAGTTTTGAATCAAGAGATCCATTTCAATGGAGCACAAAACATGACCACTATCACAAGAGTGACATTGTTATAAATAAAATACTAAGTGATAACCCACTATCTCAAGAAAATTTATCAATCAATAATTGATCACCAAGGTCTCAAGCCAAGCAAAGTTAAGAAAAATAGAAGAAGAACATGGTAGATTCAACATCAACTTGATATAATAGTCCATTCTACCATCAAACATTGAACTAGATACTCCCACTATCACAAAACTAAAACCATTGCACTATTAGCATACTATCACCTACACTATTACTAAGCTATCATACCAAGACACACTACCAAGAAAGAGAAAGATGTATAAAAACCACTATCAACTATCAATAATGACAAGATTTGATGTGCATCAAAAGGGCAAAGATCTCATTTTACAAAATCATCAATATACTACATTATGCATTGCAAGAACTGCTATTAGTGGAATATACATTATTAGCACTATCAAAACACCATCAAACTATCTATCATGAGAGTAGTAAAAAAGAATGAAGACAAATATCACTAGAATACCCACTATTTGAGCAGCTCCAGACCTATCCTTGCAACAATAACTCTTTGTCAATGTGATTAGGCACTGGTCATCACTGAACCAATGTATTGATTAAGTAGTTTGTGAGTAAACCATCCTAACGGTAATTAATCAATATTCAGAACTCACAGTTACACCAAACATGGAAAATCCATCACTAGACAACATTGGAATTGTCATTATAAACATGGACTAAGATGTAATGAAAAACACTATATATTGCTCAAGTTACATTTTCAAAGTAGAAAATCACACAAATGATCATCAAGACTTGAATAAAGCCAATCAAACTAAAACAACCAAAAGAGGGATGTTAGAGAGAAAACACAATCTCCAAACACTATGTCACTTGTAATGACTATCCCTTGCATTGTGACAATTTAGCATCATGATACATCTTAAGACTGTCTCTATGATGTAAATCATTTTCAAGAAAACTTTATAAACATTTTCAAGATAGCAATAAAAGGTCAAGAAAAGATAAGGATGGTCACTATTCAAAACAGCGTATCACTGTTAGTCCAAAACTGATTGCACCTACAAAGCATGAAGAATATAACCATAAAATATGGCAAGATTGTCATCATATCTACTATGTTTCTTAAGAAAAAAATCAATGTGCACTATCAAAAAAGGACTAATATATGTCCTCTAAGACTGAGAAATGAAGAAGCACTATCGACCCATGATTGAGAACATCTGAAAACTATGTAGGAAGATATTCAATGAAATCCTTTGCAAACATTAATTAAAAACACATAGATGTCGATCACTACAACAAGATTCTTAAGGTAAAAACAAAACATCACTTAGAATAAGAATGGAAAAGCCTCTATGATGTAAACTATGAATGAACATCATTGCACTTTATCAAGGTCATAACTATAAAACAAGAAAGATTGTGATTGGAATGCCACCAACTCTAAAGAAAAAACACCATATAATTGCCTTTGTCAATCATGCATGCAATGACTACTTGTGATATAATGAAGCATTCTTGTGATTATTCATTGTCTCTTAACCTTCAAGGTTGTCACACTAGATTTTAAGCTAAGTTCATTCAAAGCTTTTCACAAAATACTATCACAGTTTGAGGTCATCATTTCCCTATTCTTCATTACTGAATCATTGTTAATTGTCATATATTGTTTTCACTTCTTTGAAAGTCACTACTCTATAAAAAATTTCTTGAAGAATACTATAATCTTTCCTTTTCTCATAAAAAATCCTCTCATTCAATTCTCTTGACAAATACAGTATATCTCCTATGTCATACAATTAACATTAAAGGATAAATATCACTAAAATGTAGTTTGTTTGTTAGGACAGGAAGTCGGTGGTACTTCCATTAGAAGAGGTGAGATAAATACAATTGAAATAAATAAATGTCACTACCCTCTTCAAATCTTATTCCTATCATGCTACAAGAGAAATCATTGTTACCTTGGTGAATGTTCATTACTTTGCACAATATGTACTTAATCAATCAACTCTATGATTGTCTATTGAACTTAATATTGCCATGTTACCACTATCACTATAGAGAAAAATATATTTATTGTTGTCTAAGGGGTTTGAATGATATTAAAAAATCAACTCCCCCTCAACTAATGCTATTCTTTATGTAGTTATAGATGTCTCTTGTGCAACATGCACAAGCTTAGATTCTTCTTTCTCTTTCTCTTGTTTTCTTCTCCAAAATTTCATAGTGTGTGTCTTCTTGTGATGACTAAATGGTTCCATTAAATTACTTCTAAAATATCATGCTTTATGTAGAAACTTATTGCATCTATAACATATGACATTTTTTTTGATACGATAAGTAGCATTTATAGGGTGTCGTACCCTTTACACATCAAGCCACTAGGGCCAAAATGGATCAAGTCCAAAAAACTAAAACAACATAGCCAAAAAACAAAACACAACAGATTAACAACTAATAGATGCGCCACACAATAGCAAAAAACTAATAGGATTTCTCCCAATTCTGGGAGAGAGTGTTGATAACATCATCACTAACCCATTCAAGGCCTTCTTCAGTATTATTCATGTTCAACTCATCCTTCAAAACTGCAGAGAGAGTACTAGTGACATAGTGAACCAACTTGACAGTGAAATGGGTCAAGCCTCTGAACTTCTTCTCCATCTTCTCCATAATCTCATGCAACACACAAATATCCTCCCCTTTTACCATAGTCTTCCCAATATTAGCGTGCTCCACATCTAGAGGGTCTAAAGACTAGGAAATCAAGTTCTCATTATGCACTTTTTTGAAATCTAGGAGGGTGTGAAGCCCTTCAACAAAATCCTCCTCAACATCCTCTAAATCCTCCACATCTCTAACACCTTTATTGTAAAGAGCGCCCCTCACAAGAATCCAACTCATTAATCTGAATTTTCTTATTATTTTTTGTGAGTCTACCAAATCTCTTGATATTGGTCATCTCAACCACATTCTCCACCATAGAAGAAACCATAGTATCACCCTTGGAATCCTTCCCCACCACATTCTTGCCTCTACTATCCATGGTTGGCAGCTCTGTCAAACCCTTCCAATCATATTTCACTTTATTTTGGTGGTAGGTTCGCTAACTATCTTAGTTGGGCCAGAATTTAGCTCACAAAGACCAGTTGTAGCACTCAACTAGTTTATCCCAACATTTCCATTAATCCTCTTGGGGGTCAGCTTAGGTTTAGGTGTTTCAGTAGTAACCATAGGGGTTTTTCTTTTGGATCCCTTAGACTCGGCCAGAGAAACAATTTGTGTAGAGGGTTCAATTTTCTCAATTCACATAGTGGAGATGGGTTTGGGTGGGAATAGAGTGAGATGAAAATGGTAGAGCCTAAAAATGAGGCCTTGATGGAGTGACATAGGAGGAGGATCCTTAAATTTTTGGGCAACAAATTCCATATATTTCTTAATAGATTTTTCCAAGTCCGTAAGCAAGAAAAATAGGAAGCTTAACAAAATTTTATGACGAAGGTGATTCAGAAGAGGAAAATGATAGAAATAGTAGGTTTTATATCTACCTTCTAGGGTGATTTACTTCATTAGGGAAAGGTAGACCTGATCCCAAGGTCGCGACATAGCCTCTCTTTCAAATCTCGACTAGTTGTAAACAAGTTCTTCATTACCAACAAAGAAAGCCTTCAGGCTTTCATTGTCCTATGCTTTAGTGTGTTTTGGGTAATTATTTCTAGTGTACTACATCCTCATCACTTGAGAAATCACCTCCTCATTAACTTCAAAGTAGATACCACCCATGGTAACCCTTCATTATTTCTAGAAGTTTGCAAGCTACGTAGATAACTTAGGATTGTGACCCACCAAATTTTCCATTAAAGGCGCTAGCCCACCTTCCATGTATATGTGCCATACCAAAGGGTCCTTACAAAACTAACCATAGTTATCAGGCTCCGTTTGCACCCTATCACTGCCCATATCACCACTCTACACACAGAAAAAATAGAAATCTTGTGAGAGTAAAAGGTTTGATATTTCAATAAAATGAGCAGTCTCCCACATACATAAATTTTTAAACCAAACAATGTGTCCTTGGGAAATCAAAACCATGTACAAAATACACACTTGAAAAGTACCATCCCAAAAGGAAATCTTGGCTATCACATTAATGTAAATCTTCAAACACTTGTGGCTAGGTGAGTAAGAAATGATGGAACGGGAAGGTTTTCCATCCATGTTTCTTTTGCATAATTTCCAATAAAATTTGGCCACATGGCCTATTGGTGTTTTTAGCAACTGAGCTTTGGATCTCTCTAAGAGGTAACCAACCTCTGTATTCAAGAATCACCAAAAGCTAGTGGCCAACACGATGGGTAAAGCTTCTCCAGAACTTACCCCTACTTTTTAGGCTCTATGGGACCAAGGAGGGTATTCCTTATTATGTTCATTTTATATTCAATGCCTCAAGAACACTTCAACACATAGATTTGTCCCTACTAATTGCAAACACACATTATTCATCAAAGGTTTGGCTGACCTTTACACATATAACCATTAAGTTTCCAAGAACACTAGTCTATATGAGACATACATCTTTGAATGAATAAGATTTGAATTAAGTAATGTTCTAACCTTGAATCCATAGCTAGGAATTTTCTGATTTATTAGACTACAAGAATTCCTAACAAATAGGCTAGTGCCTCATGAAATTTGGTAGGAGGAGTCAAGCATGAAATAATTTGTCATACACAAAATATTTAACCCTGAAATGAATGGACCATTTTCATAATGCATTACATCATGAAAAACTCATAGAACTTAAAGTATTAATTCTTATCAAATCCTTAGCAAATTCCCATATACCTATGACTCTCTTCATAGTATTTAATTAACTCTTTAAGTTAAGACAAGAAACAAAATCATACATTCAATTGAACCATTGAAGATAAATTAAAAGATACTTTATATTTGCATTTATAGCCTGTAACAACTATACACAAGAGAGCACATACTTTAATTTTATAGATTTGTTTCGATATCAATAATTTGCATAAAACTATTTAAGACTATTTCATATATAACCCATACCCAAGACAATTAGCTAGCAGATTCATCAAGAGTTTTGCATTGCATTCATTCACTATATCCTACCTAGACCTTTCTAGATTCAAAAATCTGACGTCTGTAATGAGCCTTGAAATCTCTTTTATAGCATAAGAGAGAAACAAGCATCGAGCTCTTTACAGTTACATTTCATAAAATTTCATTTCAAAATAGAATTTCATCTACATTTAAAAATTCCTAGACGGTTAGATGTAATCATTTTCTGAATAGGGGAATCAAAATGTAACAACCCACATAGCTAGTAAATGTCACCACACCCGTAGAAAAATTCATTAAGGCCTTGTTTTCCATATCCTCATCGAACCCCAAAAAACAACCAACATCACCACCATCAACTAGAACTTGAACCATCAACATGGCCACAATACATCTGCCCAATTCACATTTTTGCCACAATAGGATGCGAAAAAATCACCCCTTCAACCTCACCAACATAGTTCTTAGCACTAGAACCAGCCATCACAAAAATTGGAGAAATTGTGAGAACCTCCTCATTCACACCAACCATCTTAGTTAGAGCCATAAGGAATTGGTTGTAACCAGAGTCATTTTCCATATCATCATCACTAGAACTATCAGATACGTCAATGGGAAAACTCTACCTCCCTAGAGAGCCCTGACCGAAATGCATCTTGGCCTTTGGTCTCTACTTGAACTTTGTAGACCTCTTCTCCTTTCCACACACGGCCTCCACTGCAATTGTAACTTGGCCTTTCACCTGAGAGTTGCACTTGGTAACAACTAGATGGGCTTTATGCATTCCATCTTCAAGCTAGGAGAACCTTGAAGATTACTCTACTCATGTAATGAAATATCATCGTGCGACCTTTGAACATTAACCCTTGTAGACATACACACACATGACAGAGAAGTAGTTGACCTACTCATCTTGCATCAATATTCGAGAGCTTCACAAGAGCAATCACAAACCATAGAAAATTTTAGACTCATAATTGTTGTGATGAAAATGATGAGCCTTCATCCATATTTATTGATCAAATTGATGATGTCAATCATCAATGCTCCGAGAGTAGAATGAGTGAGTGAGTGATTATTCGTCAGCATCTATTTTATCACCGTTAATTCCCAGGTACATGGAAATCGACGTACCATTCTTAAGAATTTCCAAGAATAGTTCTTCACACACATGGACATCAGGTTGGTATCCTCTAAAGAGTATAAACCATTAATACTCACAGTTTGAAGAGTTCAAGTGGCCATCACATGGCTAGTTCTGGTCTTTGAATGTGATCCATCGATCAACTGCTAAGATGGCCCTTTAGATGACTCACATCGATTCATAGATGTTTGAAAATTCCATGCTACCGCATGGAAAGTCCATTGACCAATGGTGTTTTCCCCAGTCAAAAGACATGTCTATCACCCACGAGCCCCATCTAGCCTTCCTATGACACAAATAGATTCCACGTGTCACCATTGTGCAGACCCCGTATGGCGTTAGGTAACATTATTTAATACTCTACACAACATGTGTGCTATGAATCAGATTAAGAATAGATGGTACATTAGATCCATCAATCCACCACCAGATAAGACCATGGTGATAGCGAGATTGGGTCCCACATGAATTGGAAGACGTCTGTTGCAATCATGCACACCATGCAGCCCAATTGAAATACATTTTTTAAATGTTGCACGGTGTGCACGTAAGGCTTAGATTTCAATCATTTCATCCAATGGCTTAGATTTTAGGCACATGCATACATAGTTTATTATAAAGAAGGGGCCATGGGATAGGTAACGAGTGACAACCCCTCAAAATAGATTAAAGACTTAGGACATAAGTCTTTAAAAGAAAAATATTTCAGGTCAACCATGAAATATTTTTTTTTTTTAATAAACATCAGATGACCAATGGGCTTAGGAAGAGGGGCCAGTAAAGGCAAGGAGAAAAATGGCCCAAGTTATAACTAGGGTGACCGACAACCTAATACAGGGGTCAATGTAGAAACATAACATGAGGGTTTAATGCATTTTGAAAAAAAATAAAACAAGGGTACAAACCCTAAAACCCTAGGCCAAACCATCAAACAAAAGGATGGAAGATTATTAAAATTTTACATTGAACCAACTAAAAAATGTTAGTTTTTTAAAGTTCTATCAGTGGCTCCAACTCGGGGACATATACCCCTGGTGAATATGGTGAGAATCCAAATCTTAGGTAGAAGAAGATAGACCCAAAAAACAAAAATAGGAGCTTGTCTGGCTAAGACAAGCAGAGACAATAGGAAAGAAACAAACTAAACCTATGAATAAAATTTACATGATACTATAAAGTTTCCTTTGTTAGAAAATCTCATCCAATTCCAGTAGCCTCAATTTGTAAGCCTGGTGCATCAAGAGTTTCCAAGATTTGGAGCCAAATATTTTCTTTGTCAAAGGCCTTTCTTTCACATAGCTGCACTAGATGAGTACTCATACTAGGAAATTCCCAACAATCTACATCATTATGATGGATGAAAATGGTCCCACATGCCTTAGGACTACTTTGTTTATGAACCTAAAGCTTGCCAATTTTAAGGGGAAAAAGGAAACATCCATGTTCCACTTGATCATATTCACTCTGCATATCAAATTTAAAACCTTCAAAAACATTGTGCATCAGATTAGGCCCACAGTCTCTTTAAGCATGAGAAATGAAAAAGAAAGATTTAAGAAAGTCTTCACCCCACGTCACATAAATTCCATCCTTTTTGAGTGAGAGAAAATTCATAATGATAACCAAAAGGTGAGGAGCATCAACAAAAAACTCAACTGCATATTCATGTTGGCTGATATCATAACCAACATCATTTAGCTGCCCAACACATGAGCCAAATTTTCATTCATCATTGATGAGCGTCAAAGCCAATTCATAATCTATATGTGCATCAAAATATGCAGCTCAATCACTAATTATTGAGGCTCTTCCTTCAATAGTGCACACATCATTCTCTAAGAATTTACCATTAGACCCAAGATTTACATATTGGATATTGACACCCTTGTCCTCATATCCTTCATCACTTTTAAATTCAAAGTGATCTTCTTCTTGTGACTAGGGTATTTTCAAGTCATTCTCATCAAGAGAACCATACTCTTGGGAGAAACACTCAAGGACCTTGATCTCTGGTCTCATCCTCCACAGTAGTGCCAAATGTGAAGGTTTCATAAGCATTCTCATCAATAAACTTGATAGTGCACTTCTCATAGCCATACCCTGACCATACATCCAAAGGATCATTAGAATCCTCAAAAATAGGATTATTCCTACACCAACTAGGGAATTCATCTTTACCAATTGGCACAGATAGAGGTTCATCAAAAAGGGGGTTTTCTATTACATGTATTTTGGGCGAGAGAAAATTTTCTCCCCTTGTATGAGAGTGCAAACTTTGAAACCCATCATCACACTCAAAATCCTTGCAAACTTCTGAAAGAGGGTATCCCTTTATTAGGTAGGGGTACTCATATTCAACAAAGGAAAAACATGACTTTGTATCATCACAACCACCACAACATGAGAATTCATCAATAGTAAGACCACATTCAAACCCCTCAGACTGAAAATCATAGTATCTGCTATCAATATCTTGATCATCAACAAATGATTGAACATTATCAACATTAAAGTCATGGCTATTGATCAAATCACTTAATGGTGAAATCATTTGGACCTCATCCAACTCTTCATCCTTCAATACCTCCCAGGATCCTGATTTAGACATATCATACCTTTCATCACAATATGGGCCATTATCCTCATTACTGTGGTAATGATCTGCCCATATACCACTAGTGAATTGGTTGCAATCATTATATTTAGATTCATTTTCTTCACCAATTTGCACTATTTCTTGCTCTTCCCTAGTAGGATTAGGATCACTATTTCTTAGAAGCATCTGATGTCGTGCATGGTCACTCTCAATTCCTTCTACTAATTTAATCCAATCAACTATTTGGCCTAGACTTTCAGGCTTCAATTCCTTTGGAAACATACTTATTCTTGACTGGTATATTTCAAAAAAAAAATCAATGCACGTTGACTCTTTAGGCCTAACATTTTCTAGTATTTCCAGCAATACATTCATAAACCTATGGAAAATGTCATGGGACAATTTATCTTGACCTCTTCTTATATCATATAATATTCTAGCACGAGAAACATGATCAACCCTACTTGAATCTTGTGGACATTTCACTTGGGGCTCACTATGATCAACATATTGTGGTGGGACAGCATGAGCCATATCTTCTTGGAATTATTCTTTACTAGTTGATTCACCAATTACATTTGCACAAGATCTGCCAGAGTGACCAGCATTAGCAGTTAATAATCCTTTCATTATTGAATACTTGATATTGTTTTCAATATCCATAGCAATTTGATATGCTTGGCAGAGTGTTGTGGGCTCTTTATCTCTTAATAGATAGCTCATATTTTTGTCAAATTCACCTAAATATACAACAAAACATTCAACATCATTTAGTCTTATACCTTCAGGGACCTCCCTTATGATCTTTGAAAATATGAGATTGAAAGAAGAGACTAACTCATCCTCCTCTTTGTGGATGTCCATAAAACTTTTCCCCACTAGACTTGGGTTTACTCTCTCACCAAACTATTCCATGAATACTAGCTTAAAATAATACCAAGAATGTATTGAAGTAGATGGTAGAAAAGAGAACCAGTCCCTTGCATCCCCTTTCAAAGATTGAACAAAAAACTTTATGACATCTTCAAAATTTAATTCATAGTTTCCCATCATGTCAATGAAATCTTGTAGATGCCTACTTGCTGACTCATCCTTTGTAGCATTAAACTTAGGTATATTTTCTCTAATTTTAGGTTGCATATCATTTGTATAACCAAGAATATTACTAAAATCTATAGCACTGTATCTTTCAATACTAAAATTTCTCTGATATGACAGAGGATGTCTATTATGCACCATTGCACTCACATTCATATCAGGGTATACAACTTGATAAGACAATATCACCTTGGATTTGTAAGCCTTGCTAAATTTTGTCAAAGATTAGTTCAAACTCTCTTTGTACCTAAGCTCTCAAACCTTTACAACACAAATTTTTTGACTATTTTTCTTAGTATTTTAAACATAACATGCTTTTTTATTACAACTTATGAATTTCATATTACATCATAGAAACATGCAACATTCAACTAGAATATCCCATATTTGTGCTTCTTCACTTAATTGGGAACCAATTGCATTTCTACTCTTGAACACTTCTCATAAAATACCTTTCGAATAATGAGATATGTCTATGAGAATACCTAGAAATAGTAGCAACTTTTGAATTCTTCTGTGATTACAACCTTGCAGATCTAGAATTTCTACATGCTCTTCATTAGGTTCTAAAGTGAGAGTCACCACCTCCTTTATAGCGGACTAAAATTCAAGTAAATATGAAGTCCTTTCATCAATAAATCTCATTCTGGTTTGTCTCCTCTAGCGGAGTCATTCATAAGTTCTTTGAATTTTGCTACAACAAAAAATCTTTCCAGGTTCAAAAATCTTTCAATATCTGAACAAATTATTCAAATCCACCAAATGCTTGACTCTGTTATGTTACAATCTATGACTGGGATTGTTGTTATGCCTTGCATAACCACCCCATCTTTTTCCTTGGTCAAAATGGGTCCCCTTTTTTGTTTCCTGTCTTTGGGTCTTTCTACAAAGATTTTTTTGGAGTTGTTCTTTTCTCCAAGTCTTTGTGTTTATTCTTTTTGTTTTGGTGGAACCAGAACCAGAATCAAACTTTGACTTGGAACTCATCCAAGTTTCACTTCCTAGCTTGATTTTGATCCTTCTCCTGCTTGTTTCTTCATGTGTTGCATTTTTTGGTCCATGTCGTTTCTTTTTCACAAGGCTGGATCTGGAACAAATATTGAATTCAGAACTTTGTAAAGTTCCAAGTTTTGTTCTTGTCTCGTCTCTGCCTCCACCATTTTCTTTTGTCTAGTTTGTCTTTGGGTCGGTGCTTCTGATCTCATTTTTGTCTCATTGTCTTCTCTTTGTTTGTTCCTTTCTTTCTTTTGTCTTTGTCGGAACCAGAATTGGAATAGGATCCAAACTGAGAACTTTACAAAAGTTCCAAGTCCAATTTTGATCTCGATTCCTCTCCCGCTTCCTTATTTTGTGTTCACCACTCTACTTCAATCCACGATAGTTTTGTTCATGTTCCCACCACAATCCCATGCCTGACCTGCCGCATTAATGGCATTAATTACAGGCTCATCACACGTATGAAATTTAATTTTAACCTTAATTAAGGTTAATTCGTTGGTTATTATTATTTTTTAAATAGTGATATTGAACTAGAGCCGAGATAGAGCAGAGGAAACATGATTTGATTAGAAATCAATCATTTTTGCACGAATTTGGATTGGCTGCCAACCTGTTGGGTCAGGTTTTGAGGTAGTTGTTCTTTTTCACTTTTGTTTTCCTTTGTCTCTCTCATTTCTTTCATTTTGTTTAGTGTTCTTCATGTGATCCACGATTTTTACTTGTGAATATTTGTTTGCTTACTATTGTTTGTTTTCACCTTTGTTTTTTTTTCCTTGTTGTCTTGTTTGTTTTCTTTTTGTCTTGTCTCATTTTTTTTTATCATCGCGGTCATTTTCGTGTTGATCATGTCTGTACCGTCATGCCCTAGGGGTTTAGGGTGTCATTTTCAAAGGATGCTAGGGTTCTTAATGGTCTTTTATTTGTTAATTATCTTTTCCACCCCTTTTCAAATGTTGGCTCGATGATTTCCAAGTGGGGTTTTGATGCCCTAATTTTTGAAGTTGACAATTTCAATAAACTAGAGCTTTGCGTGTCCATGTTAATTTAGGGTTGTGTCTGAGTCACTAGTTTCCCCTCGGTCATATGGGGATAGGTTAGCACTATTATTTTAAAGCCTCCTTGGCTTATCAAGTGACCTTATTTTTTAAAGTCATAATGTCATTGGCTGAACTGTGCGAAACTAGAACCAGACCGGGATATAGATTTGGAACTTCTTCATGTATCGAGTCCATCTTTCATTCTGATCCCGGTCCTGATAACCATTTTGACTTCATCCTCGATCCCACTATATAGTTTGTTCTGACCCCAGTAATTCTTTGAAGCCTTCTAGGGATATTCTTCTGCTTGGTCCTGCCTCTCGTGGGTGATTAATTTTTCTAAGTATGAAGAAAATACATAAAGCAAAAAGCAACATGGAAGGTGAGCTCTCTAACCTATTTTGTATACTTTCTATGGAACTAATATTGGGTTTTGTTGTAGGATTGGGAAATGTCAGGAGCATTGGATGAGGCTTCTCAATGGAGCCAACTTGCGGAGACTTCAAAGCAAGGAGTTAAGCCTAAAAAGATCAAGGTAGAACAACTCCCTTACACCTTAAATTATAAGCATCACGGTCCTACCATCACTGCTTGTAAGGTGGATTTTGATTGGGTGGACATCACTGATACCAACTTGGGCCCATTCCATTATGAGGAGTTGTTCTTGGAAACATTTTTTGAAGAGGTAACAAGGAGGACTCAAAAAAAATATTGAATCTAGCTTGGCACATGTTGCTCTATTTCCTCTATTAGTCTAGTGTCCTGAATTAATAATGACAGTAGCCAGAGCCTACAATCTTGTTACCAGGGAATGTGTGGACTCACAGGGGAATTTTATTATTGACCTAACTCCAAAAATGATCTGATTCATGTTCAATGCACCCACTCCATAAAATCATAGGAAGCTCAATGAGGCAGATGCCTTGAAAATATCTAGTAACAAGAAGGATATTAACAAAGCTCATATGAACAAGAGTTGGATGAGAACTGAGAAAAATTCTTTGGTTAAGCTTCCAGATCAACCTAAAAGAGTGGACTTCTATAATGATATTGGGGACATCATAATTATGCTATCTAGAGTATTTGGGAAAAGAGATGCCTTTCAATACAAGGAATGGATGTTTCCATTCATTCAGACTATCCAAGATGGTAGGCAACAATTTATTTGGCCTATGATTGTGTCTGTATGCATACACAACCAAATGATTAGAGTGAGAGAAACCAAAATTTTCTTCATGACCTCTTATGTGATTTATGCAACAACAAGAAGAGGCATCTTTCTTGGGTTAAATGTTGTAGGGATATTGGGAGAAGCCCAAGGACATAATTAAGGTGTGGGATTATTATGATTAGCTCACCTTATAGACTTTTGAACTACATTATAGAAGGGTTAATTATGCATTTCTATATGTCATTATTAACCGCCTCATAGGAGATGCAGGATACAGATTGAGCCAAGAAGCCATGACATTTATTGCAGAGTGGGGACATTGGTTCATCCAATACCCTAGGTTCACTTATTTCAGACTAGATGGATTTGATGGCCACCCTCACCTACTCCCTAGGTGTTGCAACAATAGGATTGTTTTGATGGAGTTCACTTATCAAGCCTTGGGGGTTAACTCCAAATTTGGTATAAAACATAAGATCGGTTGTCACAAATTCTCCATGAAGTTTGGTGAATATAGTTGTCAACACCATGTGGGAGCCAAGGTAGTTTGGAATGAGTTGATGCACTTAAAGTTAGGCTTATACACCGCTAGGAAGAATTATGATCCTAAACAAAATATGAATTCTTT
Source organism: Sequoiadendron giganteum (assembly GCA_007115665.2). Taxonomy (NCBI): domain Eukaryota; kingdom Viridiplantae; phylum Streptophyta; class Pinopsida; order Cupressales; family Cupressaceae; genus Sequoiadendron; species Sequoiadendron giganteum. Next base: position 313,015,924 of record CM021107.1, on the reverse strand, counting down.
GCTTTCTTTTGTTTTTGACAAGCACTTTTAATCTATTGGAGGAATTTTGGAGGGATCTTCAAGATGATTATGACCTAAGGAAAAGAAACTATGAAAGGTTGCCTATCCCACTCATGGTGGAGTATGGGGTGAAGGTGGAAATTGCTAAAAAATTGTCAGATGATGGGGTGACTTTGGATCCCCAATACAATGCACAAAATATAGGCACCAAAGACTTGGATCCTATGGATTGGAGTGTAGAAGAATCCATAGATATCAAACATATAGGAAGGCTAGTATTGGATAGAAGCATCCAATGGGTTGTGTTGAGAATCAAGGAACTTGTGGCTCAAACTTCTGAGAAGAGAAAAGGTGCAGGTACCACTCAAGGGTACAAGAGGACAAAAAGAAGAATGCCTCCTAAGGAGCCTTTGGAGTTCTTCCCTCCTAGTTTTGGAGAAGAAATTGAACCTGAAATTCCCACTCAAGATCTTCCTAAGGCACATGAAGAGGAAATCACAATAGGACCCGAGGCCTCAACATTAGTTGCAGGTGAGCCATATACTCACCCCCCTCTTACAGAGTAGCCAACTGAAGAAATGCCTAGGGGAATCCTCCACAAAGAAGTTGAATCCTTGAAAGGAAAGGATCCCGAGGTTGAAATTCATGATGTAGAGATACGTTATGAGAATACTAGTTCTAATAAAGAAATACATGTGGAGGCACCTCTTGATGAAACTAAGGATGCGAGGATTGAACATGTTTTGATAGAATAAGACCAATGGTTTTTTTTTGAGGAGGCTAAAAGAGAACTAGATGCAAAGGCACAAGCTGAGGCATTAGCCAAATAGAAGGAGATAGATGCAAGGGCCCAAGCTGATGCACTACTCAAACAACAATAATTGGAAGACAAATTCAAAGCTGATGAATTGGCTAAGCAACAACAACAAAAGGAGTAGGAACTCAATACAAAGGAAGAAAATGATAAATTGGTAATGTTGCAAAAGATACATGATCTTGAGGAGGAAAATGGAAGACAAAGGAGAGAAAGAGAAGCCCTTGAGGCTAAATTCAAGATTATTGAAGAATCTTATAGGAAAAAGGAAGAAGAAGAATGCCTATGAAAGGAAAAGGAGGTTGAAGAGCTTGCCAAGCATGAGAAAAAGGAGAAAGAGTTATTGGACAAGCTCAAAGACTGGGAAAATAAAAGAGATCAAATGCTTGAGGAAAGGAGGTTAGAAGAAGAACATTTAAAGGAGTTCAAAGATAAGAGACTACAAGAACAAAAGGATAAGGAAGAAGTTGAGAGGGTTGCACAAGAGGAGGCACAAAGGGAACAACAAAATGTGCAAGAGGTTGATTCTCAACCAAAAGCTACCATATTGCAACCACTATCTTCTACCACTGTTGCCTCTTCCTCGACACAAGTGGCCGCCACTCCTAATGTTACTACATAGTTGAAAATTGATTTATAAAATAAGTAGTTAGCTCCACCTCAGCTTCTCAATTGGGATGAAATGATGAAGGAAATAGAGAAGGAGATACCCAAGAAAAAGGATAGGGTTCTTCATTCAACTAGGCTCATAGATCTAGGAGAAATTGTTGTTGAATATGCAATTCAAGTGGTAGATAAGGATAGAGAATACATGCAAGTAACTGATTACGAATTGGGCATAGTTAACTTGGGGAGACCTACAAGGAATCAAAGAATTAATCTCATTGATATTGTAGCTCCCTCCACCGAGTCTAGAATGATCCAAGACAAGCAGAGGAAAGATAAACTAAAGGCCCAATTGGATCAATTACATAAATTCTTAAAATATGTCTCCACACCAGTGTCTCAACAAGCGGCTACTTTGGAAACCCCTGTCCTACTAAGCAAAAGGGAAGTGAATGATTTAGTGTAGATGAGGAGTAAGTCAAGGATTCTTGATAGATGGATTGATAGGCTTAATCAAGAGGTTGGTGAAGTGTTGGTAGACAATTTTAGAATTCATAGAGAAACACTTGAGTTGGTAGAAGAAATGAATTATCATGCTGAAGTCCTAGGGAAATAGGAGGAAGAATACAAAGAATATGTTAAGAAGTTAAATGACATAAGAAAAGTGTCAAAGTCAACTCTTTTAGAGCAGTCAATCCTAGAAGAAGATAATGTTGATTTCCTTGAGAAGACTGCTAATATAATCCAATTGAGATCCAATTTTATCTATAAGCATAAGGATGAAGTTCAAGATGATTGTAAGGAATTAAATGAACAAATTGATAAATTGGAAGTTGTAGTGGCCATTATAGTCAATGTGTATATTTCGGTTAAAGAAGGTGTGCCTTTGGATAAATTGAAGGAGAGGTGGAGCAATAGATTTCAAGAAGTGATGCAAAATGAAGATGATGGAGAAGACTTGTTGCTGGATAGACTTATGGATATTAAGGAGGAGGTAAAAGCTGCTAGGAGGGAGTTAATCAAATTGAAAGATATGTAAGAATTTTCTTCAGGAAAATTGAAGAGAATCAAGTTTGAGGATAATTGGGTAGATGGACCTGATGTGGATGTCCTTCAACAAGTATTCTCTAATTATGATGAATATCTCCTTGAGAATACAACATAGGGGTGATATGGAAATAAAACATTCTATCCATAACATACAACTTCATCTTCTCTCCTATTTTGTAGGGATGAATTGAAGGTTCTCATCAACTAGTTCTATTCTCTTTCTTGGGCGTCAGATTTTGGACATCAGGGCAATCACTTTTTGAACTAAAAACTAGTATGTTCCTCATTCGTTATGATTCCTTCATTTGTGGATCTGAATTTATAATTGAGATAAAACTATGCATGGCAAGCCTATATGTACTTTTAGGCTCTATTTTGTAAAGTTTGGCTAATTGAAGAAGGATTAGCCACCTGATATGATAGAAGATACGAATTACAGTTATAGATATTTTCACAATTGTCGCAAGATACTTGAAAGTCTTAAGTTGAAATTAGATACCTTTTACATTTTTATATGGTTTTCATGTTATTGTTGAAAATGAATCTATTTGATAAGGTTAATGAATCATAATCAATATGTATGCCAGTGAGTTATTGTGCCTAAACTTTTTCTATTTGATGCAAATCAATAGGGAAAACTGGATTTTAAGATTATGTCATTGAATTATCTATGAATGGAATTACTACATGTTTGTTGATTTGTGTTTTAAGCAATGAGTGAGTGATCTGTTTTAAATCTCAAATTATTTTGGTGAATGGTTGTGGTAATTGAATTAAGCACTATGAATGTATGTAATGGTGTAGATTATTCTATGGATTACATCATGTTGTGGTTTTTGGTCTATTGAAGAAACACTCATTAAGGGAATACATGTCTGGATATTGAGAATTTTTGTTTATATTTTACTGTTCCATGCCTTGATCTATCTTTTTCTGTTTATTTAAACCCCAAATTTAGGTTAATTAATCTGACGCGATCCCTTGAATATTATGGTTACATTGTCCATTGAGTAACATCAAAATAGTTGAGAACCAAATACCAGGACCTTGGGAGTTAGATTACTACATGTTGTCTTTATTTTTCAAGAGAAATAAAGTAGAGATATTCTATTTTATGTTGCTGTGTTTTTTTGACGATCAAAAATTCCTTCTTTTATAAATTTCTCATAGTTCTCCCTAGTAGATTCACCATTTCAGTTGGTTTTTTTTCCAACTAAGCTTTGGAGCTCTCTAAGAGGTAGCCAAGCCAACCTCTATATTCAAGAATCACCAAAAGCTAGTGGCCAACACGATGGGTAAAGCTTCTCAAGCACTTACCCCTACTCTTTAGGCTTTGTGGGACCATGGAGGGTATTCATTATTGTGTTCATTTGATATTCAATGCCTCAAGAAGACTTCAACACGTAAATTTGTCCCTACTAATTAAAAACACACATTATTCATCAAAGGTTTGGCTAACCTTTACACAAATAACTATTAAGTTTCCAGGAACACTAGGTTGTATGAGACATACATCTCAGAATGAATAAGATTTGAATTAAGTAATATTCTAACCTTGAATCCATAGCTAGGAATTTTATGATTTATTAGATTACAATAATTCCTAACAAATAGGCCAGTACTTCATTAAATTGGGTAGGAGGAGTCAAGCATGAAATACTCTGTCATACACAAAACATTTAACCCTGAAATGAACAGACCATTTTCATAATGCATTACATCATGAAAAACTCACAGTACTTAAATTATTACTTCTTACCAAATCCTTAGCGAATTTCCATAGACCTATGACTCTCTTAAAATTATTTAATTAACTCTTTGAGTTAAGACAATAAACAGAATCATACATTCAATTGAACCATTGAAGACAAATAAGCAATACTTGATATTTTCATTAATATATTATAACAACTGTACACAGGAGAGCACATACTTTAATTTTATAGATTTTTTTTGATATCAGCAATTTGTATAGAACTATTTAAGACTATTTCATACATAACCCATACCCAAGACAATTAGCTAGCAGATTCATCGAGAATTTTGCATTACATTCATTCACTATATCTTGCCTAGACCTTTCTGGATTCAAAAATCTGACCTCTGTAATGAGCCTTGAAATCTCTTTTATAGGATAAGAGAGAAACAAGCATCAAGCTCATTATAGTTACATCTAAAAAAAAATCATTTCAAAATAGAATTTCATCTGTATTTCAAAATTCCCAAACCATTAGATGTAATCATTTGCTGAATAGGGGAATCAAAATGTAACAATCCACAAAACTAGTTGGTGTCACCACACCCATAGAAAAATTTCATTAAGGCCTTTTTGTCCATATCCTCTTCGAACCCCAAAAAATAGCCAACATCACACTACAACAAAAACACCTAGACATCACCACCATCAACCAAAACCCAAACTAGCAATAGGGCCACGATACATGCACCCACTTTGCACTTTTTTCCATAGTAGGAGGTGAAACAACCACCACTTTAATCTCACTAGCACACTTCTTAGCACCATAACCAAGCACCTCACATGGTGCCATCACAAAAAATGGAGAAACCGCAAGGACCTCCTCGTACACACCAGCCATCTCAGTTAGAGCCATAAGTAATTAGTTGTAACTAGATTCAATTTTCGTATCATCATCATTGAAACTATTAGAGACGTCAATGGGAAAATTTTGCCTCTCCAAAGAGCCTTGAACGCAATGCAACTTGGCCTTTGGTCTCCACTCAAACTCTGTAGACCTCTTCTCCTTGCCATACACCACCTCCTCTATAATTGTAGCTTGGCCTTTCAGCCGAGAGCTACACTTGGTAAGAACTGGGATGCACTTTGTGCATTCCATCTTTAGGATCGGAGCACCTTGAAGATTAATCTGCTCATGTAATGACACATCATCGCACGACCTTCAAGGGTAAAAGCACAAAGTTGTGTCACACTTTATAAAAGAAACGACCAATGTTGATCCAAATTTTAAACTTGAATCACTAAAAAGTAGCATATATGTTTTGAATTTTAAAATGATGTAAACTAGTAAAATATGTATTTTTTAGTATATTTTATGTTTGTATTTTTTATAAGAATTTAAAAAATTATTTTAAACTATTTTTTCATAAATTAACACTATAATTTAGTTGCTGATAAAATGCTGAAAAGTGAAGTTGCAGGGGACGTCAAACTTTTTATAGTAAATTTAATTTTTATTCTTTCAAATTTTGTGTGTATTTATAACTTGAAACTTTAGTGCATGGACATTTTTTTTTCCAATTTTGATAAATATATATTTGTATATAAATATTAAAATGTGCATGAAGAAAAAACAACTGTTTCCATCAGACGTCAACATTCATATTAAATATTTAACTAAAATGGGAAAAAAATTATACCATCTTGAAATAGATTCTTTTATCTAGTGCATCATATTTTTTTCAATTTTTTTTAATAAGTTTTAGTATTTTTCCTTGGCATGGTAATCAACCTAATATTTTTTGCTGATAACCTACTTTTAGTATAAATAAAAATATGAATATAAATAATAATTTAACTATTAAAATAGTTATATTTTTGAAAACTACACTTATGGATCTACAAAAGGGTAGTTTTACATTTTTAAAAAACTGTTATTTACATGAGGAGGAGTTATTAAAACTTCAAGTTTTTCAAATAATTTTTTTTTTTTGTAAATTGGACTCAAAGTGGTGCTCCATATATTTTTAGCCAAAAATTTTAGTTGAATAAATTGTGGAAGTATCTAACTTAGCTAGAATGAATCTTACTAGGTCATATGTTTGATCAAAATTAATTTTTATTTAGAAATACTTAAATTTATTTGTGCTGATATGTTGGCTAAAAGTGTGACACAGCTTTGTACTTTTACCCTCAAACATTTATCTTGGTAGACCTACACATAGATGACAAAGAAGCGGTCGAACTACTCATCTTGCATCAATATTCAAGACCTTCACAAGAGCAATCAAAAGCCACATTAAATTTTAGACTCCTAATTATTGTGACAAAAATGATGAGCCTTCATCCATATTTATTGAGAAAACTGATGATGTTGATCATCAATTCTTTGAGAGTAGCACGAGCGAGTGAATGATTATTCACTAGTATCTATTTCATCATCATTAATTCCCAAGTACATGGAAATCGGCATACCATTCTTCATAATTTCTAGGAAGTATCTCTTCACACGCACATAGATTAGGTTGATATCCTCTGAAGAGCATACACCATTAATTCTCACCATTTGTAGAGTTCAAGTGGGCATCACATGGATAGTTCTATTCTTCAAATGTGAGCCATCGATCAACCAGTGAGATGGCCCTTTGGATGGCTTAGATCGAGTCAAAGATGTTTGAAAATTCCATGTTGTTGCATGGAAAGTCCATCGAACAATGGTCTCTTCACTTGTTAGAAGACACATCCATCACCCATGGGCCCCATCCAACCTTCCTACACCGCTAGTAGAGTCCATGTGTCACCATCGCATAGACCACACATGGTGTTAGGTAACACTATTTAATACTCTACGCAACACATGCACTACAAATTAGATTAAGACCAGATGGTATGTTAGATTCATCGATCCACCGCTAGCTAAGAGAATGGTGATAGTGGGATTGGGTCCCACATGAATTGGAGGATGCATGGTACAATCACAAACACCATGTGGCCTAGCTGAAATACATTTTTAAAATGTTGTGTAGTGCGCGCGCAAGGCTTGAATTTCAATCATTTCATCTGATGGCTTGGATTTTATGCATGTCCATGCATAGTTTGTTATAAAGAAGGGGCCATGGGATAGGTAATGGGTGATGACCCCTCAAAATAGATTAAAGACTTAGGACATGTCTTTAATAGAAAAATATTTTAGGCCGACCATGAAATATTTAAAAAAATTTAATAAACACCCGATGACCGATAGGCTTAGGCAAAGGGGCCAGTAATGGCAACGGGCACAATGGCCCAAGTTATAACTAGGACGACCAAAAACCTGATATAGGGATCAATGTAGAAGCATAATGCGAGGATTTAAGGCCTTTTGAAAAAAAGAAGAAGGGTAGAGACTCTAAAACCCTAGAACAAAACATCAAACACAAGGGTGGAAGATTATTAAAATTTTACATGGAACAAGCTAAAAAATGTCAATTTTTTAAAGTTCTATCATGGTCAAATTTAGCTAAACCCAAAATCCTACCCTTTAGCAGTAGAATCAAATTAGCGGGATAGAAAGGACCAATGAAGAGCTCTCCCTTGTTAAAGCTAGTCACATCAAATTTAAATTCAAACATTTGCACTATTAAATAGGTGCAAAGATCAAACCCCAATAAGAGATTACGTAAGGCTAGATCCAACTTGGCTGTAATCATAAAGTACTCCCCATCACTCCTCATAAATGCCTTTTTAAAAATAATCTCCACCTCATTATTCCAAATTTTCCACTTGTAAGATACCTCATCATTTAAACCCATCCACATTGCCTAGAAGACAAGAATGTGGACCCACCATAAGGCCAAATTAATTGCATAATTATTCATTATCATGGATTAAACATGTTCCTTGCTCCTTAAGGATTAAACCTTCAATACCAGGTAGAAGGTTCCCCAAATCTCACTAGCACTTATAAATTTTCCAATGGGTGCCAAAATTAGCCAAAGCATCTACCACTTGAGTACCCTCCCGATAAATGTGGGTAGCAAGCTTCAAATTCAACTTAGACATAAGAGGTTTTATGTTAATTAAAATGTCTTTAGTACTCCATCCCAGTAATCTTCCTAGGTTGGCCATATCAATTAAAGACTTAGAATCTCCTTCATTATGCATACTCTCAATCCCCATAATGACAACCAATTGAATGCCCTTTAGTAGTGCTCTATCTTTTGTAGAAAAGAGGATTGTATCCCAATCCCCCCAAGTAACCAGCCACAAAATTTCCCTTGCAGTCTCTTATTATACCTCCTATACTTGCCCTTCCCAAGTTTCCTTTGACAACTCCATCAAAATTGAGTTTATGCCAACCATGGTCAAGAGGTTTCTAGATAGTGTCCTATCGAGCTTGGGATCTAGAGTTGTCAAAGGAATAGACCTCCATATTTTGATGCCTATCTTTAGCCATTTTTATTTCCCACTTAGTTGAGGCCTTGTTTGAGATTTTCCCTTTGAAGAGAAAAGTTTTTTCCCTGATAAGCCTTGCCCCTATATCAAAAACCTCTTTTGGGCTCATCTCAATATTCTTGAATATATTTTTGTTCCTTTCTTTCCATAAACACCAACAAATAATGGGGGTACTTGGTTCTAGATCTCATGAGGAACAAGGTGAAGGAAAGGCCTTGACCAACCCAAAATAAAAGAATTAATGTCATTGTTCATAACCCACTGAGTACCCAACCTCTCCAAATCCATCTCCCACACACTAACAACAAACGAACAATACAAAAACAAGTGGTCCACAAATTGTTCATTGCACTTGCATAACAAGCATCTATTGGGGATCTGAAATCCCCTTTTCCTCAAATTATCTTGAGTAAGAATTTTTTAATGGCAAGTAGTCCACTAGAAAAAGTTTATCTTTGGGATCATGTGTTTGTTCCAAACTTGTTTCTAAGGTTCAAGAACAACACCCTAGTTCAATAATAGATTATAAGCCATTTTAACAGAAAGCTCCCCCTACTTATCAAGAGTCCAAAAAAATTTATCGTCCATGTTGTTTAACAATAATCTGGTAAGGGAAAGCAAATCTTGCAAGGAATTGGCTAGGAGACACAACTCAGGAGACAAAAGGTAGCAAAGGGCCAGGTCATTCCACCTCCGGGCCCCTTGCAGGCCAAGGAGATAATCTCTAATGTAAAATCCAAAGTGTAATGCCTACATTTTATTCTCTAAACAACCTAACATTCCACAATGACTTTACTAATTTTGTAAATGTATATATATTTTTTGTGTACTTAAAAGAGAAAAAACACTACAATTCACCTCTTATAGTTATAGTCAATGATCATACTAGTTAAAAGATATAAATGACTCACTATTTTTATTCATAGAGTCTATTTACTTTGAGTTGGCTTAACGTAGCTTTTTACACTCCATCATGTCCAAAAAATCCTCACTCTCAATAATTATACCTGTAAGATCTACATGACTTGGAACACACATAAGATCAAAGGTAGTTATCACATGTTTACCAAGATAAGCTATATAAATCAATGATATATTATAATTTTAGGAGAAAATAACAAGTCACATACAAGACTCAGATGAACAATCCTAAGGGCCCGACGTAATGCCTCAGGGGCTCATCATTTGATGGACTTGCCTAAATATATATTTCGCAGAGGCACCGTAGTTCATCAACTAGACTTCAACCATCTCCCACATGGTTGGGTAACAAGGATTACAATACTAGGTTACAAATATGGCTTAAAAACAACATCAATTACAAACCACTAACACATCACCATACTGAAATAATGGGTGGTGTTGGTTCAAGGTCAATGATCATGACTAGACCCACACATAGGAATCCTCAAGATTTTTTCTAAAGAAACTATATGATGCACACACAACCCTCTTCTACCCCCAACTCAATATATCCAAACCTTATATTTGACATAAATAAGGGAGAGTAAAGAATATGAATGCTCACATGGTAAACTTGTCACTTTAAATACTGAAGTCAAAAATCAAAACTTTTAACATCCTTAAAACAATAAACCTATCATACTCAAATGAGGAAAGCAACCATCAATTTCATAACTAATGCTTCAAATTTAATAATGCATTCATAGCCAAAGACACTAATGTTTATTCTTACTCACTAATGTTTACAATTTTTTTTACTAATATAGAAATCTCTCTTTCCATATGTACATTTATGAAATTAATATTGTAAAAATATGATAGTATTATCATTGATTTCACAATCACTTAACATAATTTTCTAATTCAATACACTGAAAAGTACATATATTATAAGTAATATAAATTCAGCTCTAATCAAGAATTACTCAATACCAAAAAAAAGCAATCTTATTAAACTATCTTTAGGATGCACATTAATAACAAGTTATCTAGTACATATATTTAAACTTAAGATCCAAATTTGTGCTTCCTTTACATCTATTCATTTGCTACTAATTGAATAGTTGTGGTGCGTATAGCTATAACTATGTAAATAAAATTTTAATAATATAAGTAATAAAGAAGATATCGCACAACAAAATATATCTATATGAATTCCATGGAAACAACACAAGATAGTATCTAAACACAACTTAATCATATGTATCTTCCTATTCCATGGAAACAACACAAGATAGTAGCTAAACACAACTTAATCATAAGTATCTTCCTAAAACATATATTCCTTTTGTACAAGATATTAGGAGGATAAATATATTTCATGATTTCACTCAAAAGACATTAAGAACTAACATTATGTGAAGTAAATGACATAATGCATTATCATGTTATGTACCAAGCATGAAGTACTAATGAGTAAGTGAAATGAATGAGATTACTTCTATATAAATGTATATTATTATTAAGAATGAAACTCCTCATGTGCTATTCCTTAAAGCACCTAGTTGAAGTGTGCTCTACAATTCAATAAACCATCTATATGTTCATGTATTCAATAAACCATCTATTTGTTCATGTATCTCTTTCTTGGATTAATAAAATGATCATGAAATAAATTTAAATATACAAGCTACAATTTAGGATGCAAATTTCTAGAATACCATAACATTTTGCATAGTCCTAGTGTACCGTTCCTGAAACACACAACAATATGATCTATTTTTAACTTCTTAAAATAAATTAATATTTCCAAATTAAACTTTTCAAATACAAGTAAAAAGTAATAAATATTGATTTCTTTATATTTTCTTTTGTTTATTTATTTCTATATACTTAACTATTACTACTTTTCTTGGAGATAATAACTTACTCCAAAATAATATCATTTTAACTTATTAAAGTAAATTAATATTTACAAATTTAACTTTTCAATTTTAAGTAAAAAGAAATGAATATTGATTTCTTTATATTTTATTTTATTTATTTATTTCTTAACTACTTCTTTTCTCGTGATATTAACTTACTTCAAATTAATATCCTTTTAACTTCTTAAAATAAATTAACTTCTTAAAGTAAATTAATATTTTCAAATTTACCCACTCACTTTAACTTCTTAAACTAAATTAATATTTGCAAATCTAACTCTTCGATTTTAAGTAAAAAGTAATTCAATTTTAAATAAAAAGTAATGAATATTGACTTCTTTTTAAGTTTTTTTTTTTAAATAATGCTAATATTATCCAAACTTATTTTATTTTTAAACTTCATTTAAAATAATACTAATGATATTTAATCTTTTCTATGTTCTGACGTTACACAGAGGCAAGCAGGTAAAGGTATCAAAGATTGCATTTTATTTGCAGGACAAATCTAGCATCGTAGGGTTTTATTTTGACATAAATTCTCAAAGACAAAGCGGCATACAATATAGGAAAATACCACATTGTATGTCCCAATATATCCAAGAGCCTTTACGAGGATCACGAGCCAATCATGTTCAACTAAAATATTATTTAAATCATCCACTTATAACAATTGTTTGATTTGTGCTTCTTAGTCTTGATCGAAAATAAAAATTCCTATTTACTGCAAACTCTAGCCTCATTTTCCAAATAAGAGAGGCGCATCTTTATTCTATGGAAATATATTGGACTTCTTCAAGCAATCGACTTTCTAGATTTAGTTGCAACTATTTTGGTAGATGTGAATGCAGAATGGGAGGAAGAGTTTGGAGGAGCTAAAACCATCTCATGTCACCACTGGAGTGTGATAAACACTAGATTTTTGTGATGTTAAATGGAGCCCGATTTTTTGATTAATGCTGGAGTTTTATCTAGGTAATTTCAATTTAAGTGGTTTTGTGATTAATGAATGTGATCAAGTATCTATTATATTTCATAAGTTCCTTTGTAACATGATAACTATGGTTTTAATGATGAGGGATGCATGGACTGTAACCATGAAACCTCAACTTCTGAATGTGTAAGCATTTTAATTGATGAATGCTGATTGCTGTTATATTTTTTTTTAATATTAAAGACAAAAAATATTTGTCAAAAGTTTTTACCTTTACAAGGCCATCTTAACCATGATTTACATGAGAAAAAGGTGTCTAAATTCATAAGGTACTAGAGGTTATGAATTTTCTCACTTTTATCTTTAACTCTGATGCAAAAACAACTTGAATTCATAAGTCAAAGTAGGTTTAATTTATAATAATAAGGTAGAAGAATGGACTTCATCAATTTTCTATATCAGTTTCTACTTAGATAAACTAGTATATCTTTACAGAAAAATAAATTGAAAACAATTGTAAAGGAAAATAATTAGCCAAACAAATTTACCTCTAGGAAATAGTAGTCATTGTGTAGAAGAAATCTGAATACAAAGATCTAGATTAAAATAATAGTTACTCATATAATTTTGAATAGCATAATACTAGTTTAAAGTGTTTCATTCTGGATCAGTCTCTTAAGCAAGACTCAGAGGTTTCTAATTACATTCTTCTAGAATATTCTCAATTGGATAGACTTAGGTATCACTGATAAACTCGATTTACATTTGCAGATTTTTCCCATGCAGCTTGATTGGCATAGTGGTTAAAGAGTCATATAAAATCTATCAAGGTTGTTTATGCACCCACTCACTGTATCTCAATGTATCAATATTTCATTTCAGAAAAACTGTTAAAGACGACATAATTTTAAGAAATTTTTCACCCACATACTTGAATGCTCACACTAGCTAAGAATAATATGGTACAAGTAAATTTTTTAACTTAATTATAAGAACACCAGAGAGATTAATTCATTTAAATTGATAAATCAGAAATGTTTGTGAAGGCTTTGTTGACGCAGAAATTTGCATGTAGCAGCAGCCTTATGGGAAAATTAGCTAATGGGGGACATTGTGCACTAGCTAAGTGACCTCCGGGATTTTATCAAATCTGACTCTTTGTTTAGTGGGGAGAAAAGGGTTAGAGAGATGGTGAAAATGCAAAAAACTACACTACAGGTAATGCGCCAAGATCATAAATGAATTTCAATTGAGCACAGTACAAAATGCAAAGGCTCAAACCACTAAAATGTTGTTAGTTAAGTTACTTTTCCTCAAAAGAATTCATCACATAAAATACCCTCTAATTCGTGTAATATAATCAAGCATAACCTTATCTAACACAGAGGAGTCAAACAAACATGATCTGCATTCATTGAGTTATGAAAAATTACAGAAGCTGAAGAACATAAATTCATATGAAAAGAAGATAACAGCACAGACCAATAGTTCTAACAAATGCTTGAAAATAGAAAGGTTGAATTCCTTTGGCACAGTCCAAAGTCTTTGAATTTAAAAGAAAACTATTACATAAGGCTTTCTTCCCAATGCTCGGGAGTTTTTGCAAAACTTAACCAACCAACAATAAAAGAAACATGACTATATTTATTGGCCAGCCCACTGCCTGAAGATGCCCCAAGAGAAAAGAAAATCACACACAGCAACCGACGGCCCAGATCCTCTCGAGCTGCCAGAGCAAACATCAATCGATCAGTTAACATGCCAGTAAAGCCATAGAATATAATGGAAAACCATGCAGCAGTAGGAGAGAACATGTGGCACCATAGCGAGAAACACGGCAGCAGGGGAGTACAAAAGGTCCGGTGACATTTCCAAGATAAATGGCGTAGGAACAAAATCACCACGTGTTGCTCAGATGGAGCCTAACAGAAAGTTGAAAAGGTGCCCAGCAGAAAGCCTTGAGAGAGAGCCACGTGGAGAGCTCCAAGAAAAATAAAGAATGAGGTGGGCCCAACTCAGAGAATAGCTAGAGTGAGCCATGTGGCACGCAGACGGAGATTGCTGAAAAGTGAAGCAAAGGAAAAGTGAAAATCTTAGTGCGGAAGCCACGTGGAGTGCTCCAAGGTTGGTGAGCATTTGAAAAATAAGGCACAACTGTGAAGGTAAATATAGAACTGCAAAGGCTTTAGTAGTTTTTGTTGAACAGTTTGGCGACTCATAAGGGCTTTTCGCTCGCGAAAAGGAGAACCCCAGAAACTTTGGCTCAACATAAAAAATGCTCACAACTTCAAGAGGGTAGCTTGTAGATTGGTCCATACTTCATTTGATGGTGCAGAGAGAGTTCACATATGCTCGTGAGCCAACCTGAGATCAATAATTACTTTGAAGGGCAATCCGCCTGATACTTTTGTTTCCAATTCCAATTGGAAGAAAAGTTATGCTAGGTGATGTACGATTCCCTTAATTTCTTCAGCAGTCAGGGATTGATCAAAAGTTTGGAAGATAGAAAGGTCCCGCTTCTTCTCTTCGATCATTGCAACAATATGCTCCACACCCGCTACCACCTAGTCTGCAATGAAAGGTGAAGGGAGGCCTCTCTGAGTCAAGCGGGAAAATTTTGCCCGCATGTTGCTGGTAACTTGGTTTAACTGAGCTTTGTAATCTGCTACCTATTGAACAACCTCATGCATGGAGATGAGGCTACTCATGCCCAAAGCTATTGTCATTCGGTCATTGATGCCCATGCCACTCAATGCTTCATCTGAAGCAGTATACAACTTACCCATCAAAATTCTAGCCTCTGGAACCTTGTCAGAAGTTAACTCCTGAACCTACTGTATCGATTCATTCATTGTTCCATAGAGGCTAGCCACTTGCGTCATAAAATTTAAGGTGGGTTTAAGACTAAGGCACAAAACCTTCGCCTTGTCCCAGTACGATGCATGCAACTCTTTGGCAATTTCCAATGAGCTCATTTGGGATGCAAGGGGTTGGGTCTTTAGGGTAGCCAATTCTGCTTCTCTGTTGCTCAAACTCGCCTTTACCTCAGAAAGCTTTTGTCTAGCACCGCTAGCTAGTCCCTCAGAGTGAAAACTTCCTTTTCCTTTTCTACCAGGGCCAATTCGGCCTGCTTAGTTTTTTGAATTTCCAACTCTAGGTTGGCATTCACTTTAGTAATTTTGGCAATGGTGCTCTACCAGAGCTCTTTCATTCTCTCAGTTAATAGGTCAAACTCAGCGCAGAGTTTCTCCTCATTTGCTCGGCTCTGCTCGAACCTTTGCTCGAGAGTCGGAACAACCTCTTCGCTCAATTCCTAAAATTCCTTGATTTTAATTTTGAAGGCACTCCTCTCCTTCTCTAGGCGACCTATCTCATTATCTTGGGCCTTAAACTTATTTACCCAGATGTTGACCTTGCTTTTGAGCTCCGCTATTTGATCATCCTTCTTCTTCGCCTACCGACTGAGCTTGAAAAAATCAGTGGTTACTATTTTTTGGGTCTCCTCCATTAGCTCAACTTTATCCCATGGCCAGGCCTGTTGCAAGTATAACCTGATAGCATTCATAGAATAATCACTTGGTTGCATTTCACCTACTGCCTTGATCACATTAGGAGTGATCTTCACAAACATCAAGGAATTCTGACTTTCATTGAATACGGTTTGCAAGTGGGGCTCCGCCTGCCTGGTTGCATCCTTCTGTCTTCTTTTATTGATCCAGTTGGTGCGAGCGCTTTTATTTGCATCAACCTACGAGAAATATTCTTGGGTTGGAATACCCAGTCTGCCAGCAAAAGGATACTCTTGAGGGACGGTCAGTAGGAAAGACAATGTATTTGATGCATTAGAAGTCTTGCTAGGTCATGTTATAATAGCTGGGGAGAATGGCAGGATGAATTGGTTGTTCAGAGGGGATGATAGTGAAGTGTAATGGAAGAGTGGAGATGCACTAGCCACAGGGCTGGGCCTTGAAGATAAAAATTGTTGGCCTACAATCCCAAAACTTACACCAAATTGGGTTCCAGGTAAGATATGTGAAGTGGGGGATAAAGGTGAGAAACCAAGAGGGGTGAGACTGGAATGCCCGACAAATCCATGGCAGAGAGAACTGGCACATATGAAAAAGCAGGGGAAGATGAAGGAGAGACTAAAGACATAAATGAGAGAGAAGAGGGAGGAAAATTTACCTAAGGCACAAGCGGAGCCTCAGACGTGTCAACTGTTTCCTTTATCAACTATTCCTCCTCCACACCAGGTTCTCCGGTTCATTGTCGCTTCTCCTCTGGAAAATCAGCGAGGTCAAGAATCACCCATCTCTTACCACTAGTAGTTCTTGCCTACCTCTGTGTTGATTTAGAGGAGGAAGATGGCTTCGATGTTTGTGTGTGCAACTCTTCCTCCTACATAGGTTGCTTACCAATAACCTTCTCATGCATTGGTCTCCTAGAAACGACAAGGGGATTCTGAGTTACTTCCTCCTCCGATTCTACGGTAGCCTCCTATCTTCTATATTGTTGCATGGATGTTGAGTGGTTCAAAGACCTTTCAACATCCGGATGTTCAATTTCCTAGATGTCATCAAATCTTTCATCAAGGGCTACTTCATCATAAAGCTTGCCAACTGCTAGAATCTACTACCGGTATACCCAAAAGGCTTGCATCTTCTCGAGCGCCCAACCGAACTTACTCAATTGAGTGACTAGGGAGGGGTTGATCTTCAACTATGGGCTGACCCTCCCACGATGTGATAAAAATTCAGCCATGGCAGTCGGCCATCCGCTATAGGCAAATAATCAAGGCCTACATATCTATTTAAATTTCCCTCCTCGGTATTCCTCTGGAGGTCCCAAAGTGGCCGAGGTGAATGCAGGATCTTGATGCCAACTCCCGATAAATTATTTTCAAGGTTGTAATTCCAGCAATTGTCTATTAATACCAACCCGAGGTGACCCAACTTTGAAAGAAGAATTACTGAGGTATCAATCTTTGGGGTCCTTTTTTTAATCACCGACATTGAACCAAACATGATTGGTAGCAGCAAATAGGAGGTTAAGTTTTTTCTCCCCTAATAATCATCATCAAGGGTACATAGCTATCTCATTGCCTCCAGGGCCAACATTCTATTAGAAAGAAAACAAGGAAGTCGGAAAGACTCCTGGATGAAACCTGGCATGCGTAGCATGGTGAAATCCACAACAAAGAACTAGTTACAGGGCGGAGTTAGCTTCCCCAACTAGGACTTCTGTCAGGGTGATATGCGTTTGGTCATATTTATGCCAGTTTTATCCAAAGCCCTTATAACCGGGGCTATGAATGAATCCAAAAATGCAACATAATCAAAGGTTTTTGACATGACAAGGGTCCATGTCAAAATCGGCTTCCTTAAGCCACCCTCATAAAAAACAGACAGGAACATGGACGTCGAATAGTAATCCGGGTTCTGATGCAAAATCAAGTAAGCCAGGAAAGATGAATACATGAACTTAGAGCCGACCCCAAATTCATGTAATTGCTGCCAAATTCCATCACTAACAACTCTTGTTGTCTAGGAGCAGAGGCTCGTGATTCCTTTTCAGCATAAATTTGAGGCACATTTGAAATGAAAAAATGCTCTTGTCGAAGTCTAAGCCACACACCAGCGCCAACATAAAAGTGATAGAGGAAGACCCACCTTTCAGAGTTTTCAAATTGAAAGAGAATTTGGGCGATGTTAAACTACTCGTTGGCTGATTGATCTCAAAGTGATAAAACTGTGGCCCCGATTGGAGGTCTCCCCACTTTTGCTACATCCTTTCCACTTCAAAAATCTCAGCTTCACTAGTTAAGAGAAGAGGGATGCACAACATATCTTGAATAGCCTCAGGGCTAATGACTACCCTGAAATCTTTGCCGCTGATTACCCCTGTGCCCAGGTCGAAATGTGTCGCGCATGTTGCCATAACTTCTGGGCAAAGGTGTACCAAATGAACTATGTACTGTGTGAGCCCACATAACCATAGCTATTTGTGAAATTGGTCTATCATATGCTTCATTTTTTTGCATGTGGCCTCCTTGAGGCTCTTAGGATTGTGAGATAACTCAGGGTCAAAGACGTTATCACAGTCCTCAAAGACCATTGCCTGATCTCTATGAGGAACCATGCTCAATAACTTCTGGTTCTTTGGAAGAGTGAAAGGCCATCTAGGCTTTGCAGGTATGCCTGGAGTGGCATAAGACTCCCCATCATAAATCTGCATGTGAGGTGCATTCTTCATTTGCTCACTTAGTTTTACTAGAGCCAGGACCTCTGTAGGGTTCTCTACAATTTAGGCCATTTTTGATATTCGCAAGAATTTTTTCTCCAAACCTTAGCTAACCTTAGTTGCTTAATCCTTGGTAACCTTTTGTAATAAATATGTTCTCTGCATTCCATAACCTGCCTTTTCGATCCTGAAGAAAAGCGGCCAAAAAGGGTACATGCCAGCCATTGACACCAAGTTGCTATTATGCATTGCCAGGTTTTATTCGTGAAAAAGGATCGTCGACCAGCCAAATTGCTCAAGCATTTAATAGATAGTCTTTCACGTGTGACGGAGCTTGATTTTTTCCTCGAAAGATGAACCAAGCCAACCTTTGTGAACCTCCTCACTAACTATCTGCATTAATTGATTTTAATGTTCGTACGGGGCACATCGCCCAAGAACCCTTTCTAAGATTTTGCCTGATTCAGATGAGATGACGACACTTGTATTGATACCTAGGTGATATTTGAATGGATGTGGAAAGTCAATAGAGCAAGTTGCAAGATGTACCTGCACCTTCCCATCATCTCGCACACTGCAACACAAAAAAATGAGGCTTGGCGGCACGCTTAGGCTCAGTCGATAATCATGATTCTCTTGGCTGGCTAACCTTAGCCAATCTATAAATAAGACCTCTTCATAGCATTGCAAATTACAAAGTTTTCAAGCCCTCGTAGCTTAGTAAGCTCTTTTTGCCTTAGCAATTGAGTTACTTCCCAGCCCGAAGCAAACAACATGGAAACACTAGTAAGACTTGTCTACAAAAAGACTCAGGCTGCCTTTCTCGAGAAAATTAGATGTAGTTGCCTAAAGCATATGACAGGTGTGAAGAACCTGTTGTATGTGAAGGCAATCAAGTGGGTCCTTGGGAAAGACTACATGGAGTATGAAGAACAGTACTGAGTGAATACTAGCATCTGTTTGCACTTTGTCACCTCGCTGCTGGACATTAGCGTTTCCAAACACAAGCTTTTCAAGCTAACAAAGTGGGTCTTTCCTCGGTGCTACTTTGGAGGCTTGGATTAGATTGTGCACATGGCACAATTTAATTGTGGGATTCCCTCGGTTCGTAACATTCACCTGTAGCAATTACATGGAGGCATTGTTCCAACCAAGCCCTTTCTATTCGAGTTCGAGCTAGAAACTCATGAGGAGCATCATGCCAAAGTTCATGTAGATTGCTACTTCCTCATGCGTGTGCACTACATCGAACCATTCCAAAATCTTCAGTGGTATGAAGATTTTGAAAGAATGGTGTTCCTTGATGTCGCACCACCTACTGCCATGATTGCTAGTCCTTCCCACGGTTGACTTGAGAATGAAGATGATCTAAATTTTTGTTTTTTCCCCTCATAGGCTCCGCTCTATAGCGAGCATATGTAAACGTTAATACATGGCCTTTGGCCAAAATATATTGTAAATTTCTGACTCTTATGAATATAATATATATCTTTTTCATAAAACTTAGCCCATTCACAATATTTTCCTTTATTTTTCTACACCATTGTTGCTATTTTGTTTCATTTCTTACACTGAGAGGATTCAAAACTTAAAGCAGGGAAGACTAATTACATATATACAAATGTACAAAACATCTCGCAGGTAGAATTAATAAAATATTTTAAGATGTATTCCACTGACTGGAATACTCAGGGTGTTACCTTCCATATCCTCCAACTCGAAAGAGTTGGATTGTTTACACTGGGCAATTTTGAATGGCCCTTCCTAGAGACTACCAAATTTTCCATTTTGTCTAGGCTTCGCTCCACGTTCATTGAATTTAAGAACCAAATCTCCACATGATCAGAAGCCCTTTTGTCGAACCATTTCTTTACCACCTATTAGCGGTTGTTCATCGTTTCTAGGGCATGCTCTCTTTTCTCTTGTACCTCGAGCAACTCAGAGAACCTCACCTCTATCGCTCTATTTTGTTCAATTTCTAGGGATTTGAGCAATTGTAGGGTGGAAATTTTCGTGGCGATAGGCACAAATGCCTTCTTCCCATACACCATCTTGTAAGGAGATGTCTTCAATATCTTCTTGGGCATAATTCAGTCTGCCCAGAGCACTGTCTGGAGGTTCCTATGCCACTCTTTTTGATGTTCTGAGCCTACCCTTTTGATCAACCTAATGAGGTTTTTGTTATTAGACTCCACGAGACTATTTCCTTGGGGATAGTAGTTAGAGGAGGTCTTTAGGAACACTCCATATTTTAGTGCAAACTAGCTCATCTTTGAGCTGAGAAAAGCCTTAGCATTATCAGAGATGATTGTTTTAGGCGGACCGAATCTGGCCACTAGCTCTTCAAGGAAATTAACAATCTCTAATTTTGTTGCATTTTTTAAAGGCACTACTTCTGCCCACCTAGTAAAATAGTCAGTTGTTGTTAGTATCCATCTATGTCCAGCTGAAGAGAAAGGGTTAATCATCCCAATGAAATATAAACCCCATTGAGCAAAAGGTTCTTTTACCACTATAGGCCTTAAAGGCATAGCAACATTCTGTCTCTTTCTGACATACAACTGACATTCCTTGCAAGACTTAATCAATGAAAATGCATCATTAAAAAGTGTTGGCCAAAAATAACCAGCACATATAATTTTAATTGTCATGGTTCTTGTAGAAAAATGTCCTCCAGTAGGGCTATTATGGTATTGATTTAAAATCTTCTTGGCTTGCTCCTCATTCACACATCTTAGCATGATGCCTTTAAAATTTATTTTAAATAGGACACCCTCCAAAAGAATATAACTACTATTTTGTAGGCGATAAAAACATCTTTTAAAGGATGGGAGAACGATCAGATACCTCCCCGTCTGTATGAAACTTATTTTATCATCAAGCTAGTTGCTCTGAGAATTCTCTTCATTTATTAACACAGACTCCAGAGCTCCAAGCTTTGTCACTGTTTCACTGTTTTCAGTGATATACTTGCACAATCCTTTTCCCTTGATAGTCTTGACAGGTCTGACTTCAATATCATATTCTAGGATCATAGTGATCCAATTGGCTCTTTTTTCAGTGATTTCCCCCTCCATAATGTATTCTCACACACTAGGATGCAGTACACAAACAATCACCTTATTATATGATATCAAATGTCAGAAATTCTTCAGCCCATTAATAATGGAAAAGGCTTGCTTTTCTACAAAGTTATACTTTACTTTGTACTCTTTCAAGGTTCGTAAGTAGAAAGCAACAAGGGACTCCCTGTATCTTCATCATCCTTCTGCATGAGCACTGTGACAATACTATTTCCACCACCAAAAACATACATAATAAAATCTTTTGCCAGGTCTGGGTTAACCAACACAGGGGTGGAAGAAATAGCCTCTTTTATAAGCTCAAAAGTTTTTCTAGCTTTGTTCATCCATTTGAAAATCTAATCCTTCTTGAGCATTAAGGTAATAGGATGAACAATACCTACAAAATCTGCAATAAAATGACTAATAAAATTTACCTTACCCAAGAAAGACTGCACACCCTTTTTGTTGACGGGTAATGAGAGTTCCCAGATCGCATCCACTCTTTATGGATCAATGGCAATGCCTTCCTTGGAGACAACATACCCTAATAACTTTCCTTGGGGAACTCCAAATACACACTTCTTCGGGTTTAGATAAATCCCAAATTCTTGGCACTTCTGGAAAACAAGCTCCAAATGATCAAAATGATCATCAACAGATTTTGAGAATATTGTTAAGTCATCTAGATAGATGAGTATAATCTTATGGATCAAATCTTTAAAAGCAATGTCCATAACTCTCTAAAAGGTGGTTCCAGCATTTGAGAGCCCGAAAGGCATTTTAGTATATGCATACGTTCCCCATTTTGTGGTGAACGCTATTTTGTATTGGTCCTCTTCCTTTATGCGAATCTGGTTATAGCCCGAAAAACCATCCAGCATTGACAACATTTCAGAGCTAGCAATAGTTTGCAGAATTACCTCCATTGAAGGCAAGGGATAATGATCCTTTAAGGACGCTCTATTTAAATCTTGAAAGTCTGCGCACAAGCGTATATCTCCATTTTTCTTTCAGACTGGCACCAGGTTTGACACCCAAGTGCTGTGTTTGATCGAGAACACTATTCGGGATGCCATCAACTTATTTAGCTCCTGTGACATAAGAGATTCTATCTTTTGGTTCACAGGTCTATGTTTTTGATGAACTGGCTTTGCTCTTTCTGCCAGTTCAATTGTATGCTCGATGATCTGGGATCATATCCTTTAAGATCATCATATGACTAGGCAACTATGCTCAGATATTCTTTGCAGAAATGCCTTAGTCTATCCTTATTCTTCTGAGAAACTTATTTTCTGACCTTGAGCTTTTTATCTTCCCCAATATGCAAATTAGTGTAATCGCCTTTATCAGCCACCAACTTCCTTTTGTCTCTTGTCGCATCATCAAAATCAAAGAGGCTCTCTAGAGTAACTAGGCCTCTCAGAAGCTTGTTGAATTTTAGCTGGATAATCTAATCCCCATAAGCTTCAGCGATCTTTGGTTGTAGCTGATCAGCAAACTCTTCGGATGATTGGAGGAATGATTTAATATGAGCATCGCTATCGAACACCTACCAATCTTGATTGTTATCGGGGATAGAAGGTGTTACGATTACCCTTACCACATGCTTATTTCTCAATAATTCAAAGGCCGGCTCAAACTGAGCTCCAATAATCGCCATTTTATCGGCCTCAAAATTCAACTCTCTCGGAATAGCTTGGATATTGAATGCTTCAAAGTTGTCAATTAGATCCCAGACTCTATGTCGATAGAATTGCATACAGATTTTTTTAGCAGCAGAAGTCCCACGGATTTGGTTACACACTAACTCTGAATCCCCGAAGACACTTATCTTCTTGGCCCCCATTTTTCCTGCAAGGCTTAAACCATGGACGAGCCTTCATATTCAGCTTCATTGTTCAAACATGCAAACTGGAAATGATAGGACCTCAAGGTCTTATCGTCGGATGGGGATATCAAAAAAATCTCTGCTCCAGCTCCTACTCTACATATGGCTCCATCAAAGTATAAGGTCCATATTTTCAAAGACTCTTCACCTTCAAATTCTTTAGTAACCTTGGGCATGATCTACCCTTCTTCATGTATAACATAGGTTCTAAGGCCAGTTGCATGGTAATTCCCGAAAGGGTCTGTATCAATGAATTCTTTTAACAAATTTTCTTCATCTTCCATCCGGGAGCTAATAGCCTCCTCTCCTTCAAGAAATTCCACATTGATCCTTTCTTCCTGAGTGATTGAAGTATGTGCTACTTCAAAATTTAGCATAGCTTCATCAGCAATATGTTCGGAATGCAAAGTTTCCAACAATAGTTTCATTTTAGCCCCATGCTTAGTCCTCAAAATCAAGTGCGACTAGTCTAGCACCAAATATCGTCCTACATTTGTAGTGAACTCTCAGGACAAGTAGATCCCAAATAGAGGAGGGATATCGATGAGTATGGTATCTCAATTTATAGTGATACTAGGGTAGGCAAACAAAGTCATAGGTAATTCTTTGATTATCCCGACACTATCAACCTTATTTCCATCAAGCTGCATGACTCCTCTATTCAAAGGTTCATACCTTAAACCCAAAAAATTAGCTACTTGCTTTGGCATGACAGTGGTGCTAGCACCAGAGTCGATCATATAGTTATGCAGTAGCTTGTCACCAATAATCAGTGTTAGAAAGAAAGGCTCAGGTTTAGGCTTACTTTCCCTTCTAGACTCGAGCTTCTCCTCCGGTTGAATTTTTAGCACTCTATCCAAGTCGGGCCTAGATACTTTCTCCTCATTAGATTGAGCATGAACCTTAGTATACTCCTCTACTAACAATGCCTTTTGCAACAACACCTTTTGCTCTGGAATAGCCAGGATGTCCCACAGAGAAGCGTTGGCAAATGACTTCTTTAGTTGTTCCACCACATTGAATTGCACTTGTGACTGGTGAGTTACAGTGGCTTGCTCCTTAAGTTTGACAGTTGGTACAGGCCTGATGGCTGGTGCATCTAGTTGTTTGACAATAGTAGTGTGACTGTACATGCCTTTACCTTCGAAGGAAGTGGATTCAGAGAGCTAGGAATAGTCGTTTCTGACTATGGTGGGATTGGCAATAGGCCTGCCGCTGGGCTAGGCATTAGTTGTGATATAGCATTGGTAGGTAAGGTCGTGAAATCCCTAGTGAATCTATGCTTAGAATGTGTATTATAGTCAGATTGCACTCGGGGTACTTTATCTATATGGATATCATTCAAAAATGCTGACTCTTCTCCTTCCATCCAAGAGAAGAGAGCCTGGTCCGGAACAATGTCCGACTCTTGCTGGATAGACATCCCCTGCATTTGTGCGGTGAGGAATGCATTGTCCATTTGTTGAGAGACATATGGTGGGTTGGTGGAAACATATGTGCTGCATTAGCTACATTGATCTGTGACTTGTTATTGCAAATTTCCTCGCAGACAGCTTCATGGCATATGTACATCATTGCAAGGAAAACACCATGAATTGGCATCTTCGGCTAAATTGTTTTGTCCTGCCACCAGCTCCTTATTTGAACTAGGATGAACAATCTACATAGGTAGGGTTACAGTAACCATCTAGTTACTTGGCTGAGCCGAGGTATTCCCATGTGACCGATCTTGCCACTGAGTTGATTAGTACGGAGGTTTTCTGCCTTGGTAATTTTGGTATGTAGGCTTTTGATAGTTGTATTTCTGTCACTTTAAAGTGGTCAACTCATTAGTCATGGCCCGCATTTTTTCCCTCATTTCATTCATCTCGGCAGCCATGGGATTAGGTATAGGAGCTACCATCGAGGTAGAGCTCAGAACACTTCCGAGATAAACATACATAGATTGGGGAGGAGCCGTAGGCGCACTGGTGGAAGGAAATTTGGCCTCTGTAGCATTGCACTCGGGGAACAATGGCATGATGGGTCTTGGTGCTAACTTTCCTGCAACAATCAAATTATTTTCTACGGTGACAACCAAGGAATAAGCATCAAGAAGAGTGTCTCCACCTAGAGCTTGTAACATCATGGAGATATAAGCATTGATCAACTTTAGATAGAACATGAATGCTAGATCTAGAGGTGGTTGGTTGCCCACAGAGACTATCTACTAGGTTGAATGGAACCTCACATTGAAATCAGGTAGAGCTTCATGAGGGGCTCACTTTATATTTTCCAGTTGGTGGTATAGTGAAGATTTGTCACCAGCGTTTGAAAAACACTCATAAAATGGGGTTTCGAGCCGATCCCAAGTAGCAATAGTACTAGCTTGTAAATTCTTGTACCAATTTAGCACCTTTCCTCAGAAGGAGGTGACCAACAATCTGAGGGCTGCATTTTCATTCGATACGCCATGTACTAGACATACATCTGCTACATCTTGTAGATGCTCCATTGGTGTCTTTGATTCATCACCGAAATATTTAGGGATAGCCTTTAGAGTGGAAATAGGGATAGGGGCCCATACTGCAGGAGGCACAAGTGCTACTAATAGACTGTCGGAGTCCCAAGCTACATAATTTCTAGCAGCCATAGGTATAGGTGGATTAGGCGATGATAGAGAAGGAGGAGGTGAAGGGCTACCTTGGTGACCTCTTGGGTGCACATAAACTAAAGGCGGTACAATTTGGCTAGGGACTCTCACAGTATGTGACCTAGTCACAGGTCGATGGCTCATACACACTTATAAAGATCAGGTGAATGTGCTAGTTCATGGTCCCACCGGGTGTGCCAGAAAAAGAACTGTTGACGCAAAAATTTGCATGTAGTAGCAGCCTTGTGAGAAACTTAGCTATTGTGGGACATTGTGCACTAGCTAAGTGACCTCCGGGATTTTATCGAAGCCGACTCTTCATTTAGTGGGGAGAAAAGGGTTAGAGAGATGGCGAAAATGCAAAAAACTACACTACAAGCGATGCACCAAGATCATAGACAAATTTCAACTGAGCATAGTGCAAAATAAAAAGGCTCGAACCACTAAAATGTTGTTAGTTAAGTTAATTTTCCCCAAAAGAATTCATCACATAAAATACCCTATAATTCAAGTAATATAATCAAGCATAACCTTATCTAACACAGAAGAGTCGAATAAACATGATCTGCATTCATTGAGTTATGAAAAATTACAGAAGTTGAAGAACAGGAATTCATACGAAAAGAAGATAACAACATAGACCAATAGTTCTAACAAATGCTTGAAAACGGGAAGGCCGAATTCCTTTGGCATAGTCCAAAGTCTTTGAATTTAAAAGAAAACTATTACATAAGGCTTTCTTCCTAATGCTCGGGAGTTTTTGCAAAACTTAACCAACCAACAATAAAAGAAACATGACTGTATTTATTGACCAGCCCACGACCTGAAGATGCCTCAAGAGAAAAGAAAACCACGTGCAGCAACCGACGGCCCAGATCCTCTCAAATCGCCAGAGCAAACATGAATTGATCAGCAACATGCCAGCAAAGCCATGAAATATAATGGAAAGCCATGCAGTAGCAGGAGAGAACACGTGGCACAATAGTGAGAAACATGACAGCAGGGAAGTGCAAAAGGTTCTGCGGCATTTCCAAGATAACTGGAGCAGGAACAAAATCACCACATGTCGCTTAGACGGAGCCCGACAGAAAGTTGAAAAGGTGCCTAGTAGAAAGCCTTGAGAGAGAGCCACGTGGAGAGCTCTGAGAAAAATAAAGAACGAGGTAGGCCCAACTCGGAGAATAGCGAAGTGAAGGAAAAGTGAAAAGCTTCGTGAGGAAGCCACATGGAGTGCTTTGAGGTTAGTGAGCATTTGAAAAACAAGGCGCGGCCACAAAGGTAAATATAAAACTGCAAAGGCTTCGATAGTTTTTGTTGAACAGGCTTCAACCAACAAATTCACCTTCAACAATTCACCTACAACAATATGATATGAAATATTGGTGGTGAATTTTCCATGGGATGAATTTATCATGGCATTGAATTGTTGGCCATGAATTATTAAAAGTGAATTTGTTGACCGTAATTTTTTCTAGAGCCATTTTTGAAATATTAAATAACCTATTATTGGATTTGTGTGAAATACAATGATATGATGACTTTATTTCCATTCCTCTAAATTATTTGGGAGATTGTATTTATTTTGTTATACATCGCACAATTGTTGATTTTGTAAAATAATTTTTCAAAGATATATTAATAATATATAACAATAATAATAAATAAATCAATAATTTAATATTAATAATATTTTATTAATAATAATATAATATTAAGGATAACAATATATTTATAAGAATAATATTTGTAAATAGTATTGATAATAAAATAATGTTGAACATAATATAGGCAAACCTTTTTTATTAATTGACCTTCCACACATCTATGGTGTACTCATTGCACACTAATCCTAGTTGTAAGCAACTTGTTGACATAGCAAAAATTGCAATAGAAGATGCTAAAAAAATTAATAAAATAGATATATGCACACACTTAAACAAATACCATCATGTAGTTTTCAATTGATTAAAATATTTCTTTTTTAATTGAGAAACAAAAAAAAATTTATAAATATTAAAAGTAAAATTCATGAGAACACTAGCTTCCTTAAATTATGGAGGTTAATGTTTAAGCTGGACCACACTTCATGGGATCACCAGCTTCCTTAAAATTTGGAGCTTAACATTTTAAGTTGGATAGTGCTTGTAAGTTCATGGGACCGCTAGCTTTGAAAAATTCCTAAAAATTCTCAGCAACACCCGCTATATATTTTGCATATCCTCCTTGCATTCCCTGTTTGAGCCAAATATGTGCTAACGGTGTGCTCTACTTGACATGCTTTGTACTAATCAGGAACACTCATCAAATGTGCAAAGGTTGTACTCCTCTCCCCACTTCTTGTGGTAGCCAAGTTTCTCCATCTAATGACTATGAATGCAATGTCTATGCCTTCCCTTGACAACTACTCTTCTGGAGCATTTATGAATTCCCATTCCTTGGTAGCTAAGTCTCCTAGACCCCCGCAATTAATTTTCCTCCATTCCCGTATAAAAATCCAAGTATATCTAAATTTATTGCTTCCTTTATCTGTGTCAATCTCACGAATGAGATCACTTGGACCTATCCATAAGAATTGGAAATTTATATCGTGGGGGGTTAGAACAGGACTCGTGGTAGAGCGATACACTAGAGAATAGTGATAAAAGAAGACATCGCTATACCACATGAAGAAGAAACATATCCCACCGTAGAGAGGTGTGCTAAGAAAGAATATTGAAATGAAACCATAGCGCCACAGGGAGGTGGGAGGTATCCCGCGGTATAGTGGTATGTCGATAAGTGTGTGGAGGATACACCATAGTACCGCAAAATAGTCAAAGGCGATGAGTAGTAGAGTGGTACACTGAAGTAAGGATAGCAATACATACTATGATACCATACCAATATGAAATATTATGAGCAGTAGAGCAGTAAGCTAATGGAAAGGAATCAAAGCAAAATGTGGTACCGTAGAGGAGAGAAAAGTGGTGCGAGGTAACGTGGTAAAGCAGTCGTTGAGGCATTTAAAGGATATCTATCACATCAATCAACTTCAAAATATGAATTGAGCTCGATACAAATATTTGAATCATGAAAATTCATGAGTCATGAGTAAATGCAACTTGGGATTAAAAAACATGAAATAAGTTGGTTGTTTTTCATTTATGAAAACTGAAATCGAACCATGGGCGAGCTCATAAGACAGAGGAGAAGAGGATTTTTCAAGGAAAATCATATCACTTGGTAAGTTCAGCTCATTCCTATTAATAAATTTCATATTGGCACCAAATAAAACATAAGTAGGAGCAAAGAGAGACAAAGCCAAGCCTAATAAACCCTCTTTGCAATCACCATTACTTGCTCTATTCCCTGGGTCAATGAACAAAAGGTCAAAGAATGTTTTTAGAGATTTAGCTCAGGGTTGTAGAGACCCAATTACACCCCAATCCGGTTGGAAGCTATACTTATATTTCTACCAGAAGAGGAATGATAAGGTTCCCACATCGAACTCGTGGACCTCGGATGTGGTCACACTAATTCTGCTCAATGTCTTCATTGATACTAAGTTAATTGAAGCCCTGGCTCATAGTTACCATGCCCTAACTAAAACTATCAGACTTCCAAATGGTGGGTGTTTGGTGGATGTCAATAGGGATGCTATTATGGAATGTTTTAATCTTAACAAACAGGTAGTAACAGAAGTGAATTTAGTGAAGTTAGAGCAAGAATATAAGAGGTTAAGAAGAACCTACCATAGTGACGACCTCTCCTTACAAATGAAAAGGGGTGATAACAATAGGAAAATCTCAATCCCTACTTCTAAGGTTGAGCCCTTTCAAGTTATTGAATTCCAATTGTATTTTAGAAATACTTACTTTGCATTGTGTCAAATATTGGGAGTGGATGCAGAGGAACACATGTTACTAGGGTTAATGAGGATGGCTATGATAATTCAGCATCCCAAATCAAATGTAGAGTTTGACTTTGCATTTGTGATTGAAGAGCAGATTCATGAAGGTTTGCTTCAAGTTAGGGAGGCTAAGGCCCGCATTACTTTCAGAAAGTACTCTTTGTTATGTCATTTAATTTTATATCAGAATGAAATGAAATGGACTGAAAGGATTAACTTGTGTACACATGAGAATGGAATTAGGCTACCCGTATAGAATTAGTGCTACATCCGGGACATCAAATGCAAAGAAAGTGATTTTGTGGTGTTTAGAGATGATTGTGGTAAAACTAATAGATGCTTTAGGTTACCCTACATGAAGATTTCTTGAATATTTAATGAAAGTAATGAGACCAGTGCAAGGAAAGCTAGACCAAGGTTTCACCCATAATTATGCTAATTGGTTTTTCATGCCACAACACATAATAATTAAAGTCCATGGATGTAACCAAGCACCACACATCTTGCCTAAATTTTTACTGGCAAGATAGTGTTTTCTAGAGTTTATGTGGCGAATATTATGGATGGAGCATGATTTGATGAAAAACCAAAGAAAAGGCACATTTTTTACCTAATTTGACAGTGTATGAAGATTTGTCTATTGGGTCAGATATTTTGGACGAATTACAAATATTCATGAGGGTCAATTATTCCCTCAAATCTGGGAAGGAAAGGGTATGTGACCCTGAGGGCCACATCAATAATATGAGAAGGTCTTTATTGACAAAAAGGGCCATTACACATGAGTTTGACCCCTAGGAGGATGTCATAAGGAATCTGGTTTATTTTGCAAATTTTGTGCAAGCAAGAAAGAGATGGATCA
The DNA here is from genome assembly GCA_007115665.2 of Sequoiadendron giganteum. Lineage (NCBI taxonomy): Eukaryota > Viridiplantae > Streptophyta > Pinopsida > Cupressales > Cupressaceae > Sequoiadendron > Sequoiadendron giganteum. Next base: position 312,984,989 of record CM021107.1, on the reverse strand, counting down.
CAATGATGAAATGTGAAAGTCAAGAAATGGAAAAGGATAGAGGTTTCAAGGGGTTCTTCTACAAAGAGCCTAAATTTTTGAAGAGAATGCAATTGATCCTTGGGAAATATGATAAAATGTATAAATTGGATTAGACTGAGGGGTTGATTCCTGCTCCTACATGCCAACAACCATCACATGAAGCTTCCATGCTAGATTTTCCACCTCCATCACCTTCACACTCATCTCCATCTCCCATACAGGAACCCCAGGCCAAAAAGAAGAAAACTAAATCATTGGTTGAATATAGTGATGATGAAGAGGAAGGTGTGGTCCTTCCCTTAAATAAAATAAAAGAAATGGCAGAGCAATAGAAAACTCAGGAACCTCACGATCCTAAAATCAAGATATCAGAAGAAGTTGTAGATGAAATTTAGGATGATGAGAGGGTGGTTGCCTCTCTGAGGTTTATGGAGGATGATAATTTCATTCATACTAATGAGTTTAAAGATTTTTGGATCAAGATGAAGATGAAATAGTATGATGAAAGATTGTGGATAAATCTCATAGGGATTGATGATGCAAAATAGGCTGAAGTTCAGGCTCAAACATTGGTTGAGCTAAATATTGACAATATTCATGTCACTCCCTAGGAAGCAAGATAATTAGTGTTGAAAATTAATTTGTTGATCATTTCGGGAATGGAGCTGTCTAAAGTATTTCTTTTGGACTAGATTAGATCACAGGATGTCCTGATGTTAATTGCAGAATTTGATTCAGAGGAAGGGGTATCAGGAACAGGGTATAACCCTACCACTGAGATGCTTGCTTTATGGACAAAACAAAAGAATACGAGGAAGCCTAGGCTTTTATATGTGGTGCAAGAAATGAGGGGGTCAGCCATATTGTTCAAGACAATAAAAGATACAAGTCCCACAGAGGATGCAACTATCACCATGCACTCTACAATGTTTACTAAGGACATTGTAGAAAATATGGAGAAAAGGGTCATTGAATATGAGAAAAGGATGAAGTTGTCAAATTATGAGGTAAATAAGTTCATTGAAAATGTGAAGTTAAAACAACAATTACAATAGGCTACAATAGTAAGGGGGAATGACATGGTTGTTTATCATCCACCTATGCAAGTTGAAGAACCACAAGTTCAACAATTGAAGGATGAAATTGATAGATTAAAGAAGCATAATATGGAAGATGTCAAGCATCACATCTTGGATACCCTGAGAAAAATATTGGAGTATAGAGTTGGGGCACTAAAGGAGAAAATAGGTAGAATACACGAGAGCTTTAGCAATTTGGTGAAAGCTTTGGAACAAATAAGTGCTAATACCCCTATTATTGATGAACTCCAAAAGAGGTGGCAGCCAAATTATCACACTCTAACCACTCTTTTCAAAGCAACACAAAGGGATCCAGATACCCCTCAAAGACTCAAGCCTACTCACAAAATGGTAAAAGGGGTAATCAATGAGCATAAATACTTAGTGGACATAAATAAGAAAGTGGAGAATAGGAGGAGTATATTTGACTCTATAAAGTATATCTTTAGTCCCTCAATCACTAGGGATGACAATCAAATAAAAGGTGTTGAGGAATGGAAGAACAATTTTGATCAAATGATTTCTCAATGCTTGAAACATATATAGAATGATGGGGATATCAGCTTGGATAGGTTTCATACTATGCTAAATGGAATTGTCACACTCGATAATGGATACAAAAAGTTTGTGGTAGATACTAGGAACCTGCTTGACAACAGATGGAAAAGCCACCTTGCAAACATCACCGCTGCACAAGAATTCAAATGGCAGGAAAAATACTTGGGCTTGGATGAAGAATAATTACATCCATCACAAGGAGAAAGAATCATACAGTAAAATCTTTGAACAGGTCTTGGCTGACCACAGACTTTTACTTGAAGATTAACAGATTCTTACACTTGTTATTGTTAATTTCCTTCAGTTATGTTTATGTCTTAATTTCATGTTTTGTTACCAAATGGTGTGACTTTTGGTCTGAAGCTTGTTGCCTCTCATATAAATAAGAGAGACCAAGACCAAAAGAAAGGGGTAGATTAGAGATAGGAGAAAATAATAGGCAAATAGGAATAAATACAATGTTTACATCTCAAAAGACTATGATGCAAGTATAATTTGATAGAAGTTAATGGAAGATCTCTGATTCTATGGCTCCATTTTGGTATCTATTGTTTGTTGAAATTATTCAATTATATGATTGTTTCCAACTTAATATGTCTTGGTTGTTTAAGTTGATATATCAAGTATATGTTCAATTTATCAATGCACATTTGATGTACTTGTGTGATGTGATTATTTATTTTATTTAAAGAAGAATTAAATTCCTTTTGATCAATCATAGTAATTTGGAAGTATTATTTGGATCAGTAAAGAAGAATCATATAACTAGGGTTGATATTCTATCTCCAATAGAGTTTGTCAATCACCTTATTACATGTTTATACAATTTATAAACTAAAATTTGTATGCCAAATAATTAGAATTTCTTCCAAATAGAAGCCATTCATCATTGAATTTGATTTGACTCCATACTACCCAACAAGGCAATGGTCTCACCCATTTTATTTATTTAGTTTCATTTGATACTACATCTGTTAAGTGAATATATTCATATACTTTGATATTGCTTATACAATTTATACCAAATTAAAATCACATCTCTCCATTGTCAAATTTCCATTGCGGATAGATTGATCAAGTAGGAAACATAGTTCAAATATGCATCATATAAATAGGCACACCAAACTAGGTTTAGCAAAGCTTAAAGAGTAGAAGATTCAAGTCACATTTATTGGCCTTTTACATTAGCCAAAAATGTTTCAAGAGCTTGGAAACCTCTTGTGGTCAAACCTACATTTTTGAGACCTAACAGTTTGGAAACTCTATTGGGGAGACAAACTAAACCCAAGCCTTCATCTTAGAGTCAATACCTTTTAAGAGACTCCACTCAGAACAAGCAACTATAGAATTTTATCACTTCTCTAAAAATTGAGTGGTGACTCTGAAGAGATAAATGCATTAAAAGACTAAAAAAATAGATTATACATCAAAAACCTGAGTTCAGATCATCACAATAGTCCACAACATGCAGAGACGAAGGTCTTTATATAAATATGGTCCCAATGGCAAGAGTAAGAGTAAGTATGCACTAGGGTATACTTTGTTCATCGATGCTCACAAAAAAAATAGCAATCATGTTGGATATCTTTCAAAGAAACCATTTGGATGAAAATATTCATGGATGTGACATGGTGGTATCTTGTTAAAGGGTGGGATTTGTGATGAGAAAACACATACAGCAAGGAGTAAATTCCATGAGTGGAGGAATGCATTAAGTTTTCAATATGCACAGAATGAATGTGTTCAAAATGCCTCAATAATTTTCAAGAGATTGATTTGTAGCAGTTGAGGGAGTGCACCATTGACCATATTAAAATTGAATGCAAGGAAACCACCATTATTGTTGAGGAGCATGATGCATGGCCTGGGGGAAATATTATAATCATCCATCAAAGAAATACTACTTGTAACTTGGCTTAAAGCCCTGTGGGAATTTGAACAAGGGTGGCGGCAGGAGATAGAGAGATGTGTGGGAAAATCTTAGTTAGTAAAGCCCCATCCACTAGAGGCTAGCCTGTGCAATGTAAGAGGCCTACCAGGGGTATGAAAGGGGTGCAACCAATAGCTACATGAGGAGGGATCAATAAATGCAAGGGTGCGACCAAGGAAGAGTATGGAGGAGGCCCGTGCATATGAGAACAATAGAGAGCCCGCGTAGCACAAGGAAAATGCAAGGGCACACGCACTGGAAGATGTGTATGGGCATCCATCAAAGCATAAGGGAAACCCATGCTTGTTAAAGGATGAAAATCCATGAGAGCCGATGGAGGGTACCAGGGGAGGAGGCATGGTCTAAGTCAAGGGAAATGAACATGGCAACATACTTGAATGAAGTAGACTTATTCTCAGGGAGCTCGCACTGTGTCATGGAGTATGAGGAGACTACCACCATTACCCATGAGATGGAAAGTAGCACACACTATGTAGAATGTTCGAGAGGGCATTCATGTGCGGCCAGTAGGAGGAGACTAGATGAAATAGACACCCCCGCACACCAGGCCAATCATGGGAAGCACAGGGCATGGACATTCTACCAAGCATGAAGCTCGATGGAGCAATGTGGACACCAGGTATGGAGGGGTCGAGCCAGATGAACAGGAAGTGGAGGAAGCAATGGCGGCCATTGCCAGGAATGAGCAACACAGAAAAAGCAAGGAAATTTGGGAATTTTCAACCCATTCTCATAGACCTCGTGAGAATGTTTATGACGTCGGCCAAAACCCCACAAGGTGTGTGAGAATGCATGACGGGGAGATTTTAATTAAATAATTAATGGTTGCATAGTTGGGGTGGGGCCCAATGCATTTTTAAATGTCAGGCATTTAGAGGTAAATAATTTTTAAGTGGAATGGTAAATGGCGTGGGCAATTTTATTACATATCCATTGATAAATATTAAGCATGGTGAAAATTATTTACCCGATGGGTTAATACTCAAATTTTTTTATTGTCTGAGGGGCATATTGTATTAAATTCATGAAATGAGGGAAATATCTTGCTTTTAAAAGTGAAGGGTTTATGTGCCCGATAGAATTTTAAAGGAGAAAGGCCTTCATTTAAAATTTTATGAAGGAAAAATTTTAATGGTTGGAGTAAACACTGGCCTACGTGAGTTGAATATTGCCCAATGCAATATTTAATGGTTATGTTTAAAGTTAAATATTTTAAAAGTGGGGAAATATGAAAGGGTAAAAAGCAGCTCCGGATATAAAGGTATTGCTCCAGCATTGTAAACATAAATAAAAGGCTGAAACATGAGTTTTCATGGGAATGGAAACTTGGGCATTTTTTTGTTGAAGAACAAATTGAGCACATGTTATTTTGAAAACAGATTGATGTTTTTTACAAGAAAATGGAGAAGATATTTTGCAGATCATTGTTCAACGGTGGAGATGTTTCCAGGTGGCAATTTTGGATCAGTTTTAGGGCTGCTTCCATTCTCCTATTTCTTGTCTTCTTTTCTCATTGTACTATTTCTGAAATTTTGTATTGGACGGGGTAGATAGGGATTTGTATTTTCTGAGTCATTGTTTAAGTCTGTAAGTTGTAATTTTATGAATTCAAGAGTAAATACAACTAGTTTATGCATTTAATATCATGAAGTGTTTCCACATTCATGAATGCCATCAGATTGTCTCCACATTTATACACTTTCAATCATGTAAATTCAATAATACAAAGTATCTTTGAATTTATCATCTCAAGTTTCATGAGATTTTTTTGTTTGTTCACTGTTTTATTTCAAGGAAATGGTTAGAATGCTTTGAATAGGTAATTGTGATTTCAAGTGCGCAAATGGGATTTAATAAGAAGAATCTGATTGATATCAAGAGAAGGATTGTTGGTGCAAGGCACTAACATTTAATGCAAAGCATTAGCAAGTTGAATCCACTGGTTGAAGACTGTTTGGTGGAGATCCATTTTATGTGTTTGAATCCATGGCCCATAATTGGCACTGATCTATTTTTTAGTTTGTGCATCTTAGAAACAAATTTAAATGCAAAATCATTTTTAATATTACTGTTTGGACTGTTGTATGTCCTGCTTTCCAATGGTTGAGAGAGGGTTGAGCTATTGAGAATTTAACCAAATTTAAAGTTGTCAATGCTTCCCTTAGTATTTTTGCATTGGGAATTATCTGGTATAAAGAACAATGTCAGTATGTATGGTTGAATTGAGTTTTAATCATTGTGTAGGTTTACCCACCTTGGTCTTGCAGAGCCAGAAGTGTAGGAGATGTCAGTCTTTGAATGAATCTTGTCAATTGGCCACTAGCCTATTTTTCTCTTTAAAATAGAGGTTGGCTACCTCTTAGAGAGTTGCAAGGTTTAGCTGCATTGTTGTTTTAAACACCAACAAAAGGCACACCTTGATACATAACTGCTATGATACACTGACAGAGGAAAACAACCCATCTGGAGAGCCCCACACTCTTGTAGAAAAGAGGAATCCTTTCTATCAACCAGACCCCAAGAAATTTGAGGATTTTATGGCTAGGTTTGAGGTTGAAAGGGAAAATAATCTTGGGTATGATTAGAAGATGACACTACTTGAAGAGAATCAGGATGAACTAGGTTATGAAGCAGCCTCTAAAGAAAACTATGAACACATGACTCCAAAGGAAATAAATGCATGATTGGAACATGAAAGATAAGAAGTGGAAAGGACAAGAACAAAATATGAACATAAGCTCCAAGCAATAAATGAACTTCAAGAGTTGAAGTTATAGAAAGCCCAGATCAATGATTAGATGGCTAACCTCCCTAAGTATGTACCACCTCACAGGTAGGGGAATAATAATGCAAGGCCTTCAAACTCCCCAAAGACACAACAAAATCAATTAGGAAATCAATGAAGACCCCCAAATGATCCAATTAAGAATCCACCACAACATCAAAATGTTCAACCCCCTCATGTCCAACAATATGTGCCACCACCCCACATACAATACAATAATCTATTATATCAAAACCCACCTCTTCCACCATACACAACCATGATCAGAAAATTTGATTTGGATGGATTTCAAATATATCCTTATCCCATGGATAATAGTTGGAGAATCCTTGTCCCAAAATTCACAAGGAGTAGTGCAGTCACAACTGAAGAAAATTTAAGGAGTTTTAATTCTTTTATTCAAGACTTGGATATGCAATATGAAGATTTAGAAATGAGACTATTTATGGTGTCATTTGTCAAAGATGCCAGGGATTGGCTTAACAACTTACAAACCACTTCTATTTCTTCCATTTAGGAGTTTTATGAGAAGTTCCTTGAGTAGTATGGGAACCAATGTGCACCTGAGTTTTCCTTTCATGAATTGCTAAGCATCTAGAAAAAACAAAATGAATCAGCTTATGACTTTAACCAGAGGTTCTCTAAATTACATAACAAGATACCTCTTGGATCAAAACTAGTTGATCCTAATGGATTAAGTATCTATCTAAAAGATTTTGATCTGAAGACAAGATATGAGCTTAGGAATAGGTGTCCTAGGAATTTAGCTGAAGCTCAAAAGATAGCACAAAAAATTGAAAATAATAGGAAGGTTGCATGAATGATTGGTAAGAGGGATAATCCCAGGGTTCCCCAATATAATCCTCCAAATAGGCAAGAAAATACATACAGGAATAGAGGCCAAGGTTGCATGATATGCTATATAATAAAAACTAGAAGGATGGAAAGCCTATGATGGATAAGCCTAGGAATAAAGAGAGACCCGATCCTTTAAAGAAAAGAGGGGCATATATGGTAAATAATAGTCCTTGGCGCCCAGTTTGTGACTTACCACATTCCCTTGATCCTTGCATTGTAGCTCAGTTGATACTAGAAGGGGAGATACCAGAAGACAATAATGAAGAGGACCATAAAGTTTATTTAACCTCCCATACTCTTCACCTTGTTGAGTAGGGATATTCATCTTTAGAAGGAGGATATGAATATGATGTTGATCACCAAAGGTACAATGTCCATATGGTAGAACAACAAGTCTTTTCTGATCATTTAAGAAAGTGATAATGAACAAAGTTCTCCTAGTACATCTTGGCATACAAGTAAATGCAATGTAAGAAGAATGACTAAGGAATTAATTAAGAAGTTAATGATCATAGCAGTGGAATAGGCCAAAAGCAAGTATTGGTTGAGAAAAAAAACAATGAATGAGAATGAAGGTATTCCAAGAGGAATATTTGTAAAAGAAAAGAAAGCATCATAGGGAGCTCCAAAAAGGATAGAAACTAAGCAGCCTGACAAGAATGAGCAAAAGCATGTCCATAAGGAGGAGAACACAAAATTGCATAAGGAGAAGCAAAAGTCTAGTCAAACAAACAACATAGAAAGAGACGAGACCAAAAAGAGTCATTGGAACAAAGGAATATGGTCAAAATAGAAGGTGCTTCTTTTGATTTCACACAAGCTTTATCCTAGGTAAAAATGTATGTCCCATTACTTGAAATGATGAAAATCAAAGAGTATAGGGATACTACTATTCAATTGATATCTAATGGAAATGATAAAAGCATAAACTCTGAAAGCAAATAGAATATAAAAAAAATAAGCAAGAAAAGGTAAAGGTTCTTGAGGTCTACCTTAGTGATGCATTAATAAATCCTTCACAAAATGATCCATTCTTCACCACACTACTCATAAATTACAAGCTAGTAAGAAATTGTATGATAGATTTAGGTGCTGCAATCAATATCATGCCAGTAGAAGTGATGAAACAACTTGGTATGTGGGTAGATACTGAGGGTGGTAAGTGCTATGCCATGGATAGTAGACCTATCCCAGTAGTAGAAATTATGAAAGATGTGGAGGTGAAGATGACTACTTATCCACAAGTAGCATATAATATAGACATAACTGTGATTGATACACCTCCTCATTTTGGAATGTTATTATCAAGACAATGGATTGCAATAGTAGGAGGGAGTGTACAGTTTGACTTATCATATGCCACAATAACAATTAGTGGTGAAGAAGTTAAGTTATATAGGGAGCCAAGAATGAGTTAGATAGTGGATTATGTTCCTCAAGAATAGTTAAACTGCTTTTGTGATGTGGACCTAGGAAACTTCAGAGTAGAGCTTTCTCAGCCTAAATTGGTAAACATTGACCCAATTGATAAGCATGTTTCCAAGAATGAATAGGGCCTATGGAAAATGTATTTCGATGGAGCATGTAGTCATGAAGGAAATGGAGCTGGTGTAGTTTTTATTTCACCCCAAGGAATCACTTTCAAATATTCCTTCTTACTGACTTTTGAGTGTACACACAATGTGGAAAAGTATGAAGCTCTACTAATTGGTTTAAATATGGTTGTCAAACATAAGATCAAGCTACTAACTATCTTGGGAGATTCAGAATTAATCATCTCACAAGTCAAGTCAAAATATGCTACAAAGAATAAGAGGTTAAAACAATATAGAAATGTTGTGTGGGATACAATTGAGCTATTTGATACCTTTTCAATTGAATGGATAGACAGATCAAAAAATATAATGGCAGATTTCCTAGCTAATGTAGCCCTAAAAAGAGATGATGCCACCTTGGCTGGAGTATCTCAGGTTGAATTCAAAACAAGGCTTGTTGTCCCTGATAATATCTATAGTTGGCAAGTTTTTAATGATGACACCGATCTTATCAAATTTCTCCATTGTATTGATCAATATGAAGCTCAGGAAATCAATTTTAATGTCTTTATTGAAGAAGTTGATGGGAAAAAGACTATATTTGAGAAAGAATTTTTGCAGCTTAAAACCAGTAAACTTCCCAAAGGACTTGTGGAATTAGAAGGATTATATGATGGAAATGATCATTCTCTCATGAAGCAGATTCCATTCAAGATAGAATATATTGAAGAAATCAATTTGGGAACTGAGTTAGCACTGAAAAAAGTCTACATTGGAAAGTAGATAAGTCCAACCATCATGGGAATGCTGATTGCATTGTTGAGAAAGTACAAACATGTGTTTGATTGGTCTTATGAGGCTCTCAAAACATACATAGAAGATCTTTTTTAACATGAGATTCCACTTAAGATAGACACAAAGCCATTCAGACAAAAGCAAAGGCCCATCAACCGAACTTTGGAGCCTAAAATGCAAGAGGAGCTAGAAAAACTCAGAGATGGAGGTATTATTAAACCCATTAGACATTCAACATGGGTCTCAAACTTGGTTCCAGTAAGAAAGAAAAATGGGGACATTAGACTATGTGTAGATTTCAGAAATTTAAATTTTGCCTCCCTTAAAGATAATTACCCTCTCCCAAATATGGAGGCAATATTACACAAAGTAATAGGATGTTAATTATTATCAATGATGGATGGGTATTCTAGGTATAAATAGGTTAAATTCAAAGAATCTGAGCAATACAAAACAACATTTACTACACCATGGGGGACATGTGTTTATGTGAGAATGTCATTCGGTCTCACAAATATAGGGGCAACGTTTCAGAGGGCCATGGATGTGGCATTTGTAGATCTAATCAATGCCATAATGGTGGTGTATCAAGATGAACTTACTTATTCCAAAAAGGCAGAAGATCATGTGGAACACTTGGAGAAGATATTCATCAAGGCTTTGGACTATGGTATCCGTCTTAATCCCAAGAAATGTTACTTTGTTGTCACAAAGGGTAAGATTTTGGGGCATATTATATCAGAAAAAAGGGATTAGAATAGACCCTGAAAGAGTAGAAGCCATAGAAAAAATCCCCATTCCTAGAAATATCAAAGCCATTGAATCATTTTTTGGACAAATTAACTTTGTTAGGATATTTGTATGAATTTTTTCTGAAATCATTAAACTTATATCCAAAATGTTGAAAAAGGGAGAGAAGATAGATTAGACTATAGAAGCCTTGGAAGCCTCTATATCCATCAAAAAGGCCATCAAAGAAGCCCCCATTCTAAAGTCTTTTGATTTTACCAAACCTTTTCCAATATTCTCTTTTGCCTCATTCCATACCATAGCAGCTATTATGTTACAAAAGAATGATGAGGGTCATGAGCAACCTATATCCTTCTTTATCAAATCATTGTAGGGGTCAGATCTGAAATATGACATTATGGAGAAGCAAGCTTTTTCATTAGTTAAAGAAATACAAGCTTTCAGACCGTATCTATTTGGGGCCAAGATAGTTGCATATGTACCACACGCAACTATGAAAAATATTTTGGTGCAAACAAAAGTGACATGTAAATGGTGTAGATGGATTAATAATATCCAAGAATTTGATATGGAAATTCAGATTACCAAGTTAGTAAGGGGACAAGGATTGGCCAAACTAATGGCAAAAACAAACATTGAGGCCAATCAAATTTGCAATGTGGAAAATGAAGATGGCATAGTTGCAAGCATTGAACACACTCCTTGGTACACCAACATAATGTATTAACTTAGACACATGAGATGCCCTGAAGGTCTAAGTGATAATCAAAGGAGGAATTTAAAGTTGTTGGAATCCAAGTATGTAATCATAGAAGGGGACTTGTTTTGGAAAAATAGGGATGGGATACTATTACTGTGTCTGGATGAATCACAAGCAGAACATGTCTTGAGGGAGATGAATTAAGGGGTGTGTGGAGGTCATTACTCTACCAAAACAACTGCGCATAAAATCCTTAGAGCAAGCTATTATTGGCCTAAGGTTTTTAATGATTCTTTTACACATGTAAGAAAATGTGAAGCTTTCTAGAAATTCTCAAGAAAGTTGAAATATTAGGGAGCCATACCCCTTAGACTTGTACACGTGGAAGCCCCTTTTCATCAATGGGGGATTGTTTTTATCGGGGAAATACAGGAAAAATCAAGTGGAGGGCATAAGTGGATATTGGTGGTGACTGATTATTTCACCAAATGGGTGGAAGCAATCCCAACTAAACAAGCAACAATCAAGGTAGTCATAAATTTCCTAATGGAGAACATCATAACCAGATTTGGTACACTAGTGAGATTGATCACAAACAATGGCATGTGTTTTAGGTCTAATGAGTTCAGGAATTTTCACAACACATATGGTATTACTATCTCTTATGTTGCCCCTTACCACCCATAATAAAATGGTCAGGAAAAATCCAATAACAAAAGCCTTCTGAAAATCACAAGGAGGATGTTAGGTGGGAAAAAAAAGGTATGGGATTCAAAATTGAGATTAGCTATTTGGGTTGATAGGATTATAAAAAGAAAGCAATTGGAAAATATCCATTTGAACTAGTATAAACACAAGCCAAGATGCCACCACAAAATATTTTACCTGCTTATAAATTTATTTTGCAGGAAGAAGTAGATATCCCAGAACCAATGGAAGAGAGGATGGAGCAGATTGTAGAACTTGATGAAATAAGGAGAATAGACCAAAAACAAAATGTGAAATTGCAATCATAAATGAAATATATTTTGGATAAAAAGCCAAGGATAGAAAATTAGAGGAAAATGATTTGGTACTAATGTGGAATGCTAGATGTCAAGAGAAGGGAAAGCATAGAAAGTTTGAGGCCTTGTGGTTAGGTCCCTTTGTGATCATTGGAAAAGGAGGGGAGAACTCTTATTGCTTGCAGAACATGTCTAGAGAGGAGCAGGAGTTGCCAATACATGGGAAATTTCTAAAACACTTCTTTTCTTAAGGAGTACCAGAGGATTATGGATTTCTAGTGCATGGACAATTCCTAAAAAACCTCTTAAAACATTCTTTTCCATGCATATTAGTTTAGGAAATCAAGATAGGGACTAGGATTTGCTAGTACATGGACAATCCTAGAAATCCCTCATTATAAACAAAATTTTCTTTCCATGTACAATAGCATAGGATCATCTCTATCTCCATCATTTCTATCATCACTTTATCCATACCATGGTTCCATTTTTTGAAGAGTTGGATTTGCACACAGAGATATTTTGGATGCTTGCAGTGATTGGTAAATCACTCATCCCTAATTGGAGCCACTGTTAGAACCAGAATTTTAAAAAAAAATTAGTGGTTTTCATCCATTAAAACCCTGATTCATAATGTCTCTATCATAAAAAATCATTTTATTTCCATCCATGAATCCAAAAAATACTTTTTCCACTCTACCACTACCATATGGTCCATTCTATATAACCCTCACCTTATACCTCCTTACCACAACCTCTTACAAAATAATTTGCAATATCACGGTAAAGGAAGCTAACACTATATCCTTTCACCTCTATACCATGGAGGTTTAAAGCTTAACCCAAAGTGGAGCGGTATGATGATTAGTATTAACAAAATAATACTATTGTACCATGGAGGAATGAAACACAACACATGGTAGGACGGTGAGATAATGGAAGGTGATGAAAAAAAACTGCTATACCGTGAAGGGTCAGAATACAACCCGCAGTAGAGTGATACACTAGAGAATAGTAATAAAAGAAGACACCACTATACCGCATGAATAAGAAACATATCCCACGGTAGAGCAGTGTGCTAAGAAAGAATATTGAAATGAAACTGAAGCACTATAGGGAGGTGGGAGGTATCCCGCAGCATAGTAGTATGTTGATAAGTATGTGGAGGATACATTGCGGTACCACAAGATAGTCAAAGGCGATGAGAAATAGAGCATTACACTAAAGTAAGGATAGAATTACATAACACGATACTACAATAATATGAAATATGATGAGGAGTAGAGCGATAAGCTAATGGAAAGGAATCAAAGAAAATTGTGGTATCACAGAGGAGAGAAAAGTGGCATAAGGTAACCCAGTAAAGCAACTGCTGAGGCATTTAAATCATATATGTCACATCAATCAACTTTGAAATATGAATTGAGCTCAATACAAAGATTTGAATCATGCGAATTTATGAGTCAGGAGTAAATGCAACTTGGGATTAAAATACATGAAATAATTTGGTTGTTTATCATTTATGAAAGCTAAAATCGAATCATGGGCGAGCTCATGGGATGGAGGAGAAGAGGATTTTTCAAGGCAAATCATATCACCCGGTAAGTTTAGCTCATTCCTATCTGTAAATTTCAAAATGAGACCAAAGAAAATAGAAGTAGAAGCTAAGAGAGACAAAGCCAAGCCTCATAAACCCTCTTTGCAATCACCATTACTTTCTCTATTGCCTGGGTTAGTGAACAAAGGGTCAAAGAATGTTTTCAAAGATTTAGCTCAGGGTTGTAGAGACCCAACTACACCCCAATCCAGTTGGAATGTATACTGGTATTTCTACCAGAAGAGGAATGATAAGGTTCCCGCGTGGAACCCATGGACCTTGGATGTGGCCAAGCTAATTGTGCTCAATGTCTTCATTGATACTGAGTTAATTGAAGGCCTAGCTCATAGTTACCATTCCCTGACTAAAATTGTCAGACTTCCAAATGGTGGGTGTTTCGTGGATGTCAATAAAGATGCTATTGTGGAATGTTTTAATCTTAACAGATAGGCAGTAACAAAAGTGAATTTAGTGAATTTAAAGAAGGAATATAAGAGGTTAAGAAGAACCTACCATAGTGATGAGCTCCCCTTACACATGAAAAGGGGTGATAACAATAGAAAAATCTCAATCCCTACTTCTAAGGTTGAGCCCTTTCAAGTTGTTGAATTCCAAGTGTATTTTAGAAACACTTACCTTGCATTCTATCAAATATTTAGAGTGGATGAAGAGGAACACATGCTTCTAGGGTTAATGAGGATGGCTATGATAATTCAGCATCATGAATCAAATGTGAAGTTTGAATTTGCATCTATGATTGAAGAGCAGATTCATGAAAGCTTGCTTCATGTCAAGGAGGCTAAGGTTGCCATTACTTTGAGAAAGTACTCTTTTCTATGTCATTTAATTTTATATCAGAATGAAATGAAATGAATGAAAAGGATGAACTTATGTACACATGAGAATGAAATTAGGCTTCGCGTGCAAAATTGATGTTACATTTGGGACAACAACTGTAAAGAAAGAAATTTTGTGGTGTTTAGAGATGATTTTTTTATAAGACTAATAGATGATTTAGGTTACTCTACACCAAGATTGCCCAAATCTTTAATGAAGGTAATGAGACCAATGCAAGGCAAGCTAGACTAGGGTGAATTATGATGATTGGTTTTTCATGCCACAACACACAATAGTTAGAGTCTATGGATGTAACCAAGAACCACACATCTTGCCTAAGTTTGTATTGGAAAGACAATGTTTTCTATAGTTTATGTGAAAAATGTTGTGGATGGAGCATGATTTGATGAAAAACCAGAGGAAAGGCACATTTTTCCTTGATTTGATAGTGTATGAAGATTTGTCTATTGGGTCAGCTATGCTAGAGGAATTACAAAGATTCATGAGGGTCAATTATTCCCTCAAATTTGGGAAGGAAAAGGTATGTGACCTTGAGAGCCACATCAATAATATTAGGACTCTATTGAGAAAAAGGGCCATTACACATGAGTTTGACCCCCAAGAGGATGTCATAAGGAATCTAGCTTATTTTGCTGATGTTGTGCAAACAAGAAAGATATGGGTCACAATGGTGAAATGGGAAAGTCAAAAAATGGAAAAGGATAGAGGTTTCAAGGGGTTCTTGCAGAAGAACCTAACCTTTTGAAGAGAATACAACTAATCCATGGGAAATATGATGAAATGTATAAAATAGCTTAGATTGAGGGGTTGATTCCTGCTCCTACACCCCAAAAACCATCACATGAAGCTTCCACATCAGATTTTCCACCTCCATCACCTTCACACTCATCTCCTTCATCTCCCATATAGGAACCCCAGGACAAAAAGTAGAAAACTAAATCATTGGTTGAATATAGTGATGATGAAGAGGAAGGTGTAGTCCTTGGCTTAACTAAAATAAAAGAATTGGCATAGCAGTAGAAAAATTAGGAGCCTCACGATCCTAAAATCAGGATATCAAAAGAAGTTGTAGATGAAATTTAGGATGATGAGAGGGTGGTTTCCTCTTTGAGGTTTATGGAGGATGATAATGTCATTCATACCAATGAGTTTAAATATTTTTGGATCAAGATGAAGATGAAACAGTATCATGAAAGATTGAGAATAAATCTCATAGGGGTTGATGATGCAAAGTAGGCTTAAGTTCAAGCTCAAACATTGATTGAGCTAAATATTGACAATAATAATGTCACTCCCCAGGAAGAAAGAGAATTAGTGTTGAAAAGTAATATGTTGATCATTCTAGGAATGGATCTGTCCAAAGTATTTCTTTTGAACCAAAGTAGATCACAAGATGACCCAATGTTAATTACAAAATTTTATTCAGAGCAAGGGGTATCAAGAATAGGGTATAACCCTACCACTCAGACCCTTGCTTTATGGAAAAAAAAAAATTATACAAGGAAGCCTAGGCTTTTAGATGTGGTGCAAGAAATTAAGGGGTTAGCCATTTTCAGGACAATGAAAGATACAAATCCCATAGAGGTTGCAACTATCACCATGCACTCTGCAATGCTTACTAAGGACATTGTAGAAAATATGGAGAAAAGGGTCAGTGAATATGAGAAAAGGTTGAAGTTGTCAAACAATGAGGTAAATAAGTTGTTCATTGAAAATATGAAGCTAAAACAATAATTACAATAGGCTACAATAGTAAGGGGGAATGCGATGGTTGTCTATCATCCACCTATGCAAGATGAAGACCCATAGGTTCAACAATTAAAGGATGAAATTGATAGATTAAATAAGCATAATATGGAAGATGTCAAGCATCACATCTTGGACACCCTATGAAAAATATTGGAGTATATATTTAGGGCACTAAAGGAAAAAATAGGTGGAATACACAAGAGCTTTATCAATCTAGTCAAAGATTTGGAAAAAATAAGTGTTAATACCCCTATTATTGATGACATCCTAAAGAGGTGGCAGCATACTTATCACACTCTAACCACTCTTTGAAAAGCAACACAAAGGGATCCAAATGCCCCTCAAAGACTCAAGCCTACTTAGGAAATGGTAAAAGGGGTAATCAAGGATCATAAATACTTAGTGGACATAAAGAAGAAAGTGGAGAATAGGAGGAGTGCATTTGAATCTATAAAGTATCTGTTTAGTCCCTCAATCATCAGGGATGACAATCAAATAAAAGGTTCTGAGGAATGGAAGAATGATTTTGATCAATTTATTTCTCAATGCTTGACACATATACAAAACAATGGGGATATTAGCTTGGATAGGTTTCATACTATGCTGGATGGAATTTTCACACTGGATAACGGATACACAAAGTTTCTGGTAGATACTAAGAAACTGTTTGATAACAGATGGAAAAGCCACCTTGAAAACATCACCACTACACAATAATTCAAATGTCCGAATGATTTAATAATTAGCAAATGGCATGAAAAATACTTGGTCTCAGATGAAGATTGATTACATCAATCACAAGGAGAAAGAATCATACAGTAAAAGCTTTGAACAAGTCTTGGCTAACCAGGGACTTTTACTCGAAGATTAACAAATTTTTACACTTGTTATTGTTAATTTCTTTTAGTTATGTTGATGTCTTAATTTCATGTTTTATTACCAAATGGTGTGACTTTTGGTCTAAAGCTTGTTGCCTCTCATATAAATAAGAGAGACCAAGACCAAAAGAAAGGGGTAGATTAGAGATAGGAGAAAATAATAGGCAAATAGGAATAAATACAATGTTTACATCTCAAAAGACTATGATGCAAGTATAATTTGATAGAAGTTAATGGAAGATCTCTGATTCCGTGGCTCCATTTTGGTATCTATTGTTTGTTGAAATTATTCAATTATATGATTGTTTCCAACTTAATATCTCTTGGTTGTTTAAGTTGATATATCAAGTATATGTTCAATTTATCAATGCACATTTGGTTTACTTGTGTGATGTGATTATTTGGTTTCTTTAAAGAATAATTAAATTGCTTTTGATCAATCATAGTAATCTGAAAGTATTATTTGGATCAATAAAGAAGAATCATATAATTAGGGTTG
Organism: Sequoiadendron giganteum; assembly: GCA_007115665.2. Classification (NCBI taxonomy): domain Eukaryota; kingdom Viridiplantae; phylum Streptophyta; class Pinopsida; order Cupressales; family Cupressaceae; genus Sequoiadendron; species Sequoiadendron giganteum. The sequence goes on along the minus strand of CM021107.1, from coordinate 312,967,372 downwards.
ATATTATATCTCTAGTAGAGTTTTTCAATCAATTTCTTGCATGTTTATACAATTTATAAACTAACATTTGTATGCCAAACAATTAGAATTTCTTCCAAATAGAATTCATTCATCATAGACTTTCATTTGACTCAATATTACCCAACAAGGCATTGGTCTCACCCATTTTATTTATTTAGTTTCATTTGATACTACATCTATTAATTGAACATATTCATATATCTTGATATTGCCTATACAATTTATACCAAATTAAGATCACATATCTCCATTTTCAAATTTCCATTGTGGATAGATTGATCAAGTAGGAAACATAGTTCAAATCTACATCATTTAATAGGTACACCCGCCTAGGTTTTTTTGGAAAAAATAAGGATAGACAATTGAGAGGGGGGGTGAATCAGTTGCTATAGAAATTAAGCTTATTCAACCTTAAATAACTTTTAATCTTAGATCTGATAATTAACAATGCAAGCATAAATCAACTTCACATCAAAGACACATGAACACCAAGATTTTTATATGTGGAAACCCTGTTAGGGGAAAAACCATGATGGATGTTAGTCCATAAGATTATACCCTGTTAGAAGTATAATGAAAGAAATGAATAGGGAATGCACATTCATTTAGGTACACTACCTAAAGCTCATTCCTCAAAGGGAAGGCTTACTGCCTTACATAATACAATCAGATTAAATCTATTTGATGAGGTTGAAGTGAGAAATTAGCTTCTACAAAAGCTTGATTACAGTTCTGGTTAGGCAAAGAAACACTTCTTCACACTTCTCTCAATATCCTTCACACTCTACTCTACACTCAAATGATCTGATCTTTATTCTCACATATCTTGTATATACTTCACATAAATTCACTGAGCATACTTTAAAATGAGTAAATAATTGCTCTTATATATTTGCTACATGGATTTACATCAACAACTCTATCGGCCACAAATAAAGAATAAAATACAATTGTTGGCCTCAATACATGAATACATATTAATTCACACCAACCTAAGTCAGTCACAACAAAGTGAGGACCTAAATCAACATCCTCAAACATGCCAGACAATACAAGATTAATTCAGAAAGATCTGTAACACGCTATCACCATCATGTCAGCCAAGAACATGAGAAATTTAAAAACACAAGGAAAAATCTTCAATCACGAACATGTTGATCAATGTGGACGTACCACACTGATAGAGAAAGATCTAGAAACATCACTGAACACCTCAAGAATGTATGCAACTACTCACTTTACCATAATTGTAATCTCATCTTTTAGAAACACCTACTACAATAACTAAATAACTGTAGGAGCACAAAACTTCATAACTTCCTAAATTCTTGATGTGCACCTCTAAAATTTTTGGACAAAATACTAGATAGGCTCAATAAAAAACCCTTTAATGCACGCCTTCTAATCATCAACGTACATAAATTTTCATCACTCTAACCTTCTCAACTTCACTGGCTACCTGCAATATATTTATTACAATTTTCTCAATATTTTTGACATATATGGCCTTCAAAATCACCAATTCTAATAGTGTTGACATCAATGACAACCATATATATGAAAAAAAAATCACATTATTCAACAATCTCCCCCTTTGGCATTGATGGCAACACATGATGTGAAAAATAATACCATCAACACAACTAGTTTTTCACATAGTACACTTCTCCTCCTTTGTTCTTTCATCTCCCCATGTCTTGAAGAGTTTTTCAAATTGTTCTTCTCCCCCTTTGACATAAATGGAAAAGGCACACATGCTTTGATCCACATATCATCTGAATCATCTAACTACTCCCCCTAATTAGTAGCCACCACAACATCAATCTGAAACAAGATATGACTATAAGTCCATGGATTGATGCAAAGACTTGCATCTTAGTTCAAATTAGGAGGGGAAATTACCACTAACTTTCCTCTGAGATACTCAAAACTATCCTTAGGCAATGGTTTAGTAAATATTTCTGTAATTTGTTCCTTTGTAGGCACATATTTCAATCTGAATTCTTTCTCACTCACCTTGTCTCTCAAAACATGATACTTGATAGATATATGTTTTGTCTTTGAGTGTAGCACCAAATTCTTAGAAATGTTTATGGAACTTGAATTATCACAAAATATAGCAATTGTATCATCATACTCAATTTTGATGTCTCTCAGCATCTGATTCATCCAAAAAACTTGAGTACAATTGTTTGCAGCAACAATATATTTTGCCTTAGCTGTAGATAGATAGATGGAATTCTTCTTTTTGCTTAGCCAAGACACCAGCTTCTTTCCCAAGAAAAAAATACCACCACTTGTGCTTTTCCTATCATTTACATCTCCTTCCCAATCTGCATCTATAATGGAATTCAGAGTAATATCATCATCCTTTGGATACCATAACCTAAAGTCAACTATTCCTTTCAAGTATTTGAAAATTCTCTTTATTGCAGTCACATGTGACTCCTTTGGATCAGCTTGATATTTAGCAACCATGCACACAACATTCATAATTTATGGTCTTGTTTGAGTCAAATATATCAATCCACCAATCATTGACCTATATCTTGTTTTATTAGCCTTAGGAGAATCATCATTCTGAGATAATTTGTATCTGATTACCATGGGTGTAACAAATAGCTTTGAATCTTCCATGCCAAACTTTTTCAGTAACTCTCTCACATACTTGGACTGAGATATAAAGATTCCATCATCTAACTGAGAAATTTGTAATCCTAAAAATAATTTCAGTTCTCCTATCATTGACATTTCAAATGTACTTTTCATTTCATTAGCAAATTTCATACATAAGTTATCATCACCTTCAAAAATAATGTCATCAACAAAGACTTCAATAATAAATTATTTATCGTGAACCACCTTGAAATACAGATTGTTGTTAGCAGTACCTTTGTTGAATCCAAGCTTCAACAAGTATTTATCCAGTCTTGCATACCAAGCTCTAGGGGCTTTTTTGAGTCCATATAGTGCTTTCTTCAACCGACACACCATGTCCTTTTAATCAATTAATTGAAATCCATCTGGTTGCTCAACATAAAATTCTTCTTATAACTCACCATTTAGAAATGCTGACTTCACATCCATTTGATATATTTTGTAGTTCTTGAAAGTAGCATAAGAAAGAAATAATCTCACAGCTTCAATTCTAGCTACAAGGGAAAAATTTTCTTTAAAATAAATACCTTCCATCTGTGAATATCTTTTGCATACAAGTCTTTCTTTATTCTTGATGAATTCACCTTGTTCATTCAGCTTATTCTGAAAGACCCATTTTGTTCCAATCACATTTTTGTCTTGAGGTCTAGGAACAAGAATCCATGTATCATTTTTCTCTATTTTCATGAGTTCTTCCTTCATTTCTTCCATCCAATATTCATCTTTACATTCTTCATTGACATTTCTAGGCTCATTCTTGGATATCAGACAATATTCTTCTTCAATTCCTCTTCTAGTTTGCACACCTTTGTTCTTGTCTCCTATGATCTAACTTTCAAAATGACTTCGCTTTACATACCTTGGAATTTTGGATTTTGTTCTTTCTTCTACATTTCCACTTTCTTCTTCTTCATGATTTTCTTGATTCACTGGAACACTTTGAGTTTGATTGTGTCTGTACATTCTTTCCATTATCAGTACTATCTTTTTAGTCATCTAAGTCATATTCACAATACTTGGATGATCTTTCAATATCCTCATCAACTCTAACATTTTTCACTCTCAACCATTTCCTTCAATCTTTTATTGTAACATGGGTAGGCTTTTCTCTTAGTAGAGTAACTCGGAAATATTCATTCATCACATCTTGCTTCAAAATTTCCTATATCTTCATCTCTTTAATATAATATCTGCTTCCAAAGATTTTAAAATACTTAACAGTAGGTTTATGACCAAACCATATCTGAAAAGGAGTCTTACCAGAATTACTATTGAGATTCACCGAGTTGATAGTATACACATAAGTGCTTATAGCTTCTCTCCAATAGAAATGAGGAACATTACCTTCCAACATCATAGTTCTGGCAACATCTAAAATTGTTTTTTTATTTCTCTCAAAAATTTGTTTTGTTGTGGGGTCTAGGGAGCAGATAACTATCTTTTTGTTCCATGCTCTTCACATAATGAATCAAAATCTCGGGAAGTGAATTCACCACCTCTATATGATCTTAAACATTTGATTTTCAAACTTGTCTTAGGTTCTACCAAAGATTTGAAGCTTTTGAATATCTCTAATGCCTCATGTTTTTCTCTTAAGAAAGGAACCCAAACCATTCTAGAATAATAATCAATAAGAAACATAAAGTACCTTTCTCCTTGTAGGCTTCTGATTCTAGATGGACCACATAGATCAGTATGTACTAAATCTAGTACTGCATTATAATGATGTTGTTTTCTCTAAAATGAAATTCTTGTCTGTTTTCCCATCTGACATTCCTTGCATATAGTGTTAGTAGGCTTCACTAACTTAGGTAGATCTTTGACTGCTTGTGTGGAGCTTATTTTGACAATGTTATCAAATTTCACATGACACAACCTTCTATGCCATAACCAAATTACATCAACTTGAGCAATCAAATAAATTTTACTAGCAACATTCAAGTGAATAATATTACCTCTTGTCTTTTTACCTAAAGCAATCACATTTCTTGAGCTTCCCAATATCCTACACTTACCATCTTTGAACTAAAAATTGTAACCTTTGTGAACCATCTGTCCAACACTCAACAAATTATGCTTCAATCCTTCAACATAAAGAAAATCATCAGTATTGCATTTTCCACCAAGAGAAATAGTGCCTCTACCACAAATCACACCAACATTGTTATCTTTGAATCATACAACACCACTGTCATACTTTTGCAAGCTTAAAAACTTTCTTGTATCACCCAGTCATCCTTCTCAGCAATTATAGCTACAAGAGCTTTCTCAATATTCTGATTACCAGCTAATTCAGTGGACACTGAACCATTTTACTTGATAGCAATGAATACCCATTCATCTTCATTTCTAGTTTATTTATCAGATTCATCATTAGTAAGTTCTTCTTCAACATAATAACATTTCTTTTGAAATCTAATCTTATCAAGTTTATTCTTAGAGACTCTTTCAAGAAATCTTGATGCAAAATGAACTATCTTACTGCAAGAGAAAAATTTAATAGGAAACTTTCCTTTGTACTTACCTTGTCCTTTGGCTTCTCTTTTCACAATCAGTGCTTCTAGTTCTTCTAGTGCTCTTTCTTCATCTTCAATTAGTTTCATCTCTTCTTCATACTTGAATTTTTTCTGGAACTCTCTCTTGAATCATATCTTTGTTGGATTTTTTTGGATACTATAGCTTTGAATGCAGACTCTATCTTAGGAAAATATTTTCCAAATTCACTCAACTCAAAGGCAACAAGTTTTCCAATCAAAATGTCTCTTGACACATTTTTTACTATCCTGAGCTCTTCAACAGCATGAGATTTTTTTTGTAAGAAGTAGGCATAGATCTAAGTATTTTAGCCACAATCTCATCTTCTTCCAAGGTTCCATTGACACATCTAATGTCCATCACTAATTCATTTACCTTTTGCAAGAAAGAAAATATGTTTTCATCTTCACTCATCTTCATGTTCTCCCACTTGCCTTTTAGACTTTGCAACTTAGCAAATTTTGCAAGTGCATCTCCTTCATACAATGTTTCCAATTTTATCTAGATCTCATGTGCAGTCTTTAAACCTATTACATTTGTCGTATCTAAATCTATCAAAGAACTTAGCAATGCTTCTATAGATATGGTATTAGTTTCTACTTCTTTGATCTCATCAATATTAGAGGGACCATTCTGAGGAATTGTATATGCATTCTTTGTAATCTTCTAGAAAGGCTCACTAGTGCACTTCAAATGACACTCCATTCTGACTTTCCATAGAGAGTAGTTGGTACCATCAGATCTAGGACTATCCTTCTTGTATGATGCCATATCGGATCACCTCAAGCTATTAGACTTCTTTAGAGGAACTAGATCTAATACCAATTGTTGGAAAAACAAGGATAGACAACTAAGAGGGGGGCTGAATCAGTTATTATAGAAATTAAGCTTATTCAACCTTAAAAAAAAATTAATCTCAGATCTGATAATTAACAGTGCAAGCATAAATCAACATCACATCAGAGACACATGAACACCAAGATTTTTATATGTGGAAGCCCTGCTAGGGGAAAAACCATGGTGGATGTTAGTCCATAGGATTATACCTTTTTATAATTATAATGAAAGAAATGAATATGGAAGGAACATGCATTCAGGCACACTTCCTAGAGCTCACTTCTCAAAGGGAAGGCTCACTACCTTACATAAGACAATCAGATTAAATCCATCTGATGAGGTTGAACTAAGAAATTAGCTTCTACAAAAGCTTGATTATAGTTCTGATTAGGCACAAAAATACTTCTTCACACTTCGCTCAATATCCTTCACACTCTGCTCTACACTCGAATCATTTGATCTTTATTCACAAATATCTTGTATATACTTAACATTAATTCACCGAGCATACTTTAAAATGAGTAAACAATCACTCTTATATATCCACTACATGGATTTACATCAACAACTCTATCGGCCACAAATAAAGAATAAATTACAACTGTCGGCCTCAATACATGAATAAATCTTAATGCACACTAACCTAAGTCGGTCACAAAAAAAGTGAGGACCTAAATCAACATCCTCAAACATGCCAAACAATACAAGATTAATAAATAATGATCCACAACATGCTACCACCATCATGTCGGCCAAGAACATGAAAACTTTAAACACATAGGGAAAAATATTCAATCACGAACACGCTGATCAATGCAAATGTACCATACTGATAGAGAACAATCGAGAAACATCATTGAACACCTCAGGAATGTACACAAAAACTCACTTTACTAGAATTGCAATCTCATGGTTTAGAAACACCTACTACAGTAATTGAATAACTGTAGGAACACATAACTTCATAAATTCCTCAATTCTTGATGTGCACCTCTAAAAATTTTGGACAACATACTAGATCAGCTCAACAAAAACCCTTTAATGTTCGCCTTCTGATCATCAACATACATAAATTTTCATCACTCAGACCTACTTAGCTTCACTAGTTGCTTACAATATATTTATTACAAATTTCTCAATATCCTCAACATATATAGCCTTCAAAATCACTAATGCTAATAGTGTTGAAATCAATGACAACCACATATCATAAACATAATCACAACATCGAATAGGTTTAGCAAAGCCAAAAGAGTAGAAGGTTCAAGTCACATTTGTTGGCCTTGTACATTAGCCAAAAGTGTATCAAGAGCTTGGCAACCTCTTATGGTTCAAACTTGCATTTTTGAGACCTAACAATATGAATGTTAATATTATTCATTAATGACATTATTTTATTTTACTTACCAAGATAAAACTATTATTAATTAATCACTAGAAAGTAATGATATGATTATTTAATTGAATTTTAACATAACAACAAACTTTCCTCATTAGACAACCTTCATACTTTAATGTGATGCATCACCATAGAGCTATAACTTAATAATAATGTTATGATATCATTTTATTTTTATTTTCAAGCATTAGTGGTGGTATTTTTGTTCATCTCGTACTTACACTTTGATAATTTTATTTCATGTCTCAGATTTGATGTATTACTGGATTATTGAATTCTTAAATTTGAAAATATATAGGAGAAGGAAATTTTACTTAGAAAAATTAAATAGTAATTATACTTTTATTCAAAGAAGGAGATAAAAATTTAAATCATTATTTTTTATTCGAGCTTAATTCATTGGTTCATTCTATGTTTATGTGAAAGGGTAATGTTGTTTGAGGGGATCAACAATATCATTAGCCTAAAACTAAAATGTTTCTGTGCAATTCTCCTTCCTCCATTAAGTTGATTACTATTCCAACATAGAATGTTATAATGATATTATATATATATATATATATTTATATTCTTAATAACATTGATCCAATGATTACATGATGAAGAAGGCATATTCTCCCTCTTCAATAGATTGATGAATACCAGTATTGTTCTCTTAAATCCATTTCTTGATTCTCATTGTCTGATATGATTATTTACCTAGTTATAAATAGGTAACCATGCTAAATAATTAGAATCTACTTTAAAAGGTATTATGATCATTTATAATTTTTTGCATAAAAAAATCTAAAATAGTTATAAAGGCCATAACAATATTAATATATAGAATGACATTTATCTAAGTATGTCATGATTAATTAATATAAAATTTATAAATTGCTAAATTGTGATGTATGATTATTAAGTACAATTCTTGTTCAACTCAACAAGCTTTATTCTACTAGCATCACAAGTAGCATTTTGTGCAACTTATATTACTCTATTTTTCAAACAAAATTGAGTAATTCATTTGTTTCTTATTTAATGGTAAGGACATGGCTCATTATTATTAACACATAAGAGTTGTAACTGGAGCACATAAGGTTGGACCTTACACAAAGAAAATTTGTGTAGGTCATCAAGTTTATAAATTTAGAATTGTCTAGAGAAGTTTCAATTAACTAGGGACCTTCCTAGAATCTGATACTACAACCATTCCTAATTTTCTATTTCATCCCTATCCTAAGTAACCCTTATAGACTAATAATATTCTTCCAAGCCAAGGACCTCGAAGGGTGATCTTCATAAATGAAATTAATCAAAGGTCTATTTTGAAGATACTTAGTGTTCATAATTTTGCACCAATATTTTTTGTTTCTCAATTGATCCCAACCCACCTTGGCAATCAAAGCCTTGTTGATGCAGGAAATATTCCTTATCCCAAGCCCACCACAAGGTTTAGGTTTACAAATTTTGTCCCATTTAACCAAATAATTTTTTTAATTTTCCTTGGTCCCCAACCAAAGGAAATTCCTTTGAATCTTTTTTAATTTCTCAACAATATATCTAGGGATCTTGAAAATGGAGAGGAAGTAAACAAGGATCCCTTGAAGAGCAGAAAATAGGAACTATAGTTTGCCAACATGACTGAGGATTGAACCTTTCCAACCAACCAACTTCATTTGTATCCTTTCAAGGAAAAAATTCTAGAAGTCAGGGGTGACTTCCTTAACAGTAAGAGGTAAACCAAGATACACTGAAGGGAGAGAACCACTCAAAAAACCAAGAATAGAAGTCACACGAGCTTGAATATTAGGAGTGTTATTGAAGAAATAGATAATTATTTTATTATAGTTAATACATTGCCTAGAGCAAGCAATATAGTTATTAAGACAATTTTTCCATTTCCTAGCTTCACTCACCGAGGCTTTTCCAAAGAGAAAGGTATCATCCACAAATTATTGGATAACAATAGGCTATAAAGAAGAGGCATCCTTGACACCTTTAATGACCCCCTTCGACAAAATATTAGAAATGTTCCTGCTTAGGACATCCACGACCATGATAAAAAGATAGGGTGAGAGGGGATCCCCCTGCCTAAAGCCTCTCCCTGCATTAAAGAAGACCCAAGGAGTCCCATTAAAAAACATGGAGTACTTCACCATGGATATGCATTCCATTAAGAGGTTGACCACATGTTGAGCAAAGAAAAAACTTAGCTAGAACTTTAAGAATGAAGTCCCATAATACCTTGTCATAAGATTTAGAGATATCGAGTTTGAGGGCCATAGTGGAATTGTTTCTTATGTCCATTGAGTGGAGAAATTCATGTGTAGTTATAGTAGCATCTAGAATATGTCAACCAGGAACAAAGCCTTTTTGAGTGGGGCTGATAATTTTTTCTAGGAGGGGTTTAAGATGATTCACCAAGATTTTAGAGAGAATTTTATAAAAAGTATTGCATAGACTAATAGGCCTAAAATCGATCATAGACTGGGGATTAGCGATTTTGGAAATTAAGGCAATAAAATTATGGTTCAGTTGTTTGAGAATCTTACCAGATTTGAATAAATACCTAGCATCCAAAATAAGGTCCTCACCAACAATCTCCCTGAAAATCTAAAAAAATTCAGGGGAAACCATCCAATCCAGGTGCCTTCTAAGCCCCCATTCTGAAAGTGGCCAATTGGACTTCCTTAGGAGTAATTGTGGTCAGGAGATTGTCCAATGTCGAATTGGGAGCCTCAGTAGGACCAAATAATCCTTTCTAAAAATAGTTCACCGCTAGCAGACTGATCTGGGTGGGTGTCTTAACCACAACTCCATGTTCATCATTCAACTTAGTTATCCGATTCATTTTCTTTTGTTTCAGGGTAGAATCATGAAAAAGGAGGTATTTTTATCCCCTTCTTGTAGCCATTGAACTCTAGATTTCTATTTTTATAAAATTTCCTCTTTCCTTAAAATTTTCTCCCACTCCCTTTGACTCTTTCTTTCCTGATTGTAGGTTGGTAAGCTAACATCCCCATCTTCCATATTTTTTTGGGTAGTCTACAAATTATCCCATAAAGCTCTTTTCTTCTGAAATAAATCTCCAAAAAATCTTTTTTTCTAACCTTTCGCCATACATTTGATATGTTTAAGTTTATAAAAGATCTTGAACATGGGTGAACCACGAATAGGAAAATTCCACCATTCAACAATTTTATTCTTAAAATCAAGATGAGAGTTCCACATAATATCAAACCTACAGGGGAAGGGTCCAACAATAGAAAGGTCATTCATGACCAACAACAAATGGTTATGGTTAGAAACAGTCCTAGGCAAAGCAATGAGGTTAGCACTAAGCAAGGCTGACTAGTTGCAAGAGCAAAGGAACCTATCTAGTCTAACTTGAATCAAACCTTCCCCAAGATGCCTATTTGTCCAAGTAAAGGATTGACCCGATAAGTCAATGTCAATCAAGCTTGTTGAGCTTACAAAATTCTCTAGATCAGCCATGTTGTCTAAATATTCCACCAAATCACCTCTTTTCTTGGAAGGAAATAATGGGGAGTTGAAGTTCCCTACCACCAACTAGCGAGACCCCCAATTATTTTTTAACCTATGAGATAGATCTTTCCATAGGGAATTCCTAGCATTCCTCTAGTTAGGAGCATAAACATTTATAAGTGACCAAGAGCCACTCAGGTAAGAAAATAAGAATCCCACACTACTCTAAAAGAAAAATAGTTTAGTACCATTGATCTTAGAGGGGTTCCATAACACAACAAGCCCACTAGATGCCCCCTCAACATTAGTGCAAGAGTAAAGAGCACCTAACAATATATACTTAGCAATATTATCAAAATTTTATTTTTTCATTTCAGTTTCTTATAATAGTAAGAATTCTATATTATATTCTAAAACATAGTTCTCAGCACAAGCTATTTATGAGAACTATTCAGCCCTCACACATTCCAGGAAAAAACCTTCATTTTTTACTCTTCTTTGAGGACACTTCCAATGTCCTCTGTTTACCAATTTCCATTTCATTCATTGTCTCCCTCTACCTAGTTTGTCACTAGCTAGGTCTACCTAGTTTAGAATCACCACCCACATCTGCCTTCTTCTTTTTCCCTTTTATCTTTGGGGTTGACAAGGACTCCTCTTCCAAAAATTTCTCTTGGTTTAAATCCACTAAATCCAGAACACCTTTTTCAACTTTAACTTTGGTAACCACTTCCTTCAATATTTCGCCTTCTTCTCCTTTAGTCATACTAGGTCCAACAAAAAGGTTAGACCCAAAATTATTTAGGGATGAGCCTAAGTCTTTAGCCCCCCCAAAAAATTCTGGCCTAAGGAGAAAAACCCAACACTAGGTCCTCCCTAATAGACAAACTCACAGTTGACTCAAAAGCAACAATTCCAACCACTAGGTTTGCAATGATAGTCAACCTCGTAGCCAAAACATGAGAAAAAGGGACCAGAGCTAAGATTGAATAGGAAACATCCTCCCTACAAGAATGACCCCCAGGGACCAAGGGATCATCCAAGGTAGGAGAGACAAACTTAACTAGAGAGTAAAAAATCTTCAAGATGTCTTTTTCGAAGGGATAGTGATTGTTAGCAGCAAAATCACCAGGGTTAGACATGCAATTGAAAGAGGATTTGTAGTAAAAAATAAGGTTGTTTGGTTTAACACACTTTTGACAGTAGACGACCACATTCTCATAATAGACTAGTTATACCCAAGAACCAAACTTAGAGCATAGCTTCATAGAGGTAGGAAGCATCTTGTGCATACCAATATAGAAAAAAAAATGGGAAAAAACTAACCTAGATTTGGAACGAATAATGGAGTCTGAAGTAATAAAATGTCCCAATGGATCTCCAATTATTTTGAAAATGGATTCATCCCAATATTATAGAGGTAGACCAGGAAGGAGAACCCAAACCGTTGCCACCTTATTAAGATCCACTGTAGGGTCAAAACCTGGCTTCCAAAGGAATAAGGCCAAATTGTGCTTCCCATACACCCAAGGCCCAAAAGAGAGGACCATGACCAAATCATTTGAAGCTATGAACTTGAATAGGAATAGTCCTCTTGTCATAGCACATATGTCCACACTTCCCTCGAGGCACAATTTAGTAGCAACCCATCTCTAGACCATATCCACAAAAGGTCGAAAGGAGAGAAAATGACCCACCACCACATTTTCCACTGAGGAAAGAATCCTATCACTAACTGAATCAGGGATAGAAAAATCCATGCTTGTGAAAATGACCTACTTTTCTGGGTGAGGAGCGATGACCTTAGTACTCTGACTACTATTAGTCAGTACATCCTTCCAACCTTGAACCTTTGGAAGGACTGTGATCACTGACACTTCCACACCAGATAGGACTGGAATCACGGGTGACTCGGGCTGACTTAAGAGCATGGGGACCTTAGACTCAGACAAGCCAGGAGTGGCTCCTAAGGCACATGAGTCTGCATGCAATAGGGTAAGGCTCATGTCATAAGGGGACAGAGGGGGACCATGGGGTACCCCCAAAGAAGAATCCACCATGTGTGCATGTTTTTCAAACTCAGAAAGAGGAGAGAGAAGTGGGGATTTTTTAGTATATATGAGGTTCTCTATGTTAACATATGACCTTGTTATAAACATGAGAAGTAAAAGAATTATATCTTCTTGAGAATCCAAAAGTATCATTTCTAGCTTGTGTACTACAAAACCTTGCAGTGTGACCTAGATGATTGTATTTATAATATAGGACCTTCTTCTATTTGACCACTCATAAGGAATCTTATTCCATCCAAATTTCCTTTCATGCATCCAACACTCTATTGCTCTATGACCAAATTCATAACATGAATAAACATAACCATGAAAATATTTTTCAAACCTAGAAATTTGATGTAGTCTTGAACGAAAATATCTTTTGAACTTGTTCTAGTTGACTTGTGTAGGAGAACTTTCTTTTGTCTTCTTGTCTTCATTCTTAGGAGTAGCAAAATGATAGTTTAGATCTATTTTCTTCTTTGGTGTTTCTCTCACCTTAGAAATCTACCCTTTTTCAAAGCCTAAACCAGTAGTATCCTTATGACATTTTTTCTTGCTTCACATCTCATTTAAGCATTCAGTGCTCTTTTAAAATTGAAGATTCTTGTGTAAGTTAGAAGATACATTTTCTAGTTCCTTTCTCAAAGAAACTATCTATAATTAATATCTCTCACTATCAACCTCTTTTTCCTTAAATTGATTTATAACTTCTTCTATTTTCTTAACTTTAACAACTTGGACCTTCAAATCTATGATCAATTTTTCTTTTTATTTAAGATCTAAAAGTTTTTTGGTCTTGGACACCTTTTCTTCTTGAAGCTGTAACTTTAATATCTAGTTCTCTTTCTAAGTTTCTTGACCTCATCTAGAGCACAAATGAATTCTCCTTCAATATCAATTTCACGTACATCTTCATCATAATCTTGTTCATATTCACTCACAAAGTATTATCTTTCATTGTCGACATTCTCAACTACAAAATCATCTTCTAACCTTGTATCTTCTTCAATTTATAATTCATTTTTTATAACTGCTTCTTCATCATCCTTTGTATTTATTTTGGGTTGTGGTTGTTGTTTAGCAATCTCTTGGGTATTTCTTTTTCCTTTGTTTATTTTACTTTTTTCCATGATAAGTAATCCACTATCAAGATCTCCTAAGTTGATTAAAATTGTGGAAGGAACCTAAGGCTTTGATACCACTTGCTAGAGTACAAGACCACTAAGAGGGGGGTGAATTAGTGGTCTAATGAGAAATCAAATTTCAAAACTTAACTCACTTGTATTAAGAAAAGAGACACATAGAAAACACTTCAAACATTATAGATAATGAATGTTTAGGGAGTCACAAAGATATGAAAATCAAAACATAATACTTAAACGAGGATGACCAATCAAGCACAATAGGACAAACCAAAGGGAGGAGACATAAGATAATTTTTATGAGTGGAAAACCCTAAAAGGGTAAAAAATCACTTTGAAAATAACTTTCATTAAGCCTCATTAGACAAAACCTCACTGGTTACAAATTGCATGCCTCACTGGAAAAATAATATGCACCTCACTAGAAGAAAAACATGCCTCATTAGAAGAACAAAATTCCTCACTAGCTAGACAACATGTTTCATTGGTAACCCAATATGCCTCACTGGAAAAGCATCATGCCTCACTAGCTAAACAACATGCCTCACTAGAAAAGCCTCACCAACTACACAATATTCCGTACTAGAAAACTTACAACACTTTAGAAGAAATTAGAAAAACTCAGAGAGTTACTCTATTTCTATTCAATCACTATTCTATCTCTACACCACCAAAAAATCCATCTCCCTTATTCATACATATATCAACACTAATTCACATACAAATATCAACATTTAATTCTCCTTGCATACATGAAAACAAATCTCTCTACAAGACTTCCCTTAAATAAAGACAATGATATGAACAATAAACAATGACCTTCATACTAATATATGTGACTAGGAGCTCATTGAATCTTTGCATTCATTGTGACTGTTGCATTGTTTGAATGATTAAAATAAAAAGATATAATGTAGAATAGTGACCCTATTACATATTCCAGCTTCAAATACATGAACATTATAAAAATAATAGCTTCCTGCTACATAGATCAATTTCAAACACATGAACATTCCTTAATCAAACTCACACACCTCCATTCACTTGTAACCTCATTCATATCATACTTATATGTGAAAAGAAGAAACACATTTCATGTATACTATACCTCAAAGAAATCATCTCACCTTTCTATATTATGATATTCATCTCTCCTTCCCTACTAACTATTTTAACACAAACATATTGTTGATGGTGTTTTTATGCACTTCACAACACAGGCAATGCGTAGGTGCATTACCTCTCTTGAAAGGAAATCTTCCCCAATCAAATTGCAGAACACTATCCCAAGGTCTCTCAGATGTTAGGTCATGACGGAGTTTGGAACATATCAGTTGTTTGATGTGATTTTACTGGAATCACAAGGTGGTCTTACGTGGTCAAAGCTGTGGAAGAATTGGGTCGATGAATGGAGTTTTATGGATGTGGAATTACTATACCTTGCTGCAAGTTCAAACAACAGTCTTGGACTCCATTGTTCTGTTGGATTTGGCTTTACAATGTGCAACGAACCTTAGCACAAGTTGTTTCTAAAAAAAAAAGGAAAAGAGGGGCGAGGAAGAAAGATGTTTCCTAGACCTGCAACTACCGATGAACAGTGATCATGGAGGTCCCTGTTGTGGATAGTTTCCCTAAATAGAATTTCACTAAATCAGGATTCTCACAATATCATGAAATCTATGCTATCTTCTAAGGATTGTAGATATTCATCATTCATTCACCATGGAAACATGAATAAAGATAACGTTTAATGAGCAACAATGAAATCAAAGTCTAGGCTAACTTTGCATAGTCATATACCATCAACAGATGACCAAAAGTATGGACAAGGAAAGCATACACACAACAGTAATCTTCAAAACCAGAGAAAACATACTAACTCTACCAAAGTCAATCTAACGATACTAAAACAGTAAAATAACTTGAAGAAAATTTCTAGCTAAATGGAGAAGAACCATGAAACATGTGGAGAAATCTAGAAATACACTAGAAAATGATTATATTTTCTATTATATTCTTAGCAGCATGTCATTAAAACAACTCAACTCCCTTAAAATGAGAGGAGGAGAGCCTTATTTATAGTTTTCAAAAAACAAAATGAGTGGCCAAGATTCGATTCTATTGTGTGGCCAATATTCACTTTAAATTAGGGTTTCACCTACCCCCAAACATATTACATTTATAGGACCTATTTTGTCCTTTTCCTTATTTTGTCTTTTAGTGACAACACTGTAGCAATTTCATCCTTTAGCCATTTGCCCTTTGTTGTAGCTATTCTTTGAGGAATTCTTCATCAATAACAGGGTTTCCTTCATGCTTCTTTAGCGCTACATACTCTACAAAGTTCAGGATCAACAGCTGGAGCTTATCCATCTCCATGATGTCTGATCGCAACCCTTGATAGCTCCATTCCTGGGAATTGCTGACAAGTTTCTTCCAGTCCTCTTCATATTTTGCTGCATTATCCTTGAAAAGCTCTGACTGCATGAAGGTACGGGCTACAAAACTCATAAAGTCCACAGTGAATTCAATCGACATCCAGTCTTCCATGATTTTCAAGAAGTGGGACCTTATGTTCTCCAGATTGATCTCAACAGCGGGTGGCTCATACCCCGTCATCAATTTGATGTACCGAGAACATTCTTCTCAGGAATCCTTAGCCCATTCAATGTCTGGCACTATCTGCTCAATGATCTGCTCGAGCCTTTTCCCCCTATGATTGAAATCTCGCTTCCAGACATCTACTAACTAGTGGTCATCGTCCTTGAAGGCCAGGTCCTTCTCCCAGACCTCGCTTGGCAACGTGAGTATTGCCTCGATCTTCGGATAGGTTGCCTCGTATTTCCTTGGAATCTCTTCATAGACCTACCTCGTACCCTCAAGGGTCCTTTGCACTTTGAGGAACTTGTTTGCTATCCGAACAACCAAATTGATGCTCGCATTTCCCATATCTAAGACCTGCCGAAACTAGTTTTTCGTAGTCTTGTCTAAGTTCCTCCTCTTTTCTAACTTATTAATCTACTCCTAGGATAGCAGCTCAGGTAGGGCAGATGACATCGTGGGTTGCTCATCTAGGGATGACCACTACTGAATGTAGGCTGTTAGATCAGCCACTTGCTCCTTTAATTCTTCCTTTGAGATCTTATCCTGTTGGATAAGGTGTACCACTGTGGTGATCAACCTTTTGCTCCCTTGTGGCCACTCCCAAATCAACCTTTTGTCCAACCACTAGTGTCGCTATCTGCACCGCCCTTAATCTTGAGGCATCCATGGTTACCTTTGATCTGACCCTTGGTTTATTTTCCTTCCTTTTGGTGCTTACTTGTGCTCTGGCCATGATGGCTTCCAGCCTTGCCTTGGGATCCTTCAAGGTGGGGGTCTTCTGCTTCAGCTGCCTCTGTAACCACTCGAGTACTTGGGGTTTCTCTCTAGGTGGTTTGCTTTGACTCCCGTTGTCCCCTTTCTCAAGCTCAATAGTTCTAACAACAAGAGCCTTCTCCTTGGTCCCCGCATCTTCTTTCTCCTCCTCGGAGTCTTGTTGGAGGGTTTCATGTCCAGTGGGGGACTCACTATGCAACTGCTCTTTGGGTGGATCTTCTTTCTTAGCATCCCCTTGTTCTCTGTTCTGATTGTATTCATGCTCTTCTGGGTTCTCTCCCTACTCCTTTTCATGGAGGGATGCTTCCTTGTCATGCTCTAGAGTCTAGGCTTGCTTCCCAGTAGGAGACTTGCTTCGCTCCATCTCTTGAGCAACAATCTCTTCTTCTCTTATGAGCCAGTCCTCGACTTCCTTATCTTCAATCTCCTTGAGCTGCTTCCCCCATTCTACATTGAGCTTAGGATCGTCTGATTCTTTTATAAATTCAGTATTCAGTTCTTCGCTGCTCTCACTGGAGGACTTATAAACCACCTCATCGATTTCCCGATGCTTAAACAGTGGATGTTCGTGATACTCAAATTCCTCATCCTTTGGCCTCATTGTAGCCTCTAGTTGTTGTCGCTCAAGCTCGTCTAATATTTTTATTGTCACCTCCATCTTTGGTGGTTCGGTTGAGGGGAGGGGAGCTGGAGCATGGGCCATCGCCTAAGCTATTGCAGCCTAAACTATTGGGTTAGTGAGCATTCCCGAGAGCTCAAATGGCACATTTTGCATATATTTCATGAAAGACTCTGGGAGACTAATGGCGGGCACCGTAGCAGTGGAAACGGAGGTCAAGGAAGGAGACATGGAAGAAGAGGAGATGGGTGAGGTCGTGGCAGATGACGAATCTACAGGAATAATCTGCAAGATTGGAGAAGTGGAGGCAATGTGGACGGAGATGTCCACCATAGGCGGGGAGGAAGTGGAAATGTTAAGTGAAGCATGCGGTGTGGGAGCAACAAGGGCAGCAGTAGCAACTGAAGTAGGTGGTGACCTTGGTGACCTAGATCTTTCTTCTCTGATCCCAAGGGGTGGACCTTTGGGCATCACAGTCGCCTTTGTGCCTCTAGTTATCTTTCTCTTCTTCTTGGAAGGCTCCGACTTAGAAGACTTGCAGGCATAGACCTTTGGTTTAGGTAGCTGCTCACTGGCCTCCTTTCTCTTCTTGGTCTTGGTTGATGGTGGGGTTTTGGATGTTTCCCTAGTTGCAGTGGTAGCCACCCCACCTTCAAAGCCACTTGGTTCACTTTCCAGTCCCTTGAATGTCAAGGCGATTCCTTACTGCTTTAATCGGGCCACCTGTTGGTCGACCCATGCTTTCATTCAGATCTCGACAGGCCTAGTGAGTACGATGAGGTCATCGAGCTATGGTTCATTCTAGTCAATTGATGGAAGTGGCGAATTGGTGATGGCATCGTACCCTAGATCGATCACCGTATCCTCATTTTCTTCGAGTTGGTAAGGAATTAGGCATAGGTTTATCCTTCGCACATAGATAGCTATCATGTGCATGTATTGCCTCAACAAAACCTTAAGATCATCTTTGTAGTTGGCCAAAAAGTCCTCAACATTGTGGAGGTGGGCATACTCTTGTCCCAATGCCTTCCTGATGTATCCATATGGGTCCATTCAAGGTCAAGCTATATATTGAAGGAAGCTATACTCAACCAACTCCCTTTTCGAATACCCCGCACACTAGGAGGTATGAATCTTGTACATTCCTTGGCCGAGTCCCATGGGGTAAGATGGGCCCACCAAATGCTTATCACTCAAGATGCTATGAATATGTTGTAGCTGTCAGGTTAGCTCTAATAGAATGATCTGGTCATTGGGGTATTGAGGCAGCTTATTCGGTCTTTCCGTGAATCCCTCAACACGGATGTATGTGAACTTCAGGAAGTGTATATAGAGGAAGGAACATTGCCTGAGGAGGGCTCAGGCACTATGAGAAACTCTCCTTTGAAAGTCACCCCCAAGAGACTGAATGATGTAGGCGATGAATGCATCATTCACCCGATAGTAATCCCTCTTGAAATTTCTGAACTGTAGTTGGGTGTATTTGTCGTATGGTTTAAGTTCCACCCCTATTGGATCACTGGGTACCACCACCAATCCTTGATAATGTCACTGATTGGTGAGGGAATATACCAAGTAGGAGGTCATGAAGAACTTGGAGGTCTTTTTCACGGTTGTAAACTACTCATGGAAGCAATCACTGATTATCTCTCCCTAATAAAAGGTGGTCCCCTTGCCATGGAGAATCTCCTCTATGAAGTAGAACATCCACTCTTGGAAGAAGGTTGATGCAGGAATGCCCATCACTTGGCTCAGCAAAGTCATGAGGTCATGGTAACCCTCGAAGAAATTGCTGCGAAAAAATTTCAAAGGAAACTTGACAGTGCTAGCCCATTTGTCCTTTAACCAATATTGATTGATGACCTTCTAACATCCCAAGGGATCCTACTCCCATAGTTCTTTGCACTCCCCCATGGTAGGGGTTTCCATGATCTCATAGGTAGGAATATGGAATGTTGTCGTTATACCTAATGGGGACATGTATGCCAAGATATTTCCGTCCCGGTCCACTATAGTTTGGGTATCCTCCTGAGAGGCTTCCACGCATGCCATTACCATATTTGGGGTTACCAAGGCTGGTAGGAAGCCCGCAGCCTTGGCGATTCCACTTTTCTTTATCAATTTTGCATTCTCTATCCTAGGGTTCATCCTGACCCTTTGTATGAATTCATCAACATTGACCTGGCCGATGTTGATATCTATGATATCTCTCCAAAGAGAGGTGAGTTTGGATTGTATGAGGACTCCTTGGAACTTGTACTTCATTAGGTCCTTGTCTATTCCTTTTCCCTTTTCCTTGGAGGCACTGAAAGTTTTTGCATCGGATTCCATAAATCTTCCACAACTGACGGGAATCAGTAATAATAAACATGATGAAATGGTCCCAGACAAGTCCCCTGCACACTAAGATTAGCTCTGCAATCACCATTCATATTCTATAAGCATAAAACACTTGATACTTCATTACTAGAAAGCAAAGCAAACAAACCGGGTTCCCAGGGCCAGAATTCCCTTGGCAGAATGTCGTCTGAAAGGGTGAATTGAGGATGGAATTCCCAAAGGCATTTCCTAGGGTTGGATTTGAGTATTAGGAGGTTGGCATGAAGGAAGACCTAATTTTAGCAAGTGGGTCAAAATCCATTTTGGATTTGGAGGTCATTTGATCCTTCATTTGGGAGTTCGGGCATCAACTGTAGGAAAGCCGTTTGAAACAACGCAGGGGAGGTGGAAATTCAGTCGCCGAAATCCGGGTCTCAGATTTTCGTTACCGAGAAGCGGTCATGGGTCAGCCGTTCAAAATGATGAAATTGAAGAGGAAATCTAGGGAAGGAAATCCAGAGTGCAGTCTTCGAAGGAGGTTGGAGGACTCGGGACAGCCAAGCGGTGAATAGAGCATTGAGACCCGAAGGTCGGGAAGCTGTCCCGAATTTGCCATTAAAATGACGCCAGTGGAATAGAATTTCGAGAGGGGAATTTCGGAGGTTGGGGCCTGGAGCAAATTTTAGTCAAAGGTTCCACCCGGAAGTTGAATAGATTTTGCAGAGCCGAGAAGTGGGGTTCGAAAAGCCACTTGGGGACAACCGCCAAAATGGTGAAGTCAACACAGAATTCTAGTAACGGAATTCTGAGGACAAAATCTCGACGCTACTTTGATTTTTAGCAGATCTTTCGATTTTCAAGTCTTTCGAACGGACTTCGAGCACCCAGGGTTCAGAGGTCGGGAAGGTGCTTGGGCGAGGCCGTTAAAATGATGATGACACAATGGAATTCTAAGAGGGGAATTCCGATGGTCGGAGTCCGAGGTGGGTTTAGAGGTCGAGAATTTTTAAAATTTAAGCCGCGGACGACGGTGAGAATGTCCGGGCCCGGAGGACGTCAGTGACTGTTCTGAAGAACGACCGCGGAGAGGTGAAGTCCTGGATTGAATTTCGGCCAACTAAATGATTGATTTTGATTTTCTAAGAGATGGGTTTTTAGTGGAAGGCATAAACTTACTTAATTTCAACGCAATTTTACATTTTGCATTCATCAAAATGTGGAATTTCACAAAAGAAAGGGTAGGGCATGTAGATGGCAAACCTATCTCAAAATCTCGAAGAGAAAACTGATGGCCGCATGGAAAATGGTGGAAAACGGAGCTCGAACTACTAGGCGAAAAATGCTTGGACACCGGGAGTTCCTCAATCTTTTCTATCACTCGAACAATTGATAATGATGGTCGAAAAATTCATTTTTATAGCTAAAACTGCTATTAATACAACATTTAATTCCTCTGTATGGCAACACGTAAAGTTAATAAGTTTAAAATCATAGTCAGCAGCGGGAGGTCCGGAGTCCGATGGTCGGGAAGCCATCCCACCACGGCCATTGGAACGACAAAGCTCGAAAGGAAACCTGGAAGGGGAAACCTGGCATCCGGGGTCTGAGGTCCAGAAAGACGTCGAACATCGGGCACTGAAAATAGCAAACCCGGAAGGGGAAACCTAGGGGTCTGGGCCCAGAAAGAGCCATAGACGCCAGAAAGGGAATTCTAACAAGGAAAACCCGGATTGACCCCAGACTTAGCATTTTTAAAGGGGCAACTTTGGTCAAGCTTAAAATATGGCATTGGGGAACATGCTGACCTTTTAGGGCACACAAAACGAGGTGAAGCAAAAAGGGACCGACAATCCAAAGAGGGAAGAGAGGGTCCCCATTCCGAACGGGGAATGTGTGCAAAATGAACAACACATATCACTTACATCTATAGAATAAACTAGACCACACACTTGATACACTAGATGCATGAGATTTTTTTCTATTCCATATTTGTCTTCAATTTTTTTTTATCAAAATATATGTAACTAACTATTATTTGATGACACTTCACTACCCAATAAAAAAAAATCCTTTTAAAGTAACTATTCATATCTTTGAAACTCAACCTTTGATCTTTAGTTGCCACCAATGCAGAAATTAAATAATAATCCTTGAACTTTATATGAATGGTGAGATATGAAACTTTGACTTGCCTAGTAGTTTAAGGGGCCAATTTGCCAATGTGAGTGACCCCCTTACGTGTGTTGAACAAGAAAACTAAGAGGGTGGGTTGAATTAGTTGTAGAAAACTTTAAAATTCTCACTATCAAAGAAGGCTCACTACCAAATTAGGACTCACTGTCTAGATCAGGATTCACTATCCAACAAGGGTTAACCACCTAGAAAGCTCACTTCCATTGAATTACATATAATATAGAAGGGATTTGTTACACAGAGAAAAACAATCTCAATGCAATAGATATTTCCACCACAAATCGTTCAACCACTTGCAAACATGCATGAATGATAGAGAACACCTTCAACTCACTCCATCCAAAAAATAAAAAACTAGATTTTGCACTGATCTACACCAACTCGCATCACATACACAATGACTCACATTTATCTTGCTCTATTTATTTTTACTTCATCTCCGCCAATATTTCATCCTATATTTATACCATCTTCAACTTTGAAACATATCCAAAGTTAGCCATACATCAACTACATTTACATATTCAAATTAGGTCAACAAAAAAACATTCTAAGGTGGAATTATAATGAGGGAGAACCCAACACATGATAAGAGATGACCCAAATAAATTCCAAAACACTTCCATAAGATTTGAAAATAGTGTTTAACATAAGGTCAACTAAATCAATGTAAAACACATAAATCAATTAAGCACACACAACCTTACCATGATCCAATCCTTTCAAATAAAAAAATTAACTTCAACATGATCATATTAGCTTAACTCTAGAAGTGCAAGTCATGAGTCAAACAAGAAGAAATTTGAAGCAACTACATTTCTCTCAAACCTCAACCAGATACATTGAAAAACAAAGTTCACAACTAGTGAAGATAACTCAGACTATACTATTGGCAACACAAGGGCAGCCAATTGAGAGGAGGGGTGAATCACTTGTCATAGAGATTACACTTAATAAATTTATTCTTAGATCTAATAATCAAACATGAAAGTATTAAACCATAAACACATCAAAAACACACATAACAAAAATATTTTTGCATGGACACCATGTTAGGGGAAAAACCACGGTGGAAGTTAATCCGTAATTTTATACCCTGTAAAAAGTATAAGAAGAATAAATGGGGAATGCACATACATTCAAGCACACTGCCTAGACCTCACTACTCAAATACAAAGGAAGACTCACTATCTTACAAAAACATTTGAATTACAACTATCTGGATTTTGATTAGAGAAAGTATCATCTGCTAATGCCTGATTACAGTTTCGGTTAAGCACATCAACACTTATTCACTCTTCTTCACACTTTGCTCTGCCTTTGAAAGATTTAGAAAATTATTCACTCACACACACTTTCTTGCTCACATTCAAAGGGAGAAACAATCGCTTATATATATCTACAACAAGGAATTACATCGGTTCATGTTGACATCAACAAAATAATAAGATGGATACAAAATTTCAACCCGAAATAATAAATATTATTAATAAGAATCAACCAAAGCTATCAACAACATAGTAGGGACCTAAAAAAATATCCTTGAACAAAAGAAAACCTTCAAAATTGATTCCTCAAAGATCCACAACATTCTACAATCACCCTATCGGCCATGAACATGAAAAACATGAACAAACAAGAGAAAATCATCGATCATGAGCACAACGATCAATGCAAATGTGCAACACAGATAGAGAATGATATAGAAAAATCCATAAACACCACAAGAGAATTCACAACAACTCAAATTACCAAAATCACATTATCTTCTTCCTTGAACAACAGCTACAGTAACAAAATAACTGTCGGAACATAGAAACTCATAACTTGCTCAAATCTTCATGCGAACATCTAAAAATTTTAGTGGATAAACTAGATACACCTAAAAAAAACCTTTAATCCACAACTTATCACCATCAATATACTGAAATTTCCATCATACTGATCTTCACTACTTCACAGACAACTTGCAACATATTTTATTACAATTTTCTCAATATCCTTGACATATAGAGTCTTAAAGACATTAATGCTAATAGTGTTGACTTCAATGAAAACCACATATCAGCAACACAACCACAACATCCAAAAATCCCCAAAAATATCCCCCTTTGGAATTTATGGCAACACATGATGTGAAAAGCACCATCAACGCAACTTTGTCTTAGCACTTTCTCCCCCTTAGATTTTGACTCTACTTTTCAGATAAATCATAGCTTTTCACATGAATCTTCTCTCCCTTTGACATCAATGAAAAAGGTACACACAAGATCTAAACCACATGTATAAAAATTTTACTACTCTCCCTAAGTAGCAACCACCACAACATCAATCTGAATCACAAGATATAACTATGAAATGTGCGGACTAATGCAAGTCTTTGCATCTTTAGTTCTAATTAGGAGGGGTAATTATCCCTAGCTTCCCTCTGAGATACTCAAAAGTATCCTTAGGCAAGGGCTTGGTAAATATATCTACAATTTGTTTCTTAGTAGGCACATACTCTAGTCTGTCTTGCTTTTCACTCACCTTGTCTCTCAAAATGTGAAACTTGATAGATATATGCTTAGTTTTTGAATGCAGCACCAAATTCTTAGAAATGTTTATAACACTTGAATTATCATAGAATATGGCAATAGGTTCATCATACACAACTCTGATATCTTTCAACATCTGTTTCATCTGCAATACTTGAGTATAATTTTTAGCAGCATTAATGTATTCTGCCTCTGCAGTAGATAAAGAAATGGCATTTTGTTTCTTACATAACCATGAAATCAAATTCTTTCCCAAGAAAAATTCACCACCACTAGTACTATTTTTGTCATCCACATCTCCTACCCAATCAACTTTAGTAAAATCACTCAAAGTAAGGTCATCCTCTTTAGGATACCATAGGCCAAAATCAGTTGTTCCCTTCAAGTACCTGAAAAGTCCTCTTTACAATAGTCACATGAGTTTCCTTAGGATCAGCTTGAAATCTAGCAACAATGCATATGACATTCATGATATCAGGTCTAATTTGAGTCAAATACAACAATCCGCCAATCATGGATCTATATCTAGTCTGATTTATCTTAGGAGAATTATCATTTTGAGTCAACTTACATCTAGTCACAATAGGTGTACCAACTGGCTTTGAATCTTCCATACCAAACTTCTTTAGCAATTTTTTCACATATTTGGACTGAGATATAAAAATCCCTTTATCTAACTGATTAATTTGCAATCCCAAAAAGAATTTCATTTATCCAATCATATACATTTCAAACTCATTCTACATCTCATCAACAAACTTCATGCACAAACTATCATCTCCTCTAAAAATGATATCATCAACAAAGATTTCAACAATCAAATATTTATCATGATCAATCTTGAAATACAAATTACTATCAGTAGTACCTTTACTAAATCCAAGCTTCACCAAATACTTGTCCAATCTGGCATACCATGCTCTTGGGGCTTGCTTAGGTCCATATAATTCCTTCTTTAATCGATAAACCATGTCTCTCTAATTAGTCAATTGAAAGCCATCAGGTTGCTCAATGTATACTTTTTTCATTCAGTTCACCATTTACGAAAGTTGACTTGACATCCATCTGATAAAACTTGAAGTTTTTGTAAGCAACATAGGTAAGAAACATTCTCGCAACTTCAATCCTAGCAACAAGGGAAAAAGTTTCTTCAAAGTCAATTCCTTCCATCTGAGAATATCTTTACATACTAGTCTTTCTTTTTTTCTGATAACTTAACCTTGCTCATTCAATTTATTCCGAAAGACCCATTTAGTTCCAATTACATTTTTGTCCTTAGGTCTAGGAACAAGAGTCCATGTTTCATTATTCTTAATTTTCAGCAGCTATTATTTCATTGCATCCATCCAATGTTCATCTTTGCATGCTTCATTTACATTACTTGGCTCGGTCTTTGATATCAAATAGTATCCTTTTGTAGTTCTTCTCCTAGTTTGAACACCTTTTTTCTTATCACCTATAATATGATCTTCTAAATGATTCAATATTACATACCTTGGAGTCTTAGAATGTTCTTGAACTTCAAGCTCTTGTGATCTCTCTTCTATATTTTTACTACTTCCTTCCTTTTGGCTTTCCTAATTCATCAGAATGATCTACACTTGATTCTGAGTCTGATTAGTACTAACATTTTGATCATCTAAGTCATATCCACAAGTTTTGGATGGTCTAACTATTTCTTCATCAACCTTTACATTATCACTTTCAACTACTTTCCTCCATCTCTTATTGTAACACTGGTAGGCTTTACTTTTAGTAGAATAACCAAGAAAGATTCCTTCATCACTCCTAGCATCAAAATTTCTTATATTTTCATCTCTTTTGATATAAAATTTATTTCCAAATATTTTAAAGTATCTAACGGTAGGCTTATGACCAAACCATAGCTCATAAGGGGTCTTACTAGTATCACCTTTTACATATACCTGGTTGAGAGTGTAAACAATAGTACTCATGGCTTCTCTCTAGTAGATATGTGGGACATTTTCTTCTAGCATCATAGTCCTAGAAGCATCTAGAATTGTCTTGTTCTTCCTTTCCATAATTCCATTTTGCTGATAGTTTCGTGGGGAAGATAATTATCTCTTTATCCCATGTTCTTCAAAAAAGAATTAAACTCATGGGAAGTGAATTCACCACCTCTATTTGATCTCAGACACTTAATCTTTAGACCTGTCTCTGTCTCAACCATAGCCTTAAAGATCTTGAACTTCTCTAGAGCTTCAGATTTCTCCCTTAAGAAAGTAACCCACATCATCCTAGAATAATCATCAATAAGCAACATGAAATACCTATAACCTTGTAAAATTCTGACTCTAGAAGGACCACACAAGTCAATATGCACAAGCTCCAACAATTCATTTGAACAATGTTGTTTTCTCCAAAAACAAATTCTAGTTTGCTTTCCTAACTGACATTCCTTGCATATGGCATTAGTAGGATTTACCAACTTAGGAATATCTCTCACTGCTTGAGTAGAACTCATATTGATAATATTTTCAAAGTTTTCATTACACAATATTCTATGCCACAACCAACTTTCATCAACTTGACTAATCAGACAACTTTTACTAGCAGTACTCAGGTGAAAAATATTACCTTTTTTTTTGTACTTGATGCAATCACCTTTCCAGAATTCCCTAGTATGTTAAATTTTCCATGCTTGAATTGAAGATTATATCCCTTGTCAACCATTTTTCCAACACAAGAGATTATTCTTCAAACCTTCAACATATAGGACATCATTAGTATTATGCTTACCATCAAAAGAAATGGATCCTTTGCCACGGATTACAAAAAAAAATTCATCACCAAATCTTACAACACCACCATCAAAATTTTCCAAGCTTACAAATTTACTTTTATCACCTGTCATGTGATGAGAGCATCTACTATAGAAACTAAGATCACTTGCATGCAATCACCTATCACATGCAAAATACATGCAGAACCAAAGAAGATGTTTTGTAAACCTCAAAGTAAAAATGCATTATTGAGAATCAATTATTACAAAGAGATCAATCCTTATGAAGGAGATCAAGAAACCCTAAATGAAACCCTAGTGTGCACACTTAATAATTAATCAATTATTAATGTGCCTAAGTTTAGCTTGAGTAACTAAAGGAATAAGTGAATTAATTAATTGACCAGTATGATATAATTAATTAAGTGTAATAACTTATTACTCTAACACCCCCCTTAAGATGAACTTAGGAAGAAGCTAAAAAACTAGAAAAAGATGCATGCAAGCAAGGATGGGTCCCAAAAACTAGGCTTGATTAGTTACCCATTTAAAAATGCAAGAAAGAGGTAGAGAAGGAAAATCCAGTGGGAAAAACCCCCCTACAATGAGATGACAAGCTACAAAGAAGCACTGGAAGAACACTGTAGAGTAACACTGGAACCACAATCTAGCAAACAAGGAAAGATACTTCTGTCTACAAGAAACCATATTAGAATCATAATGATGCAACAGTAGACCTAATGCTATGGAACACTTGAAAACTCCAAACAGGAACAACGCTGGAATCTATGAAGTAGCAGTCAATTATTGAATGATGTATTACTGAAAATGAAGTGCAAAGATGTAAGTTTGACTCTCCCAACTACCAAAACATCCAAGTAATCTCCAAAAAACCCATCAGGCCAAATATGGATTAAAAATAAACTTGGGATAGATAAAGAAAAAAGTGCATGGACAGAAACATAGAGCTCCTCAATACCTTTCCAACATCGCAAAGATAGTGAAAATCGGAGATCATGGCAAGAAGTTATGAGCTCGGAAGCATAAAATAAACATTTGACTTCAAACAGAAATAAATTTAGTAAAATAGAAAAATACTATAAAATAAACTACCCCATAGGATAGTGCTTGGAACTAGCTTTTCAGTGATATATTGTTTTCCCAATTTTGATACCGTATGCTAAGGTTATGCCAAAAAGAAAAAAACTGCTATTTTAGAGCAAACTAGGGTTAGGAGGGGACAAACATTGCCACACGAACACTGACATCATGCTGACGTCAGCAGTTCACGAGCTTAAATTTGATAGCCTGGAGGCCGTTGCCACAAAAAAATACCCCTTGCATAAAAAAATTCGGTCCCTGGTCACCCGTGTGACTGGGACGGGGGCTGGAGTGGGTCGGGGCCAGGCCGTGGAGCTCCTGGTCCCCCATAGAACCCTAGCAGATGGTGCTTGGGCCTTCGAGAGCTGAAGGAGGTGAGCGACAGGTTTGAGAGGCACCACTGATGGCCGCCGCACCTAGTGGCCACTGAGTGGCACGCTAGTGGTGAAGACAGTTTGCTTTGGTAGCGCCGAACATTCTCCAAAAAATTGCATTTTTTCATTTTTGCTTTATTTTTATTTTCGAAAAAACAAGCCTCGTAACGCATGTCAGGGAGGCTGTATGACCTCCTTGGCAATTTTTTTTGCCTCAGAAACCAACTGCTCCAAAATGGATGATTTGACAAGCGTTTCTAGGGTTTTGGGATGCTGGGAACATGATGGCGACGTCCATTTGAGCTCAAAGTGTCCCAAAAAATTGACTGCTGCTAGATTTTGCAAAAAGATGCCTATGGAAACCCTTGCACTTGAAACTCACTGAGAGGCTATATCTTCAAATCACGAACAAGAAACGACAGGTTTGGAGCTCTAATACCATGTAGAAACCAAGATCACCTGCATGCAATCACTTGTCACATGCAAAACCAAAGAAGATGTTGTGTAAACCTCAAAGTAAAAATGCATTATTGAGAATCAATTATTACAAAGAGATCAATCCTTATGAAGGAGATCAAGAAACCCTAAAAGGGAAACCCTAAATGAAACCCTAGTGTGTACACTTAATAATTAATCAATTATTAATGTGCCTAAGTTTAGATTAAGTAACTAATGGAATAAGTGACTTAATTAATTAACCAATATGATATAATTAATTAAGTGTAATAACTTATTACTCTAACATCTACTGTCGATCACCCATTCATCTTTTTCTTCAATCCTGGCTAGTAGAGCTTTCTCAACATTCATGCAACTAGTAGGATCAATAGGTGTAGGATTAATTTCCTTGATAGCAATAAACACAAACTCATCTTCACTTAAATTTCCTTTATCAAATTCACCATCTATCACACCTTCATCAGCAAGATAATAAAATTCTCTTTGGAATCTAGGCTTGTTAGATCTCGGCTTAAGAACTCTTTCTGGACACCTTGAGGAAAAATGACCTATCTTATTGCAAGAAAAACATTTAATAGGAAATTTCCCTTTATACTTACCTTCTCCTCTGGCTACTCTTTTGACAAGAAGTGCTTCAAGCTCATCTAGCTTACTCTCTTCTTCTTCAATATATCTCATTTCTTCCTCATACTTGAATACCTTTCTAGAATAACTTTCAACCGGATCATATATCTACTTATCACTTCTAGAAGTAGTGGCCTTAAATGCAGATTATATCTTAGGAAGGGCATCACTAAATTCACTCAACTCAAAAGAAGTAAGTATACCAATCAACATATCTCTAGTTACATTTATCTTAGTCCGGAGCTCGTCAATAGTTGTAGCTTTGACTTTGTATGTATCGGGCGAGGATTTAAGAACTTTAGCAACAATCTCTAATTCTTCCAACTGGTCACTAGTACATCCGATACCACACACAAGTTCATTCACTCTTTGCATGAAATTATTAATATTCTCATCATCACCCATTCTCAACATTTCATATTTCCTTTTCAAATGGTGTAGCTTATAAATCTTCACATTAGCATCACCTTAATACAAAGTTTCCAACTTTTTCTAGATCTCATAAGCAGTCTTCAGATCCATAACATTCATCATCTCAGAATCAATCAAAGCACTCAACAATACTTCCTTAGCCTTGATATTGTATTCAAAATCCCTAATCTCAGCAGTAGTAGTAGGACCATTTTGAGAAATAACATACCTATTACTTTTAATGCTCCAGTAGGATTCACCAATGTGCATCTCAGATGACACTCCATTCAGGTCTTCCATAGAGAATAATTTGTTTCATCAAATCTCAGACTATCCTTCTTATATGTCGCTATCCCAGATCACCTCAAGTTGTTAAACTTCTTCCAAGGAACTTGCTCTAATATTAATTGTTGGCAACACAAGGGTAGACAACTGAGAGGAGGGGGTGAATTAGTTGTCACTGAAATTACACTTAGTAAAATTATTCTCAGATTTGATAATCAAACATGAAAGCATTAAGCCATCAACACATCAGAAACAAAAATAACACCAAGATTTTTGCATGGAAACCCTCTTAGGGGAAAAACCATGGTGGAGGTTAATCCACAAGTTTACACCCTGTTAAAAGTATAAGAAGAATAAATGGGGAATGTGCATGCATTCAAGAACACTTCCTAGATATCACTAGTCAAATACAAAGGAAGACTCACAATCTTATAAAAACATTTGTATTACAACCATCTAGATTTTGAACTAAGAAAGTAGCATCTGCTAATGCCTGATTACAGTTCTGGTTAAACACATGAACACTTCTTCACTCTTTTTCATTGTTCATCACTATTCTTCACACTTTTCTCTACCTTTGAAATATTTAGAACATTATTCACACAAACACACTTGCTCTCTCACATTCAAATGAAGAAATAATTGCTTATATATATCCGCAACAAAGAATTACATCCCTTCATGATGACTTCAACAAAATAATAAGATGAATACAAACTATCGGCCCAAAACAATAAATATTATTAATGTGAATCAACCAAAGTCATCCAAACATATTAGGGACCTAAAACAATATCCTTGAACACAAAACACCTTAAAAAATTCTTCCTTGAAGATCCACAACATGCTACAATCACCCCATCAGTCATGAACATGCAAGAGAAAATCACCTATTGCGAGCAAAACAATCAATGCAGACGTGCAACATAGATAGAGAACGATCTAGAAATATTCATAAACACCACAGGAGCATTCACAAAAACACAGATTACTAGAATCACATTATATTCTTCTTGGAACAACAACTATAATAACATAATAACTACCGGAACACAAAAAATCATAACTTTCTCAAATCTTCATATGAACCTCTGAAAACTTTTGGTGGATAAACTAGATACACCTTAAAACAAACCCTTTAATCCATAAATTCTCACCATCAATTGTAATGACCTAAAATATCCTGCAAGATTGAAACACTTATTAGTTGTACCTGCAAGTTAGTTAAACATCAACAATGAAATGCAAAGAAGTTAAAAACACAAAGTAATGCAAGAAATTGGAAAGATCTCACCTATCCTTTGACTCCATGACTGATTTTCATTGTACCTTCTCAAGCTTTGCATGCAATGCTAGATTTCCCTCAGATTGTGTGTGAGCAAACTTTTCTAATGCCTAGCCTTAATAATGCCTTTGAAGGATTTTAGATTATTAAACTATGCAACTAGAAACTCAATCCTAATATGCAAGCAATAATAAAATAAGCCTAAGATATGATATTAAATGCCTATAGTAAAAGTATCTCAAACAAATGAACATGGATTCAAAAATAAGATCAAGATTGTCATTTTATAAAAAATGCAATCTTGAACGGACCGACAAGATGAGAGATTGAGGAATACCCTAGAATCAAAGGTCAAGATTCAATAAGGCAACCCTAATTAGGGTTAGGGAGAAATATTCGTAGGTGTAAATAAGATTTAATTAAATGAACTAAATCTAGACTAAATGTGACAGTGGAGATGAAATTAGTAAAAATCAGAAGACAGGAGGATGAGATTTTTAGAAAATCAATAATTTTGGAAATTACTTGATTTGTAGAAGAATATTTCCCTTTTGAATTAAATTAATTCAAAATATAGATTTTGTGAGGTAATTAGTAATTGAGTTTTGAAATTAATTACTAAATGAAGAATCAGTTAAGTATGTGAGATATTTTTAAATGATTTATTTTATTTAAAAATATAGAAGTGTCACATGCCATAATTAAATAATTAAAATAATTATTTAATTTTGAAGAAGTAGTTAATTAATTAAATAAATAACTGAATTTATTTAATTAAGAGAGGATTTAGGAATTAGTGACATTAAATAAATATATTTTAAATATATTTATTTAATAATCAGGAAGACATTAATGATAAGGATTAATTAAATAAATTGATGGATTTATTTAATTATTAGAAGACTTTGACAATTAGTGACATATTAAATTAAATAAATAATATTTATTTATTTAATAATCATGAAGAATGAAAGTTTATAAATTAATTAAATAATCATGAATTATTTAATTAATAGTTGAATTGGGTTAGGGACATAATTCAAATGTTACAATTATGCTAGGATGGAAAGTGGTAAAATAGTGTTCGTAGGCCTAGGTCATTTTTAGGCATCTACATCAATATACTAAAATTTTCATCATACTGATCTTCATTACTTCACAGACAACCTGCAACATATTTTATTACAATTTTCTCAATATCCTTGACATATATAGTCTTAAATATATTAATGCTAATAGTGTTGACATCAATGACAACCACATATCAGCAACACAATCACAACATCCAATAATTCCCAACATATAGAATGAATCAGAAGACCAAAATCTAGATATAGAAACTTCCAGCAACCATGATCAACATATATGAATCACATAAATATAGGGGCAAATAATGGATAAAAACCTAGAGCAACCACTAAACACCTTGTAATGCCCCGCCAAGTAACCTTAAAAGAAGTTGCAATTAACATCATAAGCGAACCAATTTTATTTTTTTTAAAGTGCATTTAACATACACATTCACTTACTAATTAACAACAACCTCTAAGGCTACAAGGTTAGGATTACATAAACCCACACATACACATCACATATAACTATAACATTATAAACTTTATGAAATAATCATCATACATCATAAGAATACAACATAACATAATAATATAATCAACCAAGATACAATCTCATAAATATTATCTTAATCCAATAGTTACATCACTCATTCCTAGAATGATGCAATAGTACAAATATATCACAATTACATAACTCCACCTCATAAACATAAGAGGGATAAAATAACTTATACAAGTTAAAATATTACAATGCAAGAAATTACAACAAGAACCGCGAGCTGTCCATCTGGATGTCTCGCCACCAAGTACTAAAGATAGATGGAGACCCAACAGTTTTGGTGCATGTTCCACCCTACCAATGTGGTACCCAAAGGCCCACCCCCCATGCTAGGAGATAGTAACAAAGTAACATGGACAAAGATCTACAACCACTAACCAAAGGCAGACTCATACTGACTCATACTGACATAACCAAATAAATGCCATCAATAAGTACAATTTCAGTACAACTCAAATACAACATTCACATCACTGACATAGGTCACATTGCTTCCAAACATAAAGTAGATCAAGTATGTTCACAAAACCATACATATAAAACAATTAACAATAGTTGTACTAGATAGAGTGTCATCGCAAGGTTTATCATGAGATCTCCTCTATGAATTCTTCATAGGCTCCAGCACAAGTAATCCTGGTGGCCTCAACTGAATCCCGACACTCATACTCACTCAAGTGGAATCAACTACCTCTCGTAAGGACAAGATAGTTGATCTTGCCATTCCAGGCCTTCTCACTCATCCCAAGTCTAAATGAGCCCTTGTGTCTATGAGTGAGGATTAAATTATCTTGATTAGTGTGAACTGCATCCTAATCATCTAAGTACATTAATTTAATTATCACTTGATTAACTCACTTTTGAAGGTTACCCGGTTTACCACTTTGGGCTCCGGCCCCTATCAAAAGCCACTCTTCTATTCGACAACACACACCCAAACAATCCACCAAAGGAAACACAAGTGCATACCAACCAGGCATCATAATCCACTCCAACACAAGGAGGAAACAAATAAAAGAAATCACTCCAAACATCCTAGAGGCAACAACACATAGTCCACTCCTTTCATAAGAGGAAACAAATAAAATAACTCACTCCAAACATCTTTGAGGCAACAACACATAGCCCACTCCTTTCACAGGAGGTACAAAACATCCCCGTTCGTGGAAATCGGTTAAAACTGAAAAGACACCATGCACTACCCAAAGGAAAACAACTAGATGGCATAAAGATTCAATAACCCTTATCCTTTAAGATCTTTTGGAAGACTTATAATTTAGGACTAACACTAAATCCCAAAACCAACAATGCAACTTGATGATATTGCAACAAAAGCATTCAAGTCATCAATCAAATATAATATTTGGATTTCTTAAATCCATACTCATTCAATAGGTAGTGTTGAAAAAGTCAAAAACACAATAACTAGATCATCTAAAATAATCATAACCCCTATTTCCTTTTTCATTATTGGAAATCTAAAACAATTACACTTACTTCCCTTTACTGAATACAGAGGATTAAATCCTTTAAGATAATCATGATGAAGATACTACTTTTGGATATACTAAATCTATATCTCTTTCATAATCCAATCACAATGATTCAATTAATCTAAATAGAAATTAATAAATAACATAATTGATTGTCTCATCAATAAAACAACTTCTTAATTTACTTTTAAATCGACACAAATCTACGCAATTAAACTCTTTCTATTTCCTAACCAAATCGTACATCTCATATAATTTTCTATTTAAAACATTCAATCACTTTAATATAATAACATATTGTTTCTCTATCCATTTTCCGTATATACTAATCAATCCATTTTTAAATCTCTATTCAATAATATATTACATGCATCTCATTAAAATAAAATACGATAATGAATTTTACACTTAATATATATATGCTCCATATTATATAGACACCAAATATATATATTAATAAATTTAATTGCATATATTGTTTAATATTCCATTCACAATGACTAGATTACTCTACGGAACTAAATAAAACATAATAACTATTTGTTTTTTTCAATATAGTTAGTTCCTAAATTTACTTCTAATGCAACCTAACACTATTGCAAACAATCTTTTTCAATTTTCTATCCGAAGTCTATGTCTCTTCAACTATCCATTTAAAAATAGGCAATTTCATCAATATATAAAAATATCTTTTGGCTTATCTATTTGACCATGCATTCATATTGTTTTTAATTAAATCTCATTAATTAAAACAACCATTTAAATATGAATATTTCTATAATTCTCCAATATATTTAAATATCTTTGTCCTTATCAATTTTGACCATACATTCAAAACTTATATTTTAAATTCTTCATGCAAAGCTAAATTACACGCACTTAAATAAAACAAGGTAAATATTGATTGAAAATACTCATTGATATATATATATATATATATACATCTTAATATATTTTTTTCAATCATATTAACAAAATAAATATTTCCTTTTAAATCAAGTAATTACTTCTATTAAAAAAATATCTTTCTCTATACATTTTCTATACATACTAATCATTTCTTTTAGAACACTAATAATACCTAATTTGCAAACAACAGAATAAAATAAGATAAAATATTATTTATTCTTTCAAATGGATATATACCTTCAATATATACTAAATATAAATTAATATATTTAAATATATTTAATCATAAACATATCTTCTATTTTTTACAAAATATCAAATTGTTTAATTCAAAATAAAATATCCCTTATCATCAATTTTCTAAAATATAAATATATTTTTTCAATTAAATCAAATTAATAATTAGACTTTTTACACATGAATTTAAATTCCACAATTAAATTTTAAATTATGGATTCTTTACATCAAATATATACCTCCTTCAATTAAACTTTAACATGCTATTTTAAAATAAACAATAATTTCTCCATATGTTTATAATTTTAATTCCACTAATCTAATATGCAAATTTTATTTAAAATAATATAAATAAATATAATACTTTAATATTATAAATTATAATATAAAATATTATTAAATAATATTTTAATATTATAATAAAAATAAATAAAATATTAATATTTATAAATATCAATTTATTATTATTTTATTTTCAGAGTAGCCATGGGAAAATAACTTAACAGCAGTCTCATGTTTCAAACATAACTCAAAAACTGCAATCTGGGTATTTGCGATTTTTTGATAAGAATAAAAAAATTTCAAAATCCAAAAACCCTTTAAATATCTTGACAACCCAGTTTGTGTAAGTGAAGTTATAGGCGATGCAACCAGACCATTTTACTATAAAAAATATAACTATACTACAGATTTTAAAATCCATTTTTTAATAATGAACAGAAGGTTTCATTTTCTAAAAATATTCTAAATGCATTGTTCAATCTCTATGTTTGAGTTCAATAACAACAAAATCGATTTCTCCAAATAATTTAAATTTAACTAAGGTTTTCACAATTTTCACTCAACAATTTTCACAAGCAAAGGCTATAACTTTGTTTAATTCTTTTTTTCTAATATCAAATTTATTTTCTAAAACAGATTTAACAAACAAATCTTTAATCATTACTATTTAAAAAAAAAACAATTAAGAACAATAAAACACAAAGAGGAAAACCTGGTACAAGAAGCTACAGGAAGAGATGAATTTTTGATGCAAGCCTCCTCCAAAGATTTCCTAAATTTTTTTCAATCCTCCAATGAATCCAATCCAAAATCCAACAAATGCAAACAATCTTTCCTTCAATCAATTCTACAATCAAACTTTCTTCCAATCCTTGTCCAAATTTTCCATAGTTTCTTCCCTGCTATAAAAATGTATTTTTTTCTAAATCTCTTTTTGCTCCCCTAAAATTTAAACATGTATTTTTATAAATCAAAAATACCTAATACAACCCTAATTCACATTACATGCAAATTAGATATTTCAATTTCAATTTTTACAACCCTAATTCACATTGCATGCAAATTAGATATTTCAATTTCAATTTCACTTTTCGAAAACCAACTTTCAATTTAAAATGCAATTTGAAATAATAAATTTATTTCCAAAGTTGCAACTAATTTCTCAAATAAACATTTAATTACAATTTCTAATTTAATTTCCACACGTTGAAATTAAATTCCAAAATTAATTTTAATTCTTTTATTTCCTTTCATTCTCTTGCATCACGTTTAATTAATTAATTTAACTATTCAATAACTAAATTCAACCCCTTTGGATTAAATTTAATTAATTAAATAATTTAAATATAATTAATTAATTTAAATATAAACTTTTATCCACATTGCATTATTTAAATTAAATAACCATCAACATGATTTAAATGCAATTATTCTAAATATCTATTTTCAGATCAAGAATCCTTCAGAAATAAATAATATTAAAGCAAGATATACAATGACTCGACACACACAACTGATGACACACTAAGGCTAAGGTGTATTGACACATGTTACCTAGCTACTATCTCCCGTTCAACTTAATTGTTGGATCGACATGCTCAAACTTATGAAACCAGGTGGAGTCGATGTCATGTACTTGCAATCCTGCAACCAAGTAAACAACATCATACAATATATCCAGCATATAATACACACCTTGAAGAAGAAATTACAGATTCGTAGGGCACTCGCAAGCGAGTGATGCGAAACCGTCCTTTTCACCAATACATTCATTGAAACTGACACTTCTATCATAATCCAGTAATCTCATAATAACATCTCATGTTAACTCTACAACATCATTAATCCATAATGCATGTGAAACAAAATCAGATAACTACATTCCACAATAATAGTTGTCACTCAATAGTAATGATCAAAACATCATAACAAAATGTATCCAGAAGCAAGGTAACTGCAACCAAACATAGTATAAATCAAACCGAACAAGAAGCAAAACGGAGGGGTATTACACACCTACAACCTTTTCCTTTATAATTTTCTCAATATCCTTGACATATACAACCAAAAACCATCATCCATGAAAACAAAAACTAATTGAAAACTAGTTAGCCAATTACATCAATGACAACACCTTCATTCTTGCAAAATCCACCCCCTTTGTCATTGATGGAAACACATGATGTTAAAAATCATCAAAGACAACATCTGAACACATTTCCTCATGATTTTATTTTTTGTTTCTCCCCCTTAGTAGATAATATTTTTCACATAATACTTCTCTCTTTCTCCATATATTTCTCTATAGGGTGATCCCACAATAGTGGTTTACAATTTTTGGTCAAACTAGACACTTAAATTATTATTTTTAACTAAATCTTCACATTCGGGCACCTATAGTGGTTAAACCATGAGGAATTTGAAGATGATGCAAACTAGAGTCTTGTCACATTTTGTCTATAGATTCTAAAAATATTTTTTTCAAAACTTTTGGAATCAGATTGCACTTCTTTTTCCATCTCCCATGAAAACTAGTTTTTTTTAGAAAACAACATTTTTAAAAAGTGACTCTCACCGTATACAACATAATTTTTTTTGTATGAAGGATAAAATTCTAATTATTTTGAATTTAGATTTGTAACTGTGATATCTAACACTTTCATTTGGTCTCATAGTTTTTTATTGAATATTTTTTCTTTAATCAAGTTTCAAAGTCAAACCAATTGCAATTCAAACATAGGCGGACTGTATACAACATAACTTTTTATGTATGTATCAAAATTCAATTTTTTTTTAATGGATCAAGGACATCAATTCCTAGCACAAAAATATTTTTAAATTTTTTATTTTGATAATCTTCTATTTTTCCACATGTGCAAAACAAAGAGCTTGATTTTCAGTGAAAAGTCTATGTTTAATAAA
Source organism: Sequoiadendron giganteum (assembly GCA_007115665.2). NCBI lineage: Eukaryota > Viridiplantae > Streptophyta > Pinopsida > Cupressales > Cupressaceae > Sequoiadendron > Sequoiadendron giganteum. The sequence goes on along the minus strand of CM021107.1, from coordinate 312,927,452 downwards.
ACTTAAAAAACACATACATAATAAAACCAAAACATATTAAAATTATATTCGTTGGATAGCTCATTCGGAGGACTACCTAATTTTAGTTGGGTTTGTGAAGATTCCTCCATTTTCATCCACAACTTGAGTTCCGAAGTGCCAAAATTTTGTTTTTTTGTGTCTCAGATGGGGGATGAGGGATAAGGGGGGTTCGTATGAACCCATAGTGGTTCAAGTGAACCTCTAGGGTTTCGTTCAAACTAGGGTTCGAGTGAACCCCTTCAAAGAGGTTCGCTCGAACCCCTTTTCTATGCATTTTTTTTTTTTTGGCGGCCAAGATTTAGAGGGGTTCGCTCGAACCCTAGTTCAAACCCCTTATTATTTCGATCGAACCAGTAGGTTCATACGACCCCCAAAATCACTTATTTTACCCTGGGGTCATTTTTGTGAGTTTTCCTTCCTCACCTAAATTGTAAACCACTATTGTGGCTTCACCCAATATCTCTCTCTCCCCCTTTGACATCAATGGAAAAAGAAAAATATATTACATTGATTTCCCCTTTGTCATTAAGAACAAAATAATCTTTCAATGACAACACATGACACTACCCACTCCTCTTGAGAGGTAGCCACCAAAACATTAGTCCAAAAGAAAGATAGATCCATAGATCCACCAAACTAATGCATCTTGATATGCATCTAGTTTAATAAAGGAGGGGAAATAACCCCTAACTTCTCTTGGAGATACTCAAAAGTATCTTTAGGAAGAGCCTTCACAAATATGTCAACCACTTGATCTTGTGTAGGTACATACTCAAACTTTACTTCATTCTTTGAAATAGGATAGAAATAGATCATCATGCAATATTATAATATCTTTCAATGTTTGTTTCATCCATAGAACTTCTGTACAACAAGATGCAACAACAATATACTTAGGTTTAGTAGTAGGTAAAGAAATTAAATTTTCCTTTTTATTCGACAAGGCACCAATCTGCAATCCTAAAAGAATGCACCACCACTTGTACTTTTCCCACCATCTACACAACCAACCCAATCTACATTTGTGTATGCACTTAGTGTAAAATAAGTATCCCTAGGATACCACAAGCCATAATCTGGAGTGCCATTCAAATATCTGATTATTCTCTTAATAGTAGAAACATGTGTTTCTTTAGGATCTTCTTGAAATCTAGCTACAAGAAAAACTACATGCATGATATTTGGTCTAGTAACAGTTAAATACAACAAACTTCTAATCATAGATTTGTATTTTCTCTTATCATCCTTAGGTAAATCATTATCTTTACTCAATTTGCAACTAGTCACCATGGGAGTGCATATTGGTTTGGAACCATCCATCCCAAACTTCTTCAACATCTCTCTTACATACTTGACTATGAAATAAAAATCCCTTTCTCTATTTGATTAATTTGAAACCTAAAAAAGAAATTCATTTTTCCAAACATAGACATCTTAGATTCTTTTTTCATTTCTTTAGAAAAAAATTCTCACATAGTTTCATTTCCTCCAAAAATAATTTCATCAACATATACAACCACTATCAATAATTTTTTATTTTCAATTTTAAAATATAGATTACTATCTATTGTACCTTTGTTGAAACCTTGATGAATCAAATATTTGTATAACCTTGTATACCAAGATCTAGGAGCTTGCTTTAATCCATATAAATCCTTCTTCAATCTATAAACCATATTTGGTTTCTCTGGTAACTGAAATCCTTCTGGTTGTTCCATGTAGACTTCATCCTCTAGCTCACATTGAAGAATGTAGACTTAACATCCATTTGATAAACCTTGAAATATTGATGAGTAGAAAACACTAAAAACATTCTAATAGCTTCCATTCTTACCACCGGTGAAAAATTCTGGGTGATCCCACATAAGTGGTTAACACTTTTGTGGAGGAAGGAAAAATTCAATTTTTGTGTTTACACAAAATTAAGGCGTTCGGTCAAACCAAAGGGTTTGCACGAACCATTATATGGGTTCGCACGAACACTATGGTTTGACCGAACCCTATGTTCGCTTGAACCCATCCTAGAAAGGAGCGAAAATATCAAAATAAGGGGGTTCGAGCGAAATAGGTTTTGGTCGAACCCCTTGATTAGGGTTTTTTTTTAAAAAGTGATTCATTTTCATGGGGAAACAAAGACTATCATTTTCATGTCACAACATACTAGAAGCAAATAGAGCGGCAGTGAACCTGAACATGGAGCATGTGAGTGAACTATTGGGTGAACCTCCAAGAAACTTCCACAGTTTATCACCCTCCAAGGCATCTACCAGGTTGGTTACACTGTTCCAAAGCTACCATTTTGGTGCAAGTAGGAAAAAATTTGTGGAATCTATCTTTATTTACAACATCAATTGCATTTTCTTGAAAGTTTCTAAAGCATTTTCAATAAACCCATTTACATAATTATGGATTTACAACAGTTAATTGTATTTGTTGTATAATTTAATTTTTTTTATGGGTATCCATACCCTGTTCCAAAACCACCATTTTTGCATAGGCATAATAACAATTTATATGTTTTTATATTAAGAAAAATTTACAAATATGGAACTCATATGAGAAATTGACTAAGACAACTCTGTGTGAGAATTAAGATGAGAATCATATATACCTTCTTTCAAGAATTAACATTAGATTAATCAAACAAATAAATCACATTTTCTTCATCTGTGATATCTAATATTCCATATAAAGAAGATCTTATTCTAGGTGAAATATGGGATTTCAATATAGTCTAACAAGAATATCACCAAGTCTTGATGAAAAATTTATAAAAAAATAAATTATTAGTGGCACGAAGTGATTGTCTTAGTCATCAATGATATTTTTAATCATAATCTAATATGAGAGTAATTTGCATTGAAATTATAGAAATATATAGTTTCTACCCTTGAAAATGATCTAAATGGATTCTAATAAAAGAAATTACTATGCACTCAAAACTTTATTTATTAAGGTACTTACTTTTCAAAATAGTTCAAGAAAACTACTACAAGATATGATACAATAAGTCATACTTACAACATTAATAAACGTAATATGACACATAGATGGGTTGATGAAAATAATTGACCCTAGTTTTGAAAACATACACATTAATCTAGCTTTAGGATATTGACCATTGCAACGGTTTCTTGTGAAGTTAGTTACGATCCAAGATACTCTTGCTAACCTATTCAAGTATTTACTTGCATAAATATGATGAATATAAATTGTTTGAGTCTATTAGATTTAGTCCTTCAATGAATTTTTAAAATCAAACATCTAATCATCATTTAGACAAGGTTTGGAATGGACTAGTGAAATTTGGTAAATTTTAGTTACTTTGTTATTACAAATTATTATTTAGGAAATCCATTACTAAAAATAAGCATGATAGCCCTATTAGAATAATTATTTTTCTCTCTTCTAGATTTAGAAAATTAGAATTGTCTTGCTACATTCTTAATGTATACAATTATAGATATCATGAAATAAATAAAAAATTAGGATTGTTATGTGAATCAATAGGAATGATGGATTTAAAAAGGATTTCCTAAAATAAATAGAAAAGTACTAGAATTGTTATGGGTATTGAAATTATAGAAGTCCTAAATAATACAATAGCTTTACTCATGGTCTAACAACAAAACACTGTTGCTTGTATTCATTAAGATTTGATTCCCTTGATACTCATTTGGAAATATTATCGTTAACCTTTGGGAAACAAAAATTGTAACCATAAATTAGGAAATAAGAGATAACTAGGATATAGGAAATTATCAAAAATTTCATAAGATAATGAGTTAATCTCATAAGGCTTGGATATGAAAACACAATTAAAATACCAAATCCAACTCAAGATAGGAGGTAGAGGACAAAACTTAATTAGGACTTGAAACCATCATAAAGTAACTTAAATTTAATTCTGTTAATTTCCAAATATGATAGGGGATATACCATAAGGATGGACAAGGAAATGTGCCAAGAAATGAAACTCAAGGACTTACCCATAATCACAATAATAAGAAGTTACGAATTACCAAACTATGACTAACAAATATTGAGACTCTAGCAATGACTATAAAATGACTAAAGCAAGGAAAAATCAAAATCAAAAGAAGGATAGGGACAAACCCTCAATGGATCTCCATCTACCCTACATATGGAGGAGATGAATCCTTGAATAATGATGCATTAAACAAAGATAATTATGTTAATAAACGATTTTGGTAAGACCCTTTTTGGGCTGAAATTGATAAGATATAAGTATGATTATATTTTACATTTTTATTGAAATGATGTCCATATGGTTATCTTTCTATCTTATGTGTTTAATCCACTTGAGAATAAAATATTTTTAGAGTATATTATTCCTTACATGTAAGTTGATATATGAAGTAATATATTTTATTAAAAAATTATTTATATATGATAGCTAGATTAGACCACCTAATCAAGATATGATAGTTAGAAAACCAACAACATTCAATATCAATGGTGCCTCTAGCTCACATTTATGGGTAATTTAATTGCACTTGAGCTACTGCATCTATAACCTAACACCTGCAAAATATGAAATTTATTCTAAATTTTAAATTGTAGGCCTACCACATTCAAATAATTGAGCTCAAGTTAGATTAGATTAGTTGAGGATAAATTTATAGCATAACACTATCCAAATAATGCCTCAAGAACTATCACTTAACAAATATAACATATCATGCAAAACATGAATAATGCCTCAAGAACTATCACTTAACTAATATTGCATATCATATGACATCATGTCACATACCAAGCACACTAATCCAAGTCTCCACTCACTAGGTGTCAAGATACTAATCCATGAAGAGATGGTTAGTAACCAAGTGAAAGGATTATCCTATAATTGTGATGTTTTATACTTCATATGTAATGATAGCTAATAAGGGCATACTAGCGTGCATGGAGAAACATGGAAAGTTTCTAAATATTTGTAGAGAACTATATTTTGGGAGAATAATAGTTACATAAACTTGAGACCATAATTTATGAATTCTTCAAAATGTGGATTCAATTTACTAATAGTTCCCACAAGTACACTCTCATAGGGGTGAAATTAGGTTCCACACACCTCATTAGATCACATAAGGTATCATTGGGTAACAACTTACCAAGTTATTATCTAAATAAGGTATCATCAAGGGTAACATAGAAAATTTATTAAATAGGGTATCATTGGGTAACAACTTACCAAGTTATTATCTAAATTTGTTACATTGAATCAATCATCAAAATTACATGAAGTGATAACAAAAAATATCTCAATGTTTATAGATTCCCATATATTATCACCTCAAAATTTCTATAAGATCATGAACTTTAGTTGATTCCAATTAGTACATCAAATAGTATTTAAGTACCTTGATATGTTTTTGTGCAAAATACCTTGAGACTAAACAATAGTGCACAACCTTCTTTAGGTGAGGGTCATTCAACCTAGTGTGGTCCACACTCTTCCCGTGTACTCTTTATTTAATAATAAGGATGGTTCATGTTGTTTAAGTGTATATTTTTATATATAAAAAAACTCACAACCAAGGATATGTTTCCCAATCCTATGATTGACGAGCTACTCAATGAGTTTCATGTAACTTTATTTTCCATAATATACTTAATAATATAGCTATCACCATATCTTTCTACTTGAAGATGACACTACTAATACTAAACTTTAAGATCACGGGATGACAAAAAATGTTTCATGATGTAATTTTTCCTTACTCATTCCATGTCTACATTTAAAATCTTGATAAATCAAAAAATTAACCCTTTCTTTGGTAATTCATTTTTATATTCTTTAATGATATATTTTCCTATATATCCATACATCATTAGGAAGAGAACATATTTTATCTATATCAAGCCCTCCAACTTATTTCATCAAAATAATCATTTGTAAATCCTTCCAAGTATTCATTTGGGAAAAAGGGTGTATTAAATATCAAGAAAACATAAAGATGTAGTGAATTAATATAAGCCTCAAACTCAGAAAAAAAAATAATTAAGTGCGTGATTGCTATTTTAAATTTATTATAACAATCATATTTTTTGTGGGTATCACCATAACAACATAATATTATACTTAGATCATCAATTTAAGTAATTTTTTTATGAAAGACATTATAATTAGATAGTTTTATAATTTAGATAATATCATTTTAAATCTTAAATAATGATCTTTTAATTTTTATCACAAATATAAATATAAATCTATGTATAGTTATGTAAGTTTAAAGTTGACACACTATAACTATACTAGAGGCCAAATGTAATACCCCTCCATTTTGCTTCTCATTTAGTTTGCTTTATGCTATGTTTGGTTGCAATTACTTTGATACTAGATACATTTTGTTATGATGTTTTGATCGTTACTATTGAGTGACAACTATTATTGTGGGATGTAGTTATCTGATTTTGTTTCACATGCATTATGGATTAATGATGTTGTAGAGTTAACTTGAGATGTTATTATGAGATTACTGGATTATGATGGAAGTGTCAATTTCAATGAGTGTATTGGTGAAGAGGACGGTTTCGCATCACTCGCTTGTGAGTGCCCTATGAATCCATAATTTCTTCTTCACAGTGTGTATTATATGCTGGATATATTGTATGATGTTGTTTACTTGGTTGCAGGATTGCAGGTACATGACATCGACTCCACCTGGTTTCATAGGTTTGAGCATGTCGATCCAACGGTTAAGTTGAATGGGAGATAGTAGCTAGGTAACATGTGTCAAGTTTACACCTTAGCCTTAGTGTGTCATCAGTCGTGTGTGTCAAGCCATTGTTTGTCTTGTTTTAAGGTTATTTAATTCTGAAGGATTAATTATTTGGAAATAGATACTTAGAATAATTGCATTTAAATCATGTTGATGGTTATTTAATTTAAATAATGCAATGTGGATAAAAGTTTATATTTAAATTATTTAATTAATTAAATTTAATCCAAGGGGGTTGAGTTTAGTTATTAAATAATTAAATTAATTAATTAAACGTGATGCAAGAGAATGAAAGGAAATAAAAGAATTAAATTTAAATTTGGAATTTAATTTCAACGTGTGGGAATTAAATTGGAAATTGTAATTAAATATTTATTTGGGAAATTAGTTGCAACTTTGGAAATTAATCTATTATTTCAAATTGCATTTTAAATTTAAATTGAAATTAATATCTAATTTGCATGTAATATGAATTAGGGTTGTATTAGGTATTTTTGATTTATAAAGAATACATGTTTTAATTTTAGGGCAGGAGAAAGAGATTTAGAAAAATATACATTTTTACAGCAGGGAAGAAATTTTGGAAAATTTGCACAAGGGTTTGAAGAAAGTTTGATTGTAGAATTGATTGAAGGAAAGATTGTTTGCATTTGTTGGATTTTGGATTGGATTCATTAGAGGATTGAAGAAAATTCAGGAAATCCTTGGAGGAGGCTTGCATCAGAAATTCATCTCTTCCTGTAGCTTCTTGTACCAAATTTTCCTCTTTGTGTTTTATTGGTCTTGGTTGTTTTTCTTTAAAATAGTAATTATTAAAGATTTGTTTGTTAAATTTGTTTTAGAAAATAAAGTTGATATTAGAAGAAAAGAATTAAACAAAGTTACAGCCTATGCTTGTGAAAACCTTAGTTGAATTTAAATTATTTGGGAAAATCGATTTTGTTGTTATTGAAATCAAACATAGAGATTGAACAATGCATTTATAATGTTTTAGAAAATGAAACCTTCTATTTATTATTAAAAAATGGATTTTAAAATCTGCAGTATAGTTATAGTTTTCATGGTAAAATGGTCTGGTTGCGTCGCCTATAACTTCATTTACACAAACTAGGTTGTTAGGAAATTTAAAGGGTTTTTACATTTTGAAATTTTCTTATCCCTATAAAAAAATCTCAAATACCCAGATCGTAGTTTTTGAAATATGCTTGAAACATGAGACTGCTATTAAGTTATTTTCCCATGGTTGCTCTAAAAATAAAATAATAATAAATTGATATTTATAAATATTAATATTTTATGTATTGTTATTATAATATTAAAATATTATTTAATAATATTTTATATTATAATATATACTATTAAAGTATTATATTTATTTATATTATTTTAAATAAAATTTGTATATTAGATTAGTGAAAATAAAATTATAAACGTATGGGAGATTATTGTTTATTTTAAAATGACATGTTAAAATTTAATTGAAGGAGTTAAATATTTGATTTAAAGAATTCATAATTTAAAATTTAATTGTGAAATTTAAATTCATGTGTAAAAGGTCCAATTATTAATTTGATTTAATTGGAAAAATATATATATATTTTAGAAAATTAATGATAAGGGATATTTTATTTTGAATTAAACAATTTGATATTTTGTAAAGAATAGAAGATATGTTAATGATTAAATATATTTAAATATATTAATTTATATTTAGTATATATATATATTGAAGGTATATATCCATTTGAGAGAAGAAATAATATTTTATCTTATTTTATTCTGTTGTTTGCAAATTGGGTATTATCAGTGTTCTAAAAAAAATGATTAGTATGTGTAGAAAATGTATAGAAAAAGATATTTTTTTTAATAAAAGTAATTACTTGATTTAAAAGGAAATGTTTATTTTGTTAATATGATTGAAGAAAATATATTGAAATGTATATATATATATCCATGAGTATTTTCAATCAGTATTTACCTTGTTTTATTTAAGTGCGTGTAATTTAGCTTTGCATGAAGAATTTAAAAGATAAGTTTTGAATGTATGGTCAAAATTGATAAGGAAAAAGATATTTAAATATATTGAAGAATTATAGAAATATTTATATTTAAATGTATGTTTTAATTAATGAAATTTAATTAGAAACAATATGAATGCGTGGCCAAATAGACAAGCCAAAAGATATTTTTTTACATTGATGAAATTGCATGTTTCTAAATGGATAGTTGAAGAGACATAGACTCCGGATAGAAAATTGAAAAGATTGTTTGCAATAGTGTTAGGTTGCATTAGAAGTAAATTTAGGAACTAACTATATTGAAAAAGGCAAATAGTATTATGTTTTATTTAGTTCCATAGAGTAATCTAGTCATTGTGAATGGAATATTAAAGAATATATGTAATTAAATTTATTAATATATATATTTGGTGTCTATATAATATGGAGCATATATATATATATATAGTGTAAAATTCATTATCGTATTTTATTTTAATGAGATGCATGCAATATATTATTGAATAGAGATTTAAAAATGGATTGATTAGTGTATATGGAAAATGGTTAGAGAAACAATATGTTATTATATTAAAGTGACTGAATGTTTTAAATAGAAAATTGAATGAGACGTAAGATTTGGTTAAGAAATGGAAAGAGTTTACTTACATAGATTTGTGTCGATTTAAAAGTAAATTAAGAAGTTGTTTTATTGATGAGACAATCAATTATGTGATTTATTAATTTCTATTTAGATTAATTGAATCATTGTGATTGGATTATGAAAGAGATATGGATTTAGTATATCCAAAAGTAGTATCTTCCTCATGATTATCTTAAAGGATTTAATTCTCTGTATTCAGTAAAGGGAAATAAGTTGAATTGTTTTAGATTTCCAATAATGAAAAGGGAAATAGGGGTTATGATTATTTTAGATAATCTAGTTATCGTGTCTTCAACTTTGTCAACACTACCTAGTGAATGAGTATGGATTTAGGAAATCCAAATATTAGATTTGATTGATGACTTGAATGCTTTTGTTGCTATGTTGTCAAGTTGCATTGTTGGTTTTGGGATTTAGTGTTAGTCCTAAATTATAAGTCTTCTAGAAGAACTTAGAGGATAAGGGTTGTTGAATCTTTATGCCATCTAGTTGTTTTCACTTGGGTAGTGCATGGCGTCTTTTCAATTTTACTCAGTTTTCACGAACGAGGATGTTTGCACCTCCTTGGTTTAGGAGCAGATTATGGGATCCGTGTCTCCTTGTATGGAGTGACCTTGTTACGTGGTTTTATCTTGTTGCCTCCTATGAAAGGAGTGGAATATGTGTTTTTTGCCTTCAAGATGTTTGGAATGAGTTCTATTATTTGTATCCTCCTTGTGTTGGACTGGATTATGATGCTTAGTTGGTATGCACTTATGGTTCCCTTGGTGGATTGTTTGGCTGTGTGTTGTCGAATAGATTATGATGCTTAGTTGGTATGCACTTATGGTTTTCTTGGTGGATTGTTTGGCTTCTGTTAGGCGCCAGAGCCCAAAGAGGTAAACTGGATAACCTTCAGGAGTGATTTAAACAAGTGATAATTAAAATAATGTACTTAGAAGATTAGGACTAACTTCTCAATAATCAAGATAATTTAATCCTCACTTATAGACACAAGGGCTTGTTTAGACTTGGGATGAGTGAGAAGGCCTGGAATGGCAAGATCAACTATCTTGTCCTTACGAGAGGTAGTTGATTCCGCATGAGTGAGTATGAGTGTCGGGATTCGGTCGAGGCCACCACGATTACTTGTGCCAGAGCCTATGAAGAATGCCTAGAGGAGATCTCATGATAAACCTTGCGATGACACTCTATCTAGGACAATTGTTGTTAATTATTTTATATGTATGGTTCTGTGAACATACTTGATCTACTTTATGTCTAGAAGTAATGTGACCTATGTCAGTAATGTTGGAGTTGTACTTGATTCGTACTTGTATGGCGAATGAGTTGTACTTGTTAATTCATTTGATTGGTTATAACAGTATGAGTCAGTTTGAGTATGTCTTTGGTTAGAGGTAGTAGAATCTTTGTCCTTGTTACATTTTTACTATCTCCTAGCATGGGGGTGGGCCTTCGGGTACCACATTGGTTGGGTGGAACATGCACCAAAACCGTTGGGTCCCCATCTATCTTCAGTACTTGGTGGCGAGACATCCAGATGGACAGCTCACGGTTCTTGTGGTAATTACTTGCATTGTAATATTTTATCTTGTATAAGTTATTTTATCCCTCTTATGTTTATGAGCTGGAAGTTTGTAATTGTAACCTTGAGTACTATTGCCTCATTCTGGGAATGAGTGATGTAACTATTGGATTAAGTTAATATTTATGAGATTGTATCTTGGTTGATTATCTTACTATGTTATGTGGTATTCTTATGATGTATGATGGTTATTTCATAAAGTTCATAAGGCTTTGGTTATATGTAATATGTATGTGTGGGTTTAAGTAATCCTAACCTTATAGCCTTAGAGGTTGTTGTTAATTAGTAAGTGAATGTGTATGTTAAATGCACTTTATAAAAAAAAAATTAGTTCGCTTAAGACGTTAATTGCAACTTTCTTTAGGGTTGCAAGGTGGGGCATTACACCAAATTTTACGAGATGAGTTAGTTATTGCACCTCTTATTATGAGAATATTATGAAAATATTCAATAATTATATTAATCAATAAAATCTATAAAATATTTACAAACAAAAATTTCTCATATATTTAACCTTTTCTCTTATTTTTAGGTTTTTCTTTTGTCCTTTGAAAATCGCATCCCCTAAAACTTTAATAAATTAAGTAATAAAGATTGTACTAGTAGTTTTTGACATCTTTATTCTTGTCGTAAGTCACAAATTCACAAAATCACAAAATTTCTCAAAACATTGATAATTTAGATAATGATGTGACCTCATTATATTCACTAAAACTTAAATGATGCTATCAATGGAATCATTCAATTAGGTGAAAGTGAAGGTTAAATTAATGTTTATTCAATTTTCAATTTTTAAAAGTTTACTATTTTGATTAATCACTAATTCAATTTATATTGGTGGAAGATTTGAGGTAATTGAAAAAAATATGTAGAAAGTTTAAATCTTCATTTTCTCCTATTCTTTCATTATTTGTTTTTTTTGCACTAGGGTTAAATCTTCATCTAGGTTTGTTGTGTACTTATAAGAAACCTTTAAATAACTTAGTATCATGTTCTTGTACATTGTATGGTAACTTTCATGATAAATGTTACGTTCATGTCTCTTCCTCCTATCAAATTTTCTTTATGGATATGAGGAAGTTTATTTCTAATTTTTTGGTTTCCTTCTTATCAAAATATTGCTTCAATAATTTAGAAATCATATTTACAAGCTTATTGAATCTATCTCATTTTCTTCTCTTATTTGTGCCTTCAATAATGACTAAATTGATTTTACATTACCACCAATGTTAAGTAATGATGCTTTCCATTTATTACTAGTTGTAGGAAATAAATCTTAGATGAAACCTTTATCAATGTTTTTTAAACTGTCTTTAATGACACATTTTGTACTAGACTACACACTTGTAAATTTAAATTTTAGAATTTTTTTAGATTATGTTTTTTGTGCAATCTAGTAATTTGAATGTTTTAATTATTAAAAACTATGATAGATGTTGAACATGTTTTTTGTTAATGGTATGGAAATATTATTGATGAGTAGATGAATTATTAGAACTATTTTAGATTTCTATTCCCTATATCTAGATATATTATTTAAACCAAGGTCTCATTGCTCCTTTAGGTACATACATATATATATAACATGGAAAATGCAGATGTTCCACCTCCAGAATATTTGTTTGCAAATACCACTAATGAGATTAATAAATTGAAAGACTCATTAGCACAGGGTGCAAACCCATGGATATATTTTGAACCATGCATGCCAATATTACATAGTCTAGAAAAACTAAGAGATGAACTTGAGAGGACTAGTACATTGTCTCTAGATAGAGTAGTTGTTATTCTTTCCGCATTCGGGAAGAATTACATGGAAAGGTTCCCCTTAAACAAATACAAGATATTGTGACCAAAAAAATTATAAAAACCAATTGTTTTCCATTTTATCAAAATGCATGTAAGGTTAGGGCATACCAGGTCACTAGGTGTGTTGATCGTGCTATGGCCTCATTGATCTACCCACAATTTCTCATAGCACATGGTCAATACCCAAAAAATGACCAGATTTCATTATATTTTGTTCAACAGTTATATGCTGAGGTCCATTTGGGCCTCAAAGTCAACTACCTAAACATTCCACCATATGCTAGTCAGGGGCGTGGCAGGATTGCTGACACACCCACTTATCATCAAGTAGATAGACTAGCCCCAATGTTTAGAGTATTGATTGGTGAGAGGTCTACTGCTCTCACCCCAGCTCTAGCCCTCATAGCAGATGAAGTTGTCATTGCTTCCCAAAAGGAAGCAATTTGTACTGTAGCTGACATTGCAACTGCCACCACTAGGATATCTACTGATCATGTAGGTCAGTATTTGATGTCTAGACGTTCCCGATCCATGCCATCTTCAACATAGTGGACCACCATGGATCCTTTCACAATAGTAGACATCCCTACTCCCATAGAGCTTGAGGCACTTACAGGAGATATGGCACGCATGACTCTGCATTGTTTGGCTAAGGAACTCTTGGAGGCATATGACTTCATTGCATCAGACTATGGGATCAGTATAGAGCATGCTAGATATCGTTTGGCATGCAGAGATTGTTCACTTCCAAGATCCCATCACTCTCAACCTAGCACTAGTGCACGTCAGGATCCACCATCTGATCATTTGATAGCTGCATAGACTATGGATTTTATTAAGATGTTTACTGGTGTCGGTTCATTATTGCCAATGCCATCTCACCTACATAGTCCTCTCCACTCATCATTTTTGGCACGACATGGGATAGATCATATGGATGTAGATATTGGTTCATCACTTGACCGTATAGTTGATATGGTGGAGTTGGTCATTTCAGAGGACTCAGGTCATCCGATATCAGATGATGTGCATGTATGTGTGCATGTGCATGTGCATGTTTCAATTCATTTTTAATTATTTTTAAATTTTAGTTTTAACTAGATATTCATGTACTAATATGTATGAATTTATATATTTTAGGTGGACATACCTCATGTCACTCCTAGCCTTGTTCCAGATCGTGTACATCGACGTGACTCTATGGATGAATCTATTGCTAGTGGACATGTGAGTTTTAAATTTTTATATATACATGTGTATATGTACATGAATATGTATGCATAGATCTAGATACATATTTAATATAAATTATATGTATTTAACACATTTTGTACACCATTTTATTTGTAGGGATCAGCACATCCATTAGAGCAGGACCATTCTCATTCAGATGATCGTTCGACTAGGAGTCGACATTCATATTAGGCCCTACATTAGATTTATGATCTTTACTACATGTATTTTCTTATATGATGATCTTTCTAGTATTTGACATTTGATTATCTCTAACTTACATTTGCTATATATGATGATTTTTAGTATTCGGCATTTTCTTATATGATGATCTTTAGTATTCCACATTTGATGATCTCTAACTTACATGTGCTTTTATGATATACATAAATTTTGCACTTTTCTTATAACATGATACATGCTTATACATTGATCAGTATTGATATGTTTACATGTTTATATGATATATGTATACATTTTCTTATATTTAATATACATACATTTGCTTATTTGATGATCTCTTACAACTTACATTTCTTTATATGATATATACATTTCATCTCTATAGAGTAGAATTTTAGGAAATGAATGCCACCTTATACTTAAGTTCATTCATGTTGATCACAATAAATATTTTGCATGTGCACGCCCATTGAATAAATTATATAGTAAGCAATCAAAAATTATAAAATAAATGACTCCCAAGCTCAAGTAAACTAATGATATTTTATAAATGAGTGTATTTACTTGAGCCTATAATTTATTAATTTCAAGGACATGTTCTTCTAGTTTTAAAATTTGATAAAAATGATGAAATTAAAATCTTGATAGAAATTAAGAACAAATAAAGTGCATCACTTTGTGGTACACAAAACTCCTATTTTTTAAAAATGACTTAACATGAACCATTGAGGAGTTGAGAAAAAAATATAAAATTATAAAGAATCTAGGTAGGAACATTGCTTTTATAATTAAATATACCATCATTCAAACACTTTCCCTCTAAGTTATAAATTTTTTATGTTAAATTATTTCATAAATAACCTCTTAATCTACACCATTATTAAATTATAGGAAAATTTTATTCTTTGAAACATTAAGAAAATTCAATTCAAATTATACCTCTATTATCTTTTTGACTTGTAACAAAATTCTAAAATTACTAGATATATTGCATATCTATACATTAAATAACAAAAAACTCCACAATGAAATAACTTGTTTGATTACCACTTGATTCATTCAAACTATAAATCATGTGAGAAAATTATAATAAATAAACTTAGAAAATTAGATTAGAATCATTTTATATTCAAATGATTCCTACCATTATACAATTATCTATTATGTTGTCACAAATTCAATACACAAGTAGTCATAATCATTCCAACTAGTTATAAGAGACCTAAAATAAAAATCATAAAAAATATAATGAACAATTAAATATACATATAATTAGAGGAAGTAAATAAATTAACTATAGATATTTATGAGTCCTGAATCTAAGTAATGTTGAAAAAATACAATAAATCAAGTTAAATAATTATATTAGAAATTTCTTATGTTCAAGTGATGACTACTATAGGAGATGAGTGAAGGGGCCTAAGAGGATGGCTTAAGGGGACATGCAATCACTTGCTAATTTTTTTAGGGCATGAGAAAAAAATAATTAACTATAATATTAACCATCAATCAAATATATACAACTATATACATAGATACATCATTATTGAAGATATAAATAAATAAACCTACTCTTTTGGGGATCATTGAAACTAACACTAAATTTTCTTCTACTCCCACCATCACTCTTCCAGTGACTTTTTTTATGAAAATTAGATACTATAGAATACTCAAATTATGGACCAATAAATTTATTGTAGAAAATATCCATTGTTTAAATACTCACCTTTAAATAGATAGTCATATTAAATAGATATAAAAATTGCAATTGTTGTAACAAGGTTTGCACATTGTGTACATAACAAGTAGTTGAATTCCATGGAACAAATATATAATTGAAAATATCTACTCAATTTAAGGTTCTCAATGTATTTCAACCACTAATTTTTGTCCAACCAAATTTAAAACACTTGTCATCAACATATATTATAAGTAATTAAAACAATCTAGAGTTCAAACAAGTTACTATAAGTTCTTGTCTTGAATATGTATGTACATGTACAAGTGAACTTGAAAATCACGGATATAATCTAACTCAAACATTTTGGTTCAACCCGCTCTTGAATAAATTTTTTTTTAATGGTCATCACTATCTAGTCTCCATTTTTGTCGTCCATGTGCATGTGGAACTGCATGAAGATGTAGGGCGGTAGCAATTATAAGGTGACTATATTGATATACCTTGTTATCAACTTGATAGTCCACAAAATGAATCCCATGTTGAACAACTTTGACTTGTTTTAGATATATTCCTTGCACAACAAAAGAACATACATGGTAAACATGAACCTGAGGTAAGATATGTGCACGTGTACAACATTTTTGTGCTCAAGTTTTATACAATATATATTTAATGTTTTTAAGGTAATGTAGACATGTACACAATGTATACATATAATTTCAAATTCAAACTCACCTGTGGGAAACAATATTCCATCATTTGTTTCAAGTTGTGTTAGCTTATTCCTCTCTTCTGTGCAATGCAGTAAATAATAGCTAACACCTTCTATGTTTCTAGGCTCTTCTATGACTGCAAAAACATCTCCTGTACACAAAATTTACACAATAAAATTCTAAAAAAAAATAGAATTGTATGTAGACTTTAAAGATCATTAAATTTATATAATATTTAAATTATTGAAAACTTACACATGTACCTTTTCTAACCAATCTTGAAATATGATCATAATCAATTGAAATCAAAGGAATGTCTTGAAATCTTTCATCCTCATTTTCATTGTATGTGTTTGAAACAAATAGTGGCACCATATCCCATTTACTAAAATATTCAAGTTATTCGTTGTTGCATGCATGAGAGTTCCCCACAATGCACTCAGTGCAGAAACAAGAGTAATCCCTTGTGTATAATGTCCATCTAGGGTGACTATCTGAACTCATAACAAAATGCAAAGATTTTATTTTTTCTACCCTCTTGCATCCATGCATCGATCTTCTATCCACACCTAGATACATGTACTTGCAAAAAAATAATGTGAAAAAACATGTATGTGTATATATATATATATATAAATTTTAAATTTAAATAAATATATTTAAAAAAAAATGTAATTTATACATACCCGATATCTCCCAAAACACTCTATGTGGAATGTTTCGATTTATTCTTGAAGATGTCCAGACCTCATTTGATGCAAAGTGTTTCTTGCACCATTCAAAAACATCATGTGGATCATCTATATGATCTTCTGAATAACTCATTTGATACTTTCTTAAAGCATGTTTGATGCAAGCTCATGTGCCATCATGCTCACCCTTTCCATGCCCACTCTCAAGGAAACTCCAAACATGTGATATGTTGTAAATTTTATGATATCTAGAAAGTGCATAAAATGGCCATGATGATTTGAATTGTGCCGCACATCCATCTGACCATACAAAATTCTTTTCAAATTCTCAAAAAAACATTTTGTAAAACAATGTTGTACAAAAAGTGTGTCATGCTCTTTATCATCACTAATATAAAAGTGATATCATTTCTTGATGGCTCATTGTTCATCTATACTCTCAACACCATCCAATTCCAATTGTGCATGTCGATAACACACATGAACCATAATAGTGACCTACTTTGAAAAGTAATATAATGATTGAATCTGTTTTTGATGTACAAAAGAGTAATTTTCTGCAAAGTCAACTACTGATAGAACTGTTCCAAGTGGGAAAGTATCTCTTAATGTTTAAATTTGATGTGCTTGCCACTTAGAATAAAAGGAATGTTGTATGTATGGTTGTATCAATTTTTGAAAATATTCCATAAATTTCCCAATAGGTATCTCCTCTTCTACATAGTTTAACCTTGTGGATACTTTCCCAAAATTTGTTTGAAACTTTACATACTTGTAACTCTTGCAATTTCTTGTCTTTGTTACGTCAGCATCTTCATTTTCTGAAGGAAAATTAGCCAAATTTCCACATGTTTCACAGAGTCCTTTTATGCATTTTATTTGAGGTCCATTTTCATGATCACATAATAGATCCTTTATGAACAAACTTACTTGTTTAGGAGGTGCCTTTTGAAAACCATATATTTCTTCTCTCATCTTTCAAAACACCTGATAGTAGAGATCAAATTCAATGTGATAATGACAACAAAAAGTCTCAAAAAACTTGTTTATCTTCACATAATATGGCTTTAACCTTTCAAACATTGTTTTCCCAATCTTTATATGAGGATATATATTACAAAAGTTCATATACATCTCAATTTGTGTTATGTCTAGCCAATGTTTAATATGCTCTTCATAAATACTAGGTCCAATCCTGTGCCTCATAACATCTCTAGTATTTGATGATGGACAGGTCTGATCATTCCAAAAACTTGAGATCAAGTTCCTAACAACATCTTCAATCCTGGTAGAACTGGGAGCTCTACACATAATTTCCCAATTGCCTTCAGAACTATCATCCAAAACCTTTCTCTTTTTCTCATATTTTATTAGTGTGGTTCTACTATAACCAAGTTTAGTGGAGAGTGTTGTCATTTTTATTTTGCTAGATATTTCTTTATTTAAAACAAATATCAAAATCACCTTTCTTGCAATGGCCTTATCCACTAATTGAGATCCTTTCCCAATGGAATCAAAACCTTTTTTAACATTTTCAACAATATCTTTTTATAGTCCCATGTGTTTCCTCTTATTTGATGCAGACTATACACCCAAAAATTTTAATGACTCTTTCAGCTCATTACGAAGAAGTAAACGTGATAACAATTGGGTTTCTTCAAGTGTTTCAAGATGATTGAAATGATCATGAATTATTCTATTTACAGATTTAGTCATTGAACTCTTACTTGTATTTTTAGTTTGGTCAGCATAACATTTCAGTTTCTCCATATCCATTTCAACCAGATGTAGCATCTCGCTACAAACCCTCAAGAGTTAAGAGTCAAAAGTGATAGGATAATAATTTTTATTTTTATTTATTTTTAAACAAAAGGAATAACAAACACATAAGCTAGTTGCCATACTGATACACTGACAAAAAAACATGGCCAAGTATGACCGAAGGTATGTTGGATTTAGGCATGATTGAGTCTCCTCGTCCCTATGAGAGGTGTACTTGATTCTGTGTGGTGCCATCCCTTTGAGCATGCATGATGACACTCCATCTGATTTTCACTCTAGTACCTAGATCCATAGTAGTCATGAGTAGTACCTGTCATGTCATCTGATAAGCGTCTTTATGTTGTGGTGATCAGTTTATGCATTGTATCCTATATTACTCGGTGACTGATGTGAGTTTTCTGCTTACTTTACCCTTCCCCTGATTTTGTTTGCTTGGGCCTTGTGACTATCTCTGAGCATGGAGGGATGGAATTTTTTGAGCCACATGGTTGGGAGGCATTGCCACCACCATTAGGGACTGGTGTATAGGGTTGGAGCATCGGTTGGAGTTGATCTCTCTCTCTCTCTCTCTCTCTTGTATTTGTTTATCACATATACTTATGTACATGCATTGTGTATATATCTCAATAGATGTTGTATCTTGTTCATGGAAATGTACTTGTATCCATACTTGTCCTTATGCATATTGTACTCTCTTGAGAGAGAAAGTAATCATAAGTTTAATGAGAAGATATGTGATGCTTTATTTTGGTTTACGGGTTCTGATGTTGGTATTGGACTTGACTATTCTTTGATAATCCATAGTTCCTTTTCTTTCATTAATTTTAATGTTTAAGTTAGATCCTTGGTTGCACGTTTCTTCTTTTCAGAAATCTTCCAAGGTTCCGAAGCACTGGTGCCTTCTATTGTTGTTTGAGTGTAGCAGCAATAGGTTTCAGAGCAGGGAGCTCTAGAACTACAAGTTTCGGAGCACTGATGCCCTCTATTTGCTGACTCGTGGGCAGAAACAGGTTCTAGAGTAGGGAGCTTTGAAACTACAAGTTCCGAAGCACCAGTGCCCACTGTTTGTTGACTTGAGGGCAGCAACAGGTTCTGGAGTAGTGAGCTCCAGAACATCAAGGTTTCAGAGTAGAAAGCTCCAACGTACCTTTGGTCATTCTTGGCCATGTTTTCTTATCAGTGTATCAGTATGGCATCTAGCTTATGTGTTTGTTATTCCTTTTGTTTTTTTTTTAATAAAAAAAAACACCTTGTCCCTTTGGCTCTTAACTCCCAGGGGTTCATAGCAGGATGTTACATCTAGTATCAAAGCCCATTTTCACACACTAGGAGCTATGGCATACTTGAGCCTTCTATGCTCTGCTATGTTTGGTGTGTGTGGCGTGAGCTTGTTATGTTGCTTTATAATCTTGTGGTTATGCTTCCATGTTGTAGTATGGTGAGTGGGTCATCCTTGTGATGATCCATTCTAATGCGTTCCTTGTTTTCTATAGGATGCCTCCTAGGGGTAGAGCCAGAGGCAAGGTTAGTGGTAGAGCCACTATTCTTTGTCGTAGCACCCGACATAATGCCAATCAGGTTAGTTAGGGTGACAATCAGGAGGAACAACGTGTTGAGAATCAAGCTGAAGGGCTTGGGGGTGCTTAGGTTGTAGCTCTTCTACAACATATTATAGATCGATTAGGACCTCATCAGGAGGAATCTCGTGAGGAGGAGTGACACCCTTCTCGTTAGATTGGTTAAAATGTTAGAGTTGAGCATGAGCATTCTCTCAGTTCGGGTCATTCGAGAGTTGATGTTGAGAGATATAGGAGGGATGGAGGTAGTATTGTTGCAGGGCACATGAAGGATCTCCTTAGAGCCCATCCCCCTACATTTAATGGGTCTGGTACTAGTACCGAGGTGGAGACTTGGTTGATCTATCTTGATCGATGCTTTGATATGCATCCCTTTAGTAGCAATACTAGAGCTCGATTTTCCATCATGCATCTTAGGGGCTTTGCATCTACATGGTGGAGAGTTGAGGAGAAAATTTTTCTCCTAGACATTGCTTCTATTTCTTGGGGGCTATTCTTAGAGAGATTTTGTGCATGATTTCTTTTAGACTACTACCGAAAGAGATGTGCTGATGAGTTCCATGAGCTTCGTCAGTTGACAATGACGGTAGATCAGTATGAGCACAACTTCTTTGAGCTTAAGCAGTATGCCAACATTTTTGATGATGAGTTGATGTTAGTGCAACATTTCATAAGGGGCTTGAATGCCCATATCAGTGGTGGTGTCTGTGTGTTTGAGCCGAAGACCTTAGAGATCATTGTGGAGAAGGTGAGGTTGATAGAGGAGAATCTGGCTAGAGGCTTTGGTGGTCAGATAGGGGTCAAGGTTGGTAGTGCTCCTCCTTTAGGATCAATTACTCGGGGTACATAGTAGTAGGGAGCTAGACCATCTAGACCTCAGTCTGCACCTTCTAGTCATGGTTAGCGGCAGAGGCATAGGTGTACTCAGTCTCGACATAGTGGGAAAAGCCCTAGCACTTTTTTTTCTAGAGATCGTTAGCGTGATCGTTCTTAGAGTAGGCAGGAAAGCAGCCGAGTACAAATTTCTCATAGTGCACATCAGAGTTCTGGGGGTGGTGGACCCTAATAGACACTTGCACCATTTGTGGGCTGAGGCACTAGTAGGGGTGGTTGTTTTTCTTGTGGGCAGCATGGTCATATTATCGTTTAGTGTCCTCAAAGATCAATGGCTAGAGGTATTAAGAGATAGGCTACTTTAGAGCCTATAGTAGGTGATGCTGGTAGATCTCATAGAGTTTTTATGATGGTGGGTAACCATCAGGCTAAGCACTAGAGTATCGTGGTCAAGTATTCAGGTGTGTTATGTGGGATTACCACATCTATTTTTTTGATTCAAGAGCTTCAGATTATTTTATTTCTACTTCTCTCGTAGAGTGTTGTGGACTTGGGGTGGTAAGGCAAGATTATGGTTGGCAGGTTGAGTTAGCTACTGGAGCCAAGGTGGCTATAGATTCCCTTATTCATGGGTGTGTGTTGGATTTAGCCACCTTCACCACCATAGTGGATCTTTGTGTGTTGCCTTTAGGGTCCTATGGGATTGTCTTGGGCATGGATTGGCTAGAAGTGCACCAAGCCAATATAGATTGTCGACACCAGTCGGTCCAATGTGTAGATGACGTTGGAGAGCATGTTGAGTTGGTTGGGGTCCAGAGACCCATTTATCTTCGTGTGATTTCAGAAATGCAGCTGAAGCATGCCATGTGGAAAGGTTGTCAGATATTCACTATATCATTTAGTGACCTTGTTGAGGATGGGATTCAAGAGGTATCTCTTGATAAGCATCCTCTTCTTCAAGAGTTTGCGGATGTCTTTCTGAGTGCTATTCTAGGTATGCCACCTAAGCGTGGCATAGCCTTTTGTATTGATCTCATTCCTGGAGCAGAGCCTATCTCTCGGGTACCGTATCGTATGACCACTCGAAAGTTGAGTGAATTGTGGTTGTAGTTAGAGGAGTTACTAGAGAAGGGTTTCATTCATCCTAGTGTTTCCCCTTGGGGAGCACCTATTATCTTCATGAAGAAGAAGGATGGATCTCTTTGCTTGTGAATTGATTATCGCCAGTTGAACAAAGTGATGGTGTAATTATTACTCATTTCCTCATATAGATGATTTGTTTGATTAGATGAGGGGAGCTAAGGTGTTCTCCAAGATATATTTTAAGTCAGGATACCATCAGCTTTGCATTCATGAGGCAGAAATTCATCGAACAATATTTTGTACATGTTATGAGCATTATGAATTCATGGTTGTCCCTTCCGGGTTAACCAATGCTCCATTAGTTTTCAAGAGTTTGATGAATGGGGTGTTTCGCACCTATCTTGACCGATTTGTTCTCGTGTTCATTGATGATATTTTGATTTATTTGAGGACTATGGAGGAGCATGAAGGTAATTTGTGTCAAGTGTTGTAGTGCTTGCGAGATAATCAATTGTTTGGAAATTTGGCCAAGTGTGAGTTCTTCCAGACTGAGGTGAGATACTTGGGCCATATCATCTCAGGACAGGGTATCGTAGTGGATCCTTCTAAGATTCAGTCCATTATGGATTGGCCAACACCAATGAATGTGGCTAAGGTTCATAGTTTCATGGGATTGGCGGGTTACTATCGTCGATTTGTGAAAGATTTCTCTAAGGTAGCCCATCCCATCACTTCTCTTTAGATAAAATGGAAGGATTTTGTGTGGTCAGATCGGTGTGAGTCAAATTTTTAGGCTCTTAAAGGAGTAGTTGACTAATGCACCTATCCTGATAGTGCCAGATCCTATGGGAGACTTTGTAGTGTGTATCGATGCCTTGTTGGAGGGTGTGGGGGGAGTTCTTATGTAGGAGGGTTGAGTGGTTGCATATGAGTTTTGTAAGCTCAAGGACCATGAGCTGAACTACCCCACGCATGATTTGGAGTTAGCGGTTGTCATCCATGCACTCATGCATTGGAGACATTTCCTCTTGGGACATCGATTTGAGTTGCATAGTGATCATCATAGTTTGTAGTATATCTTCACTCAGCCTAATCTAAATGCTCAGCAATGTTGTTGGATGGAGTTCCTCTATGAGTATGACTTTGAGGTCCACTATATCCAGGGCAAAGAAAATGTGGTTGTGGATGCCTTGAGTAGCAGGAGACATGAGATCTCAGTTTTTTCCCATGGAGTGGATTTATGGAGCTGTATTTTGGAGACACTACCTAGTGATACTTGGTATCAGGAGGTCAAAGGAGAAATTGAGTCTAGGAGAGTTTTGGAGGGAAGGTTTGCAGGTTTCTCTCTCGAGCCTAATGGAATTTTGTGGCATCTTGGTCACATTTATGTTCCAAACTCTAGTGATCTTCGTTCCCTGGTTTTGTTAGAGGCCCATTGTGCACCCTATTCAACTCATCTGGGTGTCATGAATATGCATGCCAATCTTCAACATTTGTATCATTGGGCAGGTTTGCGGTGACATATTGCTGATTTTGTGGCTCGATGTCTTGAGTGCCAGCGAGTGAAGGAAAAACATCAACACCCAGCAGGATTGTTGCAGCCTCATTCCATTCCCGGATGGAAGTGGGATACAATCTTTGGAATTTATAGTGGGGTTACCTATGTCTTCACATCGTCATGATGCTATTATGGTTACAGTGAAAAAATTGTCCAAGGTGGCATACTTCTCACCCATGAGATCTGTGTACATTGTAGCATCTATTGCTCGAGTGTTTATGGAGGATATTGTGTGTCTCCATGGAATCCCTCATAGGATCATTTCCGACCATGATCTAGTGTTCACTTCAGCCTTGTGGACTTCTCTTCAGCATGCTTTGGGAGCTTAGCTTAATTTTAGTTTTGCATACCATCCCGAGACTGATGGATAGATGGAGCGGGTTTATCAAGTTTTAGAGGATATGCTTCAAATGTACGTTATGGATCAGCAATCTCATTGGGAGAACTATTTGTACTTGGTTGAGTTTTCTTATAATAATGGGTACCACAGTTCTCTTGGTATGTCTCCTTTCCAGGCCTTGTACGGTAGGCCATGTCGGACTCCATTGAGTTGGGAGCGCTTAGAGGACCGAGTTCTTTTGGGTCTAGAGATGCTTTAGGATATGGAGTAGGAGATAGTGCAAATCAGAGAGCATTTGGCTATAACTCAGGATTGGCAGAGGAATTATGTCGATGCCCATAGGTTGGACCGCCACTTCTTGGTGGGGGATCGTGTGTTTCTAAGAGTTCATCTGTGAAAGAGCCCCATCCGTTGTGGGAAAGGCTCGAAGTTGGAACCTCATTTTTTTGGACCTTTTGATATCCTTGAGAGGATTGGTCTAGTCGCATATCATCTTCATTTCCACTGAGTCTATTGCGTATTCATGATGTTTTCCATGTTTGTGTTCTCAGATAGTATATTCCCAATGTGACCCATGTTCTCGATTGGACTACTTTGCAAGTCGAGGTGGATGGACAAATTTCCTTGGAGTCCGTACGCATCCTTCAATGTCGGAGGTTGACACTCAGGGGACGGGACATACAATAGGTAAGGGTCCAATGGGATCCTAATGATGAGTCCTCAAAATCTTGGGAAGATGCAACGAGGATGAGAGATCATTATCCATATCTTTTTGTAGGCTTCCAGGAGTAAGCCTGGTTCTAGGGGGGTAGGATGTAACAACCCCCATGTTAGTATCTTGTTGTTTTCCTTCCTTGATGGATTTCGATAACTATATATTTTGTATTTGCACTATTCATCCCTTAATTATTTTGTATTAACACCCGAGAGGTGTATCTCTGTGACTGTTATGCTAGATTATATGATTACATGCTTATATGTTTTTATGTTGTTATGTTGTTGACATGATTATTGTTTATGTTGGATTTCATGTTTACATGATTAGTTATTATGCTGGACTACATGCTTACATTTTAATATATATATCGTTGGCCTTGCTTGTGTATAATCATGGATAGGAAAATGACAATGTCATAACACTCGTAACCAAGAGGCTTATGATATCTTGATCATTTTTCCTTATGATTGATGTTGCTTTGGATATATGACATATGATTTATGCACATGTATTTTAATGTTTGAATTGGAGCAATGCAAGTACTAAGTATCGACTCCACCTAGATTCATAGGCCTGAGCGTACTCTCATTCCCCGATGGTGGTTAACTGGAGGTAGTCATAGGTCAAATGTTCCCCTACCCTAGTCCACTGCACCCTGTTAGGGCAGTGTTTCCGTGTTATTTCCTTCCATCCAATTACCTAACAGTAATGTCTGGAGCACCCCTCTACCAAAAGTGGTTTTTCCTCTATGTCTCTTTGAGGTATTTGGTCTTGGTCTTTCTTTAATATCTTAAGGCGGTTATATTGATGGAGATTTAAATTTTTATTCTCTTGAGGAATTTATATATTTTATTTAAATGATTTATTAATCTTTTGGGACAGCCTTGTGCAATCTTATTTTTTGCATATTTAGTGACCTTTATTAATTGTTTTCTTGGGGGAGCTTGATAACTAATTTTATTCAAATCCTTATTTTCCATTCTTGCTTTGGTTTTGGAAAATATAAAAAGAAAATGAAGTCTTTTTTTGGGGATCATTATCTTTGGGAGAGAAGGAATTGTTGTTTTTGCATGGAGAAGAAAACCCCATGATATGGGGCAGCTATGTTTGGGGAAGACTGTGAAGGATTTCTAAAAAGAAATTTGTGGGTAGTGAATGATTGAAATCAATGTGCCATTTCCTCCTTGCTATCCAAATTTGGAGCTAGGTTGTGTCTTCATCTTGTGGCATTCTACCATTTATATTTTGCAGAATTTTTAGGTATTCTTCTGTTGTTATTCAATATTTTGTAGCTAGTAATTTGGATATTTTCTCATGCTTCTTGTATGTTGGTATTTTGCTGATTTGAATTATTTTTAATTTACAAAAATTTGGATGAACTCTTTCATTTCATTTTTGTATGGCTTGGAGTTGAATGATGGTTGTTTTAAGATTTAACTTTATGATTTTTACCCTCTTGGTGTAAACAAATTTTAAGAGTGGATTTTATGTAGAAATGCTAAGATCTCAACTGGGCCTCTGGCAGATTTTTATTCTGAGCACTTTTATTTTTCCACGTTTTTTCTTTGCCATCTATTTAAATGTTTTTTCTTGCTGCTCATGAACCACCTGATAAAAATGTGAAATGAAGGTGGATTCCATGTCCACATGCCCATATCTCAACTAAGTTTTCATGGATTTAATTTATGGGCACTTTCATTTTTCCATGATTTTTTTTTGCCCAATTGGCCAAAATGGCATTTTCTAAACAAAACCTCTTTTTTGGGTTAAAATCAAAAATTTGAAGGTGGTTTTCAATTAGAAACAGAAAAATATGAACTGGGTCTAGCTCAAAAATTTGATCCGGGCAATTTGAATTTTTATGTAATTTCGATGCCTCCATTTCATGTTATATTTCTCCTGCTAATTGAATCTTCTTACAACAATTCTATCTTGGTTGTTTTAAATGGTTTTTTTGACAGAAATTTGTGGCTTATTATTTTATTTCATGTTACTTGGATTCCTCGTTTGGTTAAATGAGATGAGCTTAGGTCTAGGTAAAAGAGTGGTCATATGGAGTGGCTCTCTATGGGCCCAGGGCCCGCAAGTGACTGCCAGGGGAACTAGTAGTAGAGTTAGAGTAAATAAGTGATAAATAAATAAAATAATGGGGTAAAACACTAATAAGATAATGATTCCTTGTGCATGTCCTTGAGCGCTTGTAAAGGCTAAGGATGCACTCAAGAAGGCTCATCCGTCTGCAGAGTGTTGAGTTATCCACCTGCGGGACATGGATTCGGGCATGATTCAGTCTCCTCGCCCCTATGAGAGGTGTACTTGATCCTATGTGGTTCCATCCCTTTGAGCATGCATGATGACACTCCATTTTATTTTCACTCTAGTACCTACATCCATAGTAGTCATGAATAGTACCCGTCATGTCATCTGATAAGCATCTTTATGTTGTGGTGATCGATTTATGCATTATATCATGTATTACTCAGTGACTGATGTGAGTTTTGTGCTTACTTTACCCTTCCCTTGATTTCATTTTCTTGGGACTTGTGACTATCTCTAAGCAGAGAGGGGTGGACTCTTTTGAGCCACATGGTTGGGAGGTGTTGCCACCGCCATTAGGGATCGACATACAGGTTTGGAGCATCGGTTGGAGTTGATCTCTCTCTCTCTCTCTCTCTCTCTCTCTCTTGTATTTTTTTATCACATATACTCATGTACATGCCTTATGTATATATCTCAATATATTTTGTATCTTGTTCATGAAAATGTAATTGTATCCATACTTGTCTTTATGCATATTGTACTCTCTTGAGAGAGAAAGTAATCATAAGTTTAATGAGAAGATATGTGATGCTTTATTTTGGTTTACGGGTTCTGATGTTGGTATCAGACTTGACTATTCTTTGATAATCCATAGGTTCTTTTCTTTCATTAATTTTCAAGTTTAAGTTAGATCCTTGGCTGTGCATTTCTTCTTTTCAGCAATTTGCCAAGGTTTTGACACCAGTGCCTTCTGTTGTTGTTTGAGTGTAGCAGCAACAAGTTCCAGAGCACCGACGCCCTTTGTTTTCTGACCTGTGGGCAGAAACAGGTTTCGGAGCACCGACGCCCACTATTTGTTGACTTGAGGGCAGCAACAGGTTCCGAAGCAGTGAGCTCTAGAACATCAAGGTTTCGGAGTAGAAAGCTCCAATGTACCTTTGGTCATTCTTGGCCATATTTTCTTGTCATTGTATCAGTATGGCATCCAACTTATGTATTTTTTATTCCTTTTGTTTTTTTTTAAAATTACCTTGTCCCTTTGGCTCTTAACTTCTGGGGGTTCATAGCAGGATGTTACATAAATGATCTAAATTTCTATAAGAAATTTGTTTCCCCACATTTTCGACTACTTTTATATGCTCATCCATTGGTGTCAAAGGAAGTGATCCCGACCCCTCTCCAACATGCATTGTTTTAACTTGGGCCTCCTCCCTATCTTCAAGGTCCATGTGTTCTTCAACTGATTCGTTTGGTCCAATATCTAGATTGGGCTTGACTTCTGCTTGAGAACTTCCTGCTTGTTGAGCAATTTGTACATGCCATAAAATATTATGCAAAGAAAGTGAGAGATGGTGATACATAAGTGGAGTTGAACATATGAAATCAAATGAAATCAAATATTCTTGAACTTAAGAATTCCATGGAAAAAATGGATTTGAAAATAGATGATAAGCAATTATTAGGCTCTCAACGAAGAATAGAGAATAAGGGTGATAAGTGGACACTTGAACTGTGGATTAAACACAAGGGACCAATTATCAAGAGAGGGTATGAATGCAAGACTAGGAATATGTAAGAACTAGGATACAATGAAAAGGATATGATTCTAAGATGGGATATATGAAAATGGTATGATATGATGTGATAAGATAAGAATGCAAGAGGTCAAATGAAACTCTAGGTCCAAATTTGGTTATGATGCAAGGCTTCACTTGTGTTGGATAAAAACAAGGGACCAATGATTAAGAGAGGGTATGTAGGAGATGATGGACTCCAAAAGGATTTCCCTAGATGAGCAAGGATAATGGTGTGTTCCCTAACTCAAGTCCATGATAAACCTTAAGTGATGTGGGTGATAGATAGCCAATGGGTTGATTTTGAGACCTAGGAAGAGTAGTGGAGTGCAAGATAAGGGTCTATTTGATCAATGATGAATATTCAAATGACTAAATTCATGGAATGCATGCAGCTTGGCTAGGTGATATGATCTTGATATATGCAAGGGGTTGTACATGCAAGAACTAGGTGGAATGATATATATGTATGCAAGGACTATATGATTTGTGATCTATGTATGCAAGACTAGGAATATGTAAGGACTGGGATAAAATGAAAAGGATATGATTCTAAGAAGGGATCATTGAAAATGGTAGGATATGATGTGATAAGATAAGAATGCAAGAGGTCAAATGCAACTCTAGGTCAAAATTTAGTTACGATGCAAGGCTTGACTTGTCTTATGATGGAAAAACACAAGGGACCAATGACCAACAGAGGGTATGTAGGAGATCATGGACTCCAAAAGGATTTCCCTAGATGAGCAAGGATAATGGTATGCTCCCTAACTCAAGTCCATGATAAACCTTAAGTGATGTGGATGATAGATAGCCAATGGGTTGATTTTGAGACCTAGGAAGAGTAGAGGAAGTGCAAGGTAAGGGTTCTATTTGATCAATGATGAATATGCAAAGGACTAAATATATGGAATGCATGTAACTTGGTTAGGTGATATGATCTTGATATATGCAAGGGGTTGTACATGCAAGACCTAGGTGGAATGATATATATGTATGCAAGGACTATGTGATCTGTGATCTATGTATGTAAGACTAGGAATATGTAAGGACTAGGATATAAAGAAAAGGATATGATTCTAAGGTGGGATATATGAAAATGGTATGATATGATGTGATAAGCTAAGAATTAAAGAGGTCAAATGCAACTCTAG
Source organism: Sequoiadendron giganteum (assembly GCA_007115665.2). Taxonomy (NCBI): domain Eukaryota; kingdom Viridiplantae; phylum Streptophyta; class Pinopsida; order Cupressales; family Cupressaceae; genus Sequoiadendron; species Sequoiadendron giganteum. The sequence goes on along the minus strand of CM021107.1, from coordinate 312,897,249 downwards.
GTCCAAATTTAGTTACGATGCAAGGCTTGACTTGTGTATTAATGGATAAACACAAGGGAAAAATGACCAAGAAAGGGTATGTAGGAGATGATGGACTCGAAAAGGATTTCCCTAGATGAAAAAGGATAATGGTATGTTCCCTAACTCAATTCCATGATAAACCTTAAGTGATGTGGGTGATAGATAGCTACTGGGTTGATTTTGGGACCTAGGAAGAGTAGTGGAAGTGCAAGCTAAGGGTTCTATTTGATCAATGATGAATATGCAAAGGACTAAATTCATGGAATGAATGGAACTTGGTTAGGTGATATGATCTTGATATATGCAAGGGGTTGTACATGCAAGAACTAGGTGGAATGGTATATATGTATGCAAGGACTATGTGATCTGTGATCTATGTATGCAAGACTAGGAATACGTAAGGACTAGGATACAACGAAAAGGATATGATTCTAAGATGGGATATATGAAAATGGTATGATATGATGTGATAAGCTAATAATTCAAGAGGTCAAATGTAACTCTAGGTCCAAATTTAGTTATGATGCAAGGCTTGACTTGTGTTATGATGGATAAACACAAGCAGCCAATGACCAAGAGAGGGTATGTAGGATATTATGGACTCCAAAAGGATTTCCCTAGCTGAGCAAGGATAATGGTATGTTCCCTAACTCAAGTGTATGATAAACCTTAAGTGATGTGGGTGATAGATATCTAATAGGTTGATTTTGAAACCTTGGAAAGGTTCTATTTGATCAATGATGAATATGTGAAGGACTAAATTCATGGAATGCATGCAACTTGGTTAGGTGATATGATCTTGATATATGCAAGGGGTTATACATGGAAGAACTAGGTGGAATGATATATATGTATGCAAGGACTATGTGATCTATGATCTATGTATGCAAGACTAGGAATATGTAAGGACTAGGATACAATGAAAACAATATGATTCTAAGATGGGATATATGAATATGGTATGATATGATGTGATAAGCTAAGAATGCAAGAGGTCAAATGAAACTCTAGGTCCAAATTTGGTTATGATGCAAGGCTTGACTTGTGTTGGATAAACACTAGGGACCAATGACCAAGAGAGGGTATGTAGGAGATGATGGACTCCAAAAGGATTTCCCTAGATGATCAAGGATAATGGTATGTTCCCTAAATCAATTCCATGATAAAGATTAAGTGGTGTGTCTGATAGATAGACAATGGGTTGATTTTGAGACCTAGGAAGAGTAGTGGAAGTGCAAGATAAGGGTTCTATTTGACCAATGATGAATATTCAAAGGACTAAATTCATGAAATGCATGCAAGTTGGTTAGGTGAATGATTTTGATATATGCAAGGCGCTGTACATGCAAGAACTAGGTGGAATGATATATATGTATTCAAAGACTGTGATTTGTGATCTATGTATGCTAGACTAGAAATATGTAAGGACTAGGATAAAATGAAAAGGATATAATTATAAGATGGGGTATATGAAAATGATATGATTCTAATATGGGATATATGAAAATGGTATGATATGATGTGATAAGATAAGAATGCAAGAGGTCAAATGCAACTCTAGGTCCAAATTTAGTTACGATGCAAGGCTTGACTTCTGTTATGATGGATAAACACAAGGGACCAATGAACAAGACAGGGTATGTAGGAGATCACGGACTCCAAAATGATTTCCCTAGACGAGCAAGGATAATGGTATGCTCCCTAACTCAATTCCATGATAAACCTTAAGTGAGGTGGGTGATAGATAGCCAATGGGTTGATTTTGAGACCTAGGAAGAGTAGTGAAGCTCCAAGGTAAGGGTTCTATTTGATCAATGATGAATATGCAAAGGACTAAATTCATGGAATGCATGAAACTTGGTTAGGTTATATGATATTGATATATGCAAGGGGTTGTACATGCAAGAACTAGGTGGAATGATATATATGTATGCAAGGACTATGTGATCTTTGATAAATGTATGCAAGACTAGGAATATGTAAGGACTAAGTTACAATGAAAAGGATATGATTATAAGATGGGATATATGAAAATGGTATGATATTATGTGATAAGCTAAGAATTAAAGAGGTGAAATGCAACTCTACGTCCAAATTTGGTTATGATGCAAGGCTTGACTTGTGTTATGATGGATAAACACAAGCTACCAATGACCAACAGAGGGTATGTAGGAGATGATGCACTCCAAAAGGATTTCCCTAGATGAGAAAGGATAATGGTATGTTCCCTAACTCAATTCCATGATAAACCTTAAGTGATGTGGGTGATAGATAGCTACTGGGTTGATTTTGGGACCTAGGAAGAGTAGTGGAAGTGCAAGCTAAGGGTTCTATTTGATCAATGATGAATATGCAAAGGACTAAATTTATGGAATGCATGCAACTTGGTTAGGTGATATGATCTTGATATATGCAAAGGGTTGTACGTGCAAGAACTAGGTGGAATGGTATATATCTATTCAAGGACTATGTGATTTGTGATCTATGCATGCAAGACTAGTAATATGTAAGGACTGGGATACAATGAAAAGGATACGATTCTCAGATGGGATATATGAAAATGGTATGATATGATGTGATAAGCTAATAATTCAAGAGGTCAAATGCAACTCTAGGTCAAAATTTGGTTAGGATGCAAGGCTTGACTTGTGTTATGATTGATAAAAAGAAGAGACCAATGACTAAGAGAGGGTATGTAGGAGGTGCTAGACTCCAAAAGGATTTCCCTAGATGAGAAAGGATAATGGTACGTTCCCTAACTAAATTCCATGATAAACCATAGGTGATGTGGGTGATAGATATCCAATGGGTTGATTTCGAAACCTAGGAAAGGTTCTCTTTGATCAATGATGAATATACAATGGAATAAATTCATGGAATGCATGCAACTTCTTTAGGTGATATGATCTTGATATATGCAAGGGGTTGTACATGCAAGAACTGGGTGGAATGGTATATATGTATGCCAGGACTATGTGATCTATGATCTATGTATTCAAGACTAGGAATATGTAAGGACTAGGATACAATGAAAATAATATGATTCTAATATGGGATATATAAAAATGGTATGATATGATGTGATAAGCTAAAAATTCAAGAGGTCAAATGCAACTCTAGGTCCAAATTTGGTTACGATGCAAGGCTTGACTTGTGTTGGATAAACAGAAGGGACCAATGACCAAGAGAGGGTATGTAGGAGATGATGGACTCCAAAAGGATTTCCTTAGATGAGCAAGGATAATGGTATGTTCCCTAACTCAAGTCCATGATAAACTTTAAGTGATGTGGGTGATAGATAGCTAATGGGATGATTTTGAGACCTAGGAAGAGTTGTGGGATTGGAAGATAAGGGTTCTATTTGATCAATGATGAATATTCAAAGGACTAAATTCATGGAATGCATGCAAATTGGTTAGGTGATATGATCTTGATATATGCAAGGGGTTGTACATGCAGGAACTAGGTGGAATGATATATATGTATTCAAGGACTATGTGATTTGTGATCTATGTATGAAAGACTAGGAATATGTAAGGACTAGGATACAATGAAAAAGATATGATTATAACACGAGATATATGAAAAGGATATGATAAACCTTAAATGATGTGGGTGATAGATAGCTACTGGGTTGATTTTGAGACCTAGGAAGAGTAGTGGAAGTGCAAGCTAAGGGTTCTATTTGATCAATGATGAATATGTAAAGGACTAAATTCATGGAATGAATGCAACTTGGTTAGGTGATATGATCTTGATATGTGTAAGGGGTTGTACATGCAAGAACTAGGTGGAATGGTATATATGTATGCAAGGACTATGTGATCTGTGATCTATGTATGCAAGACTAGGAATATGTAAGGACTAGGATACAATGAAAAGGATATGATTCTAAGATGGGGTATATGAAAATGGTATGATATGCTGCCATAAACGAATAATTCAAGAGGTCAAATGCAACTCCAGGTCCAAATTTAGTTACGATGTAAGGCTTGACTTGTGTTATGATGGATAAACATAAGGGACCAATGACCAAGAGAGGGTATGTAGGAGGTGATGGACTCCAAAAGGATTTCCATAGGTAAGCAAGGATAATGGTATGTTCTCTAATTCAATTCCATAATAAACCTTAAGTTATGTGGGTGATAGATATCCAATGGGTTGATTGTGAAACCTAGGAAAGGCTCTATTTGATCAATGATGAATATGCAATGGACTAAATTCATGGAATGCATGTAACATGGTTAGGTGATATGATCTTGATATATGCGAGGGGTTGTACATGCAGGAACTAGGTGGAATGATATATATGTATGCAAGAACTATGTGGTCTATGATCTATGTATGCAAGACTAGGAATATGTAAGGACTAGGATACAATGAAAAGGATATGATTCTAAGATGGGATATATGAAAATGATATGATATGATGTGATAAGCTAAGAATTCAAGAGGTCAAATGTAACTCTAGGTCCAAATTTGGTTACGATTAAAGGCTTGACATGTGTTGGATAAACAAAAGGGACCAATGACCAAGAGAGGTTATGTAGGAGATTATGGACTCCAAAAGGATTTCCCTAGATGAGCAAGGATAATGGTATGTTCCCTAACTCATGTCCATGATAAACCTCAAGTGATGTGGGTGATAGATAGTCAATGGGTTGATTTTGAGACCTAGGTAGAGTAGTGGAAGTGTAAGCTAAGGGTTCTATTTGATCAATGATGAATATGCAAAGGACTAAATTCAGGGAATGCATGCAACTTGGTTAGGTGATATGATCTTGATATATGCAAGGGCTTGTACATGAAAGAACTAGGTGGAATGATATATATGTATGCAAGGACTATGTGATCTGTGATCTATGTATGCAAGACTAGAAATATGTAAGGACTAGGATACAATGAAAAGGATATGATTCTAAGATGGGATATATGAAAATGGTATGATATGATGTGATAAGCTAAGAATGCAAGAGGTCAAATGCAACTCTAGGTCCAAATTTAGTTACGATTCAAGGCTTGACTTGTGTTATGATGGATAAACACAAGGGACCAATGACCAAGAAAGGGTATGTAGGAGATGATGGACTCCAAAAGGATTTCCCTAGATGAGCAAGGATAATGGTATTCTCCCTAACTCAATTCCATGATAAACCTTAAGTGACGTGGGTGATAGATAGCCAATGGGATGATTTTGAGACCTACGACGAGTAGTGGAAGTGCAAGCTAAGGGTTCTATTTGATCAATGATGAATATGAAAAGGACTAAATTCATGGAGTGCATGCAACTTGGTTAGGTGATATGATCTTGATATATGAAAGGTGTTGTACATATAAGAACTAGGTGGAATGATATATATGTATGCAAGGACTTGGTGATTTGTGATCTATGTATGCAAGACTATGAATATGCAAGGACTATATGGGATGGAAAGACTTGGTGGAATGCAAGGATTTGAAAATTAGAACTGAAGGAAGATGGCCCCAAGAAATCTAAGTGATACGTGTTCATGTTGTATGTTTTTGTTGTTTGATGTTTTTTGATTTTTCAAGGTTTAAGGTGTTGCCAAGTACTAGGTGTGATGTTTGTTTAAGGTTTATTTTTAATCACACACGTAAGACATAGCAGACAAAATGATCGATTTTAACAATACAAGCACAAATCCTAAGGTTGGCAAGGACTATATTCACTGGATTTCACGTGGGTTTCCCCAACCACACTTATTCTTAGTGGTTGACTTAGAAGCTTGGCCACACTGGCTCCCCCTTACATTGCACTCACTTCTCGGGTCAACCAAGCTTTGAGCCCTCACGAATCTCCCATGATAGACTCTTCACCTCTACTAAGAACTATGAGAATGTGGAGGCCTTGGCAATGACCATTGCTGCACCAATGAATATGAGGGATTTTGGATTTCTAAAACAAGAGGGTTCTAGTGAATACTCGGGGACATGGCACCTCGTGAGTGTACAACAAGCCACTTAAGGCTTTAACCACTCTAATAGGGGCTCTTATACCTTTAAAAGAAAAGGTCGGTACCCATTTTCGAATGGCACATGCACAACTAAGGCCTACATACCATGAGGACTTAACAATTTAGACTCATCCTTTTATATACTGGCCCAAGCAAAAAACTGGTTGGAGTCGTTCCCTCTTGTGAGGCAGGTACCTCTAAGGTATTAAACACATAAAAAGATGATGGGTCCGGTTTCTGATCACCAAATTCACACAAGGTGAGATCATACTCCCTACCGTCTCAAGCATAACAAACAATGTTCATTCATCCCCTAATTAAATCTATAAGATGGGGAGAAATCAAATAGTATTAGATAAAGTGACAGCCAACACTTCTAAACTATTATCCCAATCTAAACAAGAGAATACAAACAAAGAGAGCAATCAAAATGAAAGCAAATGAAATAAAACACTCCCCTTTGAAGTTGTTCTTTCTCTTGTCTCTCCTATTTCTTCTTATGCCAATATTGCCCTCAAATTTGTTGATTAAGTTGTGCAAATACCTGCAAATAGTAAGCAAGAAAGTTGGAGATAATTAGTTGTTAAATTGAAAATGGAGGGGAAGGGTTCCTTTTATAGACAACCATTCAAATGGACGGACGAGATTGATCTTCCAGAAAGATTCTAAGATCAATGGATGAGGATTCATGAGAGGGAAGTTATGAAATGGATTGCCAAGATCTATGGTTGATAAATGATGCAACCAGAATATGCCATGCATGGAAAAGATATGACGCCAATGGCTATGACGCCTAACGGCTATGACAGACATGCAGACTATGACATGAAATAATGATAGGGGATCTTTAACCAAAATAGAGGGATAAATAATTTATTTTAAATTATTTATTCGAAAATGGAAGAGGATGACAAGTGGCAAATAAATTATTTATTTTAAATTATTTATTTGGAGGAAATGAAAAAGGAGATTTAATTAAATTCATAAATTTAATTAAAGGAAGAAATAGAAATTGAATATGGATAATTGATTTAAAGCAATTATTTAAAGGAGAAGAATGACACATAATTAAATAATTTCGTCAATTATTTAATTATAGAAGAATAAAAGGTCAAATAATTATTATTATCTGACTATAGACATGTGATAAAAGATAAATAATTAAATAAATAATGATTTATTTAATTATTGAAGAAAGGGGTATTAGTGACGCAATTAAATAATTTTAATTGATCAAGATAGAAATGAAAAGGTGAATCAATTAAATAATTAAAAACTATTTAATTAATAAAGGAATATGATAGAACATAATAGAATAATTAAAATTATTCAATTATTGAAAGATGATGACTAGGAAAAATGATGCTCATAGACTTAGGACATTTTTCAATGTCTACATTTTTCCCCTCTTTGACATAATGTAGTTCATCGCATTGTGTCAAAGAAATTTAATTCTAAAATATGCCCCAGTGTAAAGAGAAAGGGGAAGGATGACCAAGAGGGTTGTGGTATGCCCCCTCAAGAGGACATGTGGGTTCAAAGAACATGAATGTGCTCTTGAAATGGAAGATAAGACAAAAGGATGAAGGATAGAAGAAATGTTAGCATGAAAAAGGGAAAGAAGGTAGACAGGAAATGATAAGGGAACCAAATTTCATGCTTACATTGTTATATTTATCATCATTGGGCATCAAAAATGTCACAAATGGACCACAAACACCATGGTATGACATAAACCAAGGTGTGCAAGGTGACCATTTGGGAGAGACAAACAATCAAAAAAGACAAGGAATGCCCTAGCTCATACTAGGGACCCGATTGTCCCAGTCTTTTTGCCAAGACAAACCATAGGCAACAAACAGAGAAAAGAGGCCATGATCCATCATCGTCCCTCTAAATCCATTGATAGGACATCCTCGAGGAGACTAGTAACATGACCCAAAACCAATCAAAAAGATAAGAAAATCCATACTAACAAAGTGTTTTCCAAGAGAGTGTTTTCCAGTGATAATGATGATTGTTTGGTTGGTTGATTAGGTTGACCAAGATGACCAAGTTGATTGATAGGTTGATAAGGATTGATAAATTGATTTGATTGACCATGCTGATAAGATTGAGTGGTGTGACAAAGTTGAGTGATAATGATAATGCTCGGTTTTAGGAAGGACACATCCTGATTAAGGAAAGATTGATTGACAAAGTTGACAAGATTGTTTGATTGTTTGATAAAGATTTGATGAACATGAACAAGCAATGTGATGATACCCAACCGCAGGAAGGACACATCCTGTTTAGGTAGAGGACACATCTGAGAAAGTTGACCAAGTGACAAGTCTTGACATGATACCCTGACTGCAAGAAAGACACATCCTGCTTAAGGTGAATGACAAGGTTGAGAAAGTCTAATCCCAGGAAGGATGTATCCTGATAAAAGACAAGAGATAAGACCAAATGAGACAAACGACATAATGCCCCATTCTGATATAAGACTAGTGACTTGATTGAGTTGATGATAGGATAATTGATTGATGAAAGATTTAATTTGTTTGTTGTTTCTTGAAGTAGTTTGAATGATGATTGCTTTTAGACCAAGGACGTGACCCAACTCGATGAACCCTAAAGGACTTGACCTAGGGGGCCTCGGGGGCTCATCGATAGATGGCCTTTCCTATGTAGCAGTGCACAAAGATGACTTGACTTTGTCTTATTCGATAAAATACTGGGTCATGATGTTATTTGGACAACCTAAAGGGACTGACCTAATGCCTTGGGGGATCATTTAAGATGTGCCCTGCTTATGTAGCAAACATGCAGAGGCAACGTAGTTCGACCATTCTAAAAAAAACTGGCTCAGACTCAGACTTACACTCTATTTTTGGGATTTTTGAAGCTTTTTGATGTTTTTAGATTTTGAAGATTTTATGGTTTTTTTGGATTTTGAAATGTTTTGATTTTTTTCGAATTTTTTTCAGGACATTTTATGATTTTTAGGATTTTTTCAAGACATTTTATGATTTTTAGGATTTTTTTCAGGACATTTTATGATTTTTAGGATTTTGAAAGTTTTAAAGAGTCGATACCATGTATTATTTACCATGAAGATGTAAGTCAAGGAATTGCTCCCAATCAGATGGATATGAAAGCAAAGGATGCTAAATTTTGGTGATCTTCAGACCGTGGGAAGGATGATGAAGCTTTATTATGGATGATAACTATAGCGATCATGAAAAAGGCATGCACAAGGACCCAAGGATGAACATGATCTTGCCCCTAGTCAAGCTAAAAACCAATTGATAAGTGATGATGATGATGACAACGTTGTTTGATAGGGGAAGGACACATCCCAAAACAACATGAGGATGATGATTATGTGACTAAAGGATCAAGGTTTGCAGCAGGGCTAGGAACAAAGCCAATGAATGTTTTGGATGATGTGGTAGGTTGCATAGCAATATTGTATGGATTAGACTCATTGCATTTGGAATTACTAACCCTAAGACCAGATGGGATTATGGAGGGCACTTGGATAAGTGATTTATAATCCTTAAACCAATAACAAGGGAAACCAAGTCCAACAATAGGTATGAAAAGATAATGGATTGCTTTTGGAAAAGGATAAGAGACATGAGGATTATTGGATGGAAGAGTTAGGATATGATCTCCAAGGACTATTCCACATAGGAACAATTTTTTTTCTCCAAGATATGGGTTTGGATAAATTCTATGAAGGAAATGACATGATATTTCATGGGTAGTGTATGACCAAAGGATAGACATGTCCAAATTTTTTTTCAAAGCATGATTTATGTTTGTACCCCATTTCTTATCAAGATCAAGGTAGGCGGAAAAATGGATGGAAATGATATGGATTGGATAGATAGATGGAAATGCTATGAGAAAGGCATGGAAGATGAGACAACTTGCCCCCAAGTGTAATAATCCACATAGATAATTTCTCTTACACATGACACCTATTTGCCAGGTTTTCATCATGGTACTTATCCAAAGTGCCATAAAAATGGTTTTCACTATTGGATGAAATTTTTCTCTTTACTATTTTTTTTCTTTCATTTTGATGATGTCACACAAGACACCTGCTTGCCAGGTTTTCATCAAGGTGGCATATTTTTTTGACTTTTTATATCGATTTGATAGTTTGGATGACTGTTGATTGTTCTAAATCTTTTGATTATGTTGATGTAGATACTAGTGTCATGATATGCCAATAGTGACCTTTATGGAGTAATTGTCTTGTCAAGATCATAACACTTGCATACAACTGATCAATGTCATTGTGATCCTCTTTGATACTAGTGTTGGCTTTATCAAAATACACACATCGTGATAGAGTACCATGGGAGTCCTTATGATAAAGGGTTGCTACCAAGATGCGATGGATTTGTGAAGTAGGATTTTTAGACTTTAGACAAGATGCAAGATTATGATGGATGATGGTAGGTGTAGATAGAAAATTTGGTGTTTTGGATGTAGCAATTTTTATTTTCCAAACTTGGGATGGTGGATGATGGAGTTTGGAATTTTGATTAGGATAGTGTTTGGAACCAACATTGTTATATGCCTTTCTTGATGACCATTTTAAAGGAGGTGGACATTTACTATATGTGGGAGTCATCTTTTCATGTGGCTCCATATTTTGATTGACTTTTGGATTTGAAATATTTTCTTTGTTTGATCCATTTTTCTTTGGGATCCATTTTAACTTCATTTGTCCACTTGAAATTTTGTTTGATTCAATGGCCTTTGACATTTGATTTTGAATTTTGGATTTATAATAATTTTCTTTTTGTTGGTTCCAAATGGAAGATTTATTCATGTTGGAATGATGGTTTATGGTGTGGATGGAAGGAGTGTTGGCAACAACCTTATGACAAGGACTACTCATGGCCCCCATTTTGATGTTTATATCAAATAAAATTGCCCCCAATATCAAGGAGGTACCACTAACATCACTTGATTCTCTGATTGAAGAATAACCAAGACCTTGATGTCTAGGATTTGCATAAAATTGTATTGGTTCTATAATGCCTTGCTCATGTAGACCTAGTCCTCTTCCTTGATACTGCATGCTCTGACAAATTTTGTTTCTGATGAGGTATTTCTTATTTTGAAAACAAGATGCTAACCCATCATTTTGCACATGAAAATTGTTAATTGGAATCTCCTCATCTACAAGAAATCCTGCTTTGACAAAGGTGGATGCTCCTAATTGATAGAATGTTTTGGCTTTATCATTCGTCATGCTTGTTTCTTCTCAATCATTTGGGATATCAATTTGATTTGTCATAGATTTTGTATCTTCTTATTTGACTTGATCCATAGTAGATTCTTTGTGTTCTCCTTTGACTTGATCAATAGTAGTTGATTTATGCTCTTCTTTGATTATCTATGTGTCCAAAGGAGGCAAGTGTCTCATTTTGGGAAATTGAGGTGTTTTGTGTTTGGATGGGATCATCTTCAAATGTTTGATCATGAATGGCATAAAGGTCAATAAGAGGATCATTTTGGATTTCTTGTCCAATGGTAGGATCTTGGTCAAAAATAGGTGTATCTTGGAGAACATGGTTGTGAATAGACTCTTGAACAAGGATAGGTGTATTTTGGATGCAATGATTATCTAGAAGGACTTCTTGGATGGACTTAAGGATGGGATCATGAGATGAATTACTTCAATCTTGATATGAAAGTAAAGCTATGATGTCATGCTTTGGACTTTCTTTTTGACAGGTATCCTCAAGTTTAGGCAATGGAATTTGATTTTGGACAAGGATATGATTTTCTTTGATAGATCCAGGATTTTGACATGGCAATAATGAAGCTTCAATAGCAAGATGTTTTTCGGTATTGGTAGGCAATGGAGGACATGATGGTGACAAATGGTTGGATGGTGTAGGATCAACAATGTGATTGGATTTCCTGAGTGTGTTTTCATTTAGGAGTTGAACAAGTTCCTTTGCTAGTTGTCCTTGGAGAGTATTAATTAATGTGCTTTTATTGGATGGTATTGTAGTTTGGGATGGGGTGGATGATAATGGATTAGAATAAGATGTGGAGAATTGGAATGGACTAGTGGATGATGGATTATGATAGGATGTGGATGATTGGAATGGACTAGTGGAAGGTTGGTTTCCCTTGTCAAGGCTAGGATAAGGATGATTAATGGACATTTTTGGGGGATTAATGGTATGGATTGTGCTAAGGGACTCTTGATAGTGAGGGTAGATGGATGAAGGACTAAAGCTTATGGATTGTTGGTATGAAGGGTATGTAAGTGGTTGGTATTGACAATTGAGGATTGATTGGTATTCAGCTTGACTACGAAGAAGATCAAGGTAAAGTGAAGACATGGTCATGAATTTGGATTATGATGGATAAAGAAAACTTAGTGAGGACCATAAAAAAACTTGTGACCTTTGGATGGAAATGCAAGTTTTTAATGCAAAATGGATATGAAATTATGCTATTTTTTTATTTTTTTGAGATTTTCAAGGATATAAGGATGTAAAGTGCCAATGTACCTAAGACCAAGATTAAGGAATGGTGGAATGATAATGACCCTATTACCAAGGATATGATATGAAAGGATGAACCTATGGGTGAATGCAAACTAAAGATGTCACTAATGAAATATTTGAGAAATTTTTATTGATTTTCGACAGAGGCTATTTGATATCAAATTGGACAAGTTTGGTCTTGGCTTTTAGACTGTGAAATTTGGAATTGTTTCAAGTTGAATGTTCATTTCCAAGTCTGTGAAAGGTGTTTATTTGTCTCAATGTCTTAGAAAAACACTTGGCAAACATAATATCTTGTCTTTGAAAATTTGAAAATATGCACAATAAAGACAAGCACAACCCTAGGTTAAGCAAGAACAATATTCGCTAGATTCCATGTGGGTTTCCCCAACCGCACTTATTCTTAGCGTGTGAATCCAGAAGCTTGGCCGCACAGGCTCCCCCTTACATTGCACTCACTTCTTAGGCCAACCAAGCTTCCAACCCCCATAAAAATCCCATGGCAGGTTGATCACCTCTACTAAGAACTGGGAGAATGTGGATACCTTCACAACGACCGTTGTTGTGCTAGCAAATAGAAAGATTTTGGCAACTACACAAAGTTTTTTAGTTCGGGACCCCCGTTCGAGTGGCCATACATGGGGCACAAGATTAAGCTCCATTTAGGAGGCACCCCAGCTTGAAGAGGTTACGCTCAACAGGGTTTTGGGGAGTACTACTTGGTCTATATGACACATCCACACTTGTAATCCTAGGCTTTCCCTTAGGATTCACATTTATATACTGGTCGGGGGTAACTTGGCCAAAAAGCTCTGTTGCTGGTCTGAGTCACCTTGGGGTGAGTACTTTTTCCCACCAAGGAAGGCCCAAGTTCTAGAAGCAATAACCGTTTCTCTTACACCCAAAATCGCATAAATGCGCAAGGAGAGAGGATACTTCGATTATTGTATCAAAGGGTAACACAAAATTGAAGACACTTATAAATTTTAATTACCGAATGATAATGTGAGGAGGACACACAAGACACTTTGTTCATTTTAAAAATTTAACTTGATAGGAAACAAACAAAGTTCATTTTAAGCCAATGACATGAAATGCATGTTCATTTTAACCCATGAGTGTGCATGCAATTTGTGCTCATTTTAATCCCATGAAATGAAATGCATGTTCATTTTAACCAATGAGTGTGCATGCAATTTGTTGTAGTTGTTGAAAACAAATAAAATTAATTATGCCTAAAGAAATGAAAAGCTCGATTTTTGTTTCTAAAGAAACAATTTTTTTACACTCCCTCCAAACTGTGCCACATGCTAAAAACAAGAGATTAGTAACTCAAAAGAAAATGACACCAGTGAATTAAAATAACCATAACTTTCTCAAAACTTAACAAAATTTCAATTGGTTTATATCCATGGAAAGCTGAAACTCAAACCTTCAAAACCCAGAAATTATTTTTCTAAGATTCCGCATGAAAAAATGTTATAGGCAAAAAAAAATGCGGGTTTTAACAGCTAAACTAAGAAAAATAATAAATACTAAAATAGCCATAACTTTCTCAAATCTTAACGAAATTTTAAATCGTTTGAAGTTTTGGAAAGTTGAAAACAAGGGCTACAAAACCCAGATGATCATTTTTAAAGAATTTATGCGCCCATTTTTTTGTGCTCAAAAGAAGATGACGAGATTTCGTATGAATTCTTGGCTGTAACCTACAAAACAACCAAACAAACAAGAAAACAAACAATTTTTTGCAATATTATTCGATTCACATCGGGTTCACCAATGTAAGATGGGGGAAAATCAAATAGTATTAGATAAAGTGACAGCCAACACTTCTAAACTATTATCCCAATCTAAACAAGCGAATACAAACAAAAAGAGCAATCAAAATGAAAGCAAATGAAATAAAACACTCCCCTTTGAAGATGATTCTTTCTCTTGTCTCTCCTATTTCTTCTTATGCCAATATTGCCCTTAGATTTGTTGATGAAGTTGTGCAAATACCTGCAAATAGTAAGCAAGAAAGTTGGAGATAATTAGCTGTTAAATTGAAAATGGAGGGGAAGGGTTTCTTTTATAGACAACCATTCGAATGGACAGACAAGATTGATCTTCCAGAAAGATTCTAAGATCAACGAATGAGGATTCATGAGAGGGAAGTTATGAAATGGATGGCCAAGATCGAGTTTCTAGAAAGATGCCAAGATCTATGGTTGAGAATTGATGCAACCAGAATATGCCATGCATGGAAAAGATATGATGCCGACGGCTATGATGCCTGACGGCTATGACAGACATGCAGGACATGCAGACTATGACATGAAATAATGACAGGGGATCTTTGACCAAAATAGAGGGATAAATTATTTATTCGAAAATGGAAGAGGATGACAAGTGGCAAATAAATAATTTATTTTAAATTATTTATTTGGAGGAAATGAAAAAGGAGATTTAATTAAATTCATAAATTTAATTAAAGGAAGAAATAGAAATTGAATATGGATAATTGATTTAAATCAATTATTTAAAGGAGAAGAATGACACATAATTAAATAATTTTGTCAATTATTTAATTATAGAAGAATAAAAGGTCAAATAATAATTATTATCTGACTATAGACATGTGATAAAAGATAAATAATTAAATAAATAATGATTTATTTAATTATTGAAGAAAGGGGTATTAGTGACGCAATTAAATAATTTTAATTGATCAAGATAGAAATGAAAAGGTGAATCAATTAAATAATTAAAAACTATTTAATTAATAAAGGAATATGATCGAACATAATAGAATAATTAAAATTATTCAATTATTGAAAGATGATGATTAGAAAAAATGATGCTCATAGACTTAGGACATTTTTCAGTGTCTACAAAATCTATATGATGGAAGATAGATGTTCATTTTAAAGCACCAAAATTGAAATGTGTTCTAAGCTAAAAGATAGTCAGTTTCAAAATCAAGTCTTCAATCAATCATCTTGCACCAAATTAGTTAGTAGTTCCAATTTTCAGTCTTTGACAAGACGTCCTAAAGTAAAAATATGCAAGATGTCACTATATATATATATATATATATCTAAAATTTGTCTGGACCTGTATTTATGTTCTTTTTGATTGAATATTTTATATAGATATTATAAACTCAAATGATGTTACAAAATATTTCCAATGCCTTTTTTTAATATTTATATATTAAATTTTAATCTAGATTTCTACTAATGTTTGAAAATTTCCATTTTGTTATTTTTGAGACGCCTTAAAATCTATACTTTATAATCACAAGAATGCCTTGGAATTGATGGAGGAAATTGAGGGGGTTGTTTTATGCATTTCATTCAACATAAAATTTACCGTGCATAATTTATTTCAACTTAGAGATGAGTGTTTGGAGGTGTCAACAGATTCAAATTTTAGATTATAATTAAAAACTGATTCAACATAAATGAAAATAAAAGTGATTTAATTTTGAACTCAAATTGCTAAAAAATTAAAGAAACTTGCCTCTCCCATCTTATATATAAATGATTCATTAAATTAAAATTACCCCAAATCAACAAAAATACACTTTACAATACACAATAATTTTATCAGGTATTACATAAAGAAAATAACACACATTACTCATGACTATTTTTCATCAAAAATATGAGTGTGTTACAACATGATAGCTTGAACTATTATATTTTCATGTTTTAATGCAATTAAATTTATGCATGCTATTGACTAAGCTTTAGACTTGATACTATAAGTTATATAATTCAATCATGTTATATAACATAAGAATGTTATGGTTTCCATAAAAAAAAGCATGTTATTAGATAGTGTGCTAAGTCTATGAGCCTCTGTGTACCTAAGTAGATAGTTGATCTAGTAGATTTAAATAGTTTATTTTTCTTAGATAAGGTATCCCATTATGGGAGATCGTTAGGATTTGTGTCTCAACCTTCAGTCCCTATATATTAATATTGAACAAAATCTAATTTTCAAGTTATAAAACAACAAATATATATAAATTTCAACACTCAAATAATTTAATTTATGGCTTGGAACATGTTAGAATAGACATTAATTCTAAGAACATGATAATTACAACAAAATGCATCTCTTTCACATCTTAATATTTTTAAATGGGAACAATCATATAGAACTCATTTTTATGGATGAAAAATATATTAATAAACTTGGGAGTAGATGTTAAAATTATTCTTAAAATAAATTTGGAGGAGCTCGGGAAACAAAATTTACATGATACTCCCTATAATATAGTACTAGATGAGGGAGAAGATCCAAAATTTCCATTAGCACATGGTATCTAATATAAAGTTCAACCTATTGGGTTTAAAGGAAAAATAAATTTTGAGGTGTTTGAGATTCAAAAGGATACTTTGGTGTTTTTAAAATTTTGCTTAATCTCAAATTGGTTCATGTAGAATGTAATGAAATTTTTGATTCCCAAAAAAAAGAATTGACATTTTATACATAGAGGGCTAGATAGTGCATATATCATTGAATATGAATATACATTAAGATTATGACAAGAAGATAGCAAAAGAAAGAGATGTAGAAGAAGATGATGTATTTAGATGGATATATTCATTGAGAAATCTACCTAAGAAAATATCATAATAAAAAAAATTCATATTTCTTCTTGTAGATTCATATCTCTCTTGGAAATGCTTGTTGATCCATCTTCTCAATTTTATTTTTTTCATATATCTAAGGGATACACTTATTTCTATAGATTATATATTTATTTTTTATGTTGTACTCGTCTTAGTTCTAGATGCACATAGGACAAGAGCGCAACCATATTAATTTAATGTATTTTTATTTGATTATTTGTGGAGGTAAAAATACCAAATCAGGGATTTGACAATATTGGTAAGATAACCAAAATTCACCCCTTTCCCTTTGTGGCACTAGCTACATGTATTCTTCGAAATCTCTTCATATGGAGATTTTGTGTCTTTTCCTATCTATCATAATTATATTATCTTAGAGATCAGTTTAAATAACATTATGACCATTTTATATCATTTAATTTATTTTAACATTATCATGTTATTCTACTAAAGTTTATTGTTATTGGTTGTGTATTTTATTCTTATTTTATAGACTTTCAATTTTTTGTATAAACTAGTATTTTCATGTACAAAAAAAATCTATGTAGTCATATAGACCTTAATGTAGTCATGCTACCATCTAGGAAACATGATGTAATATTTATTATCTTCTATTGATTCATATTCTAGATTCCTATCATGATGAGATATCTATTTCTCAACTCTCATTCTAGGTTTTTCTTTGTTTATAATTTCTCATTTTTTATATTTTGTTTAATAAGAACATAGTACATTTTTTTTATAGGAAAAATAAGCTTGCATAGTTTATATAGGTGAAACCAATTTAGATAAGACCATTTACACTTGCTGATTTATCTATTTTGAATAGTATTTTTGTGTTATTAATCTTATCTAGGAATAAAGTTAGTTAAAACTTTCAACTTTTTAAAGGTAATCAAATTCAATAAATTTTTCTCTTTACTATCAATATGTTTATTTCTTTATGAATTATTTCATTGTTATGAAGAATATTCTAATTCTATGTTAGATTATGTGTTAGAAAATTTAGAAGATATTATTTTAGATACATACTTCTACATTATATGTTTCTTGCATATAAAATTATTTAGTTAATGTATGATTTATGTGTATATTCATCATACTTGTTAAAGATCCTAATCCAAAAATAGTTATTGTTAACTAATATGATTCTATTTATTATAATACTTATAATTTTTACCAATTTTTGTGTGTTTGTGGGGTGTTTGAGCTATCCCCACCTTCTCAACTAATTATCACTATTTAGGTTTTTTAGATGAGTTTAGAAATTCTCTTTTGTTGAATTATCTTGTGTCATCTTATTTTATCTAATTTGGTTATACATAATGATTTCCCTACTATTGATTTTCATGTATTGATACAAAGGGAGATACCAAGATAGAGGGGGAAATGCTGGTGAAAGATGGTGTTTCTACCATAGATATAATTGATGATGCACAATTGGATGAA
This sequence comes from Sequoiadendron giganteum, assembly GCA_007115665.2. NCBI lineage: Eukaryota > Viridiplantae > Streptophyta > Pinopsida > Cupressales > Cupressaceae > Sequoiadendron > Sequoiadendron giganteum. The sequence continues at coordinate 312,878,643 of CM021107.1, read as the reverse complement.
ATAAATATAAGGATCCAAATAAGGACATAAACATAGATAGATGTAAAATTGGGTGCTACAAAAAAATACAAATAAAGAGAATATATTGTAGATCAAAACTAGTAAAACATTTAGTATAAGGATTCATAAAAGAGTAGTAGTAGGCACTACAGATATGTTTGCAATTGATATGGAGATTAGATCTAGAGTAGTAGACAAATTTAGAAACCTATTTTAGGAGGTAGGAGATATATGGAATATTATTAATAGAATGAAAAAAAAGGTGGGGCACTACATATTGGTTATTTCCATGTAAGGAAGGAAGATGAAGGCCATAGGATCAAAATGCATATTTCAAGAAGGAGGAGACACTAGTAGAGAAGCAAAAGGGATGCTAAGTGAAATTGAATCCAAGAATGCACATAAGCTCATGTAAAAATAATAAATACATTAAAGATAATATAAATATGAAGGAATGATAAATTGTGATGATGTAGAATAAAAAATTTAAGGATGTGCAAGAAAGGAAGGTTGTAGCATAGAAGTAAGAATATAGAGTTGTGATAAAGTATCATGGGTCTAATGAAGAAAATTTGAAAGTAAAAATGTATAAAGATGAACCATTGATGCTACAAATAATTATTTATGAAGAAAAAGAGGAAATTGAGAGTAATGTGGTACTATGAAATCTAGTGATAACTTGCAGATTTTAGTTTTATAGAACCCATTGATGATGTGCATTTGTGTTTTCATTTTTATAAAATTGAAATGAGGAACCTTAAATTTTCTTATATATCAATTATTTGATGCATTTTTCCTTGTTGCTAGATAAAACATATGATAAACCCACTATTGTAAGTAAATAAATTTACCCATATTTAATGAGAAAGAGAAGAAATAAACACATACCTTGTTTCCTTCTATGATAATTTTTCAAGTTTTGTTTGCGTCTATTTTCTTCTTTATCTTTTGAAAAATTTCATTGAGCCTTGTTTTTGCTTTTTTCTTTTTGTCCCATTTTCTTCTTCAAATTAAAAATATTTGAAATGTAACAAAAAATTCTCCTCCAAAATGCAAAAAATATGTGACAAAAGAATTGAAAAAACTTACAACAATATAAAATAATAAAAACAAATGCAACAATAACAAATAAGATATATAAGATTCTCAAAATATTCATCATTTTTCACCTATGAATTTTCTTTTTTAGCCGATACGTTTGGAAGCATGAGGGTCACCTAAAAATCGTTGTTTACACAGAATGAGCTCAAAAAAATGCAAAAAAACCCTAGAAAAGTTGTTTGACTTTTGTATGTATATGTCAGGGGTTCAATCGAACTACCCAACAATAATTATTCTCATTATTTTAAAGTGGTTCGAATGAACCAGTGTTCGGTTGAACCCATGTTTGGCTGAACATATTTTTTGGGTTCGGTTGAACATAGGTTCGACCAAACCCCCTTCTTTCCCTATCTCCTCAAAAGTTGTCTTTCAAAGCTCAATTTGAGGATGAAAATGTTGAAAAATTCACAAACCCAACTAGATAATGATATTCCTCAGAATGAGCTATCCGTCGAATATAATTTTAATATGGTTTGATTTTATTATGTATTTTATTTTTTAGTTTTATTAAACATAGGTTTTTCACTGAAAATCAAGCTCTTTGTTCTACACATGTGGAAAAATAGTAGATTATCAAAATAAATTTTAAAAAAATACATTCGGGCTGGATATTGATGTCCTTGATCCATTAAAAAATATAAAATTGAATTTAGATACATACAAAAAAAGTTATGTTGTATACAGTCTACCTATGTCTAAATTGCAATTGGTTTGACATTTAAACTTGATTAAGGAAAAAATATTCAATAAAAAACTATGAGACCAAATGAAAGTGCTAGATATCATAGTTACAAATTTAAATTCGAAAAAAATATAATTTAATCCTATATACAAAAAAAATTATGTTGTATACTATGAGCGTCACTTTTTAAAAATGTTGTTTTCTGAAAAAACCAGTTTTTGTGGTAGATGGAAAAAAAAGTGCAATCTGATTCCAAAAATTTTGAAAAAAATATTTTTAGAATCTACAAACAAAATGTGATGAGACTCTAGTTTTCATCATCTTCAAATTCCTCATGGTTTAGCCGCTATAGGTGTCTGAATATGAAGATTTAGTTAAAAATAATAATTGCAGTGTCCAGTTTGACCAAAAATTGTAAACCACTATTGTGGGATCAGCCTTCTCTTGAAAATATATTCCTTCTAATTGTGATTAACCCTTACATACCAGCCTTTCTTTTTTTTCTAACTAATTCTCCATTCTTATTCAACTTGTTTCTGAACACTCACTTTGACCCAATTATGTTCTTATCTGTCAGTCTAGGGACTAATTCCCAAGTTTTATTCTTCTCAATCTACATAATTTATTCTTTTATATCTTCCATCAAATTCACACCTTTACATGTTTCACTTATATTATTTGGTTCAATCTCATAAAGTAAACATAGATTCATCTCACCTGCAACAACTCTGCTTCTTGTCAATACTCATTTCCTTTTGTCTCCAATGATTTTATTTTCTGAATGATTTTTCTACACATATTTAGGTGTCTTAGGGGACACCACCAGAGCTTATTCCTCTTCATTATGATTCTCCTATTATTCCACAACTTCTTTAATTATTACACGATCAGGTTCATCAGATACATATCCATCAACTTCAATTGAATTTTTCATTGCTTCATCAACCTTGAAATTTGTGCTTTCCACAATCTTTCTCAATCTCTTATTAAAACATTTGTAATATTTTCTCTTATTATAATATCTAAGGAAAATACCTTCATAACTTCTAGCATCAAACTTTCATGGATTTTCTACATCCCTTCTGATATAGCATTTTCTTCCAAACACCTTGAAATATTTAATAGTAGGAATTCTTCCACACCATAGCTCATAGGGGGTCTTAGTACTATTTTCTCTTGCTCGAACTTGATTGAACACATAAAAAATAGTGTGAATAGCTTCTCTCCAATAAAATTTTGGTAGACTAGCTTCAGTAATCATTGATCTAGTCGCTTCTTGAATTGTTTTGTTCTTTCTTTCAACAAATCCATTCTTCTGAGGATTTCTAGGAGTAGGTAACTATATTTTTATTCCATGAACTTCACAAAAATATATTAAACTCATGGGAGGTGAATTCACCACCTCTTTTAGACCTCAAGTATTAAATTTTCAAATTTATTTGATTCTCTACCATATCTTTGAATGTTTTGAATCTATCTAATGCATCAGATTTCTCTCTAAGAAAAGTAACCCATGTATATGTAGAGTAATCATCAATCAAAAGCATAAAGTACCTTTCACCTTATAGAATTATCAACTCTTGTAGGACCATAGAGATCTGTATGAATTAAATCCAATAGTCTTGTAGTAGATTGTTCCTTTGACTTGAAGTAATTTCTTTCTTGCTCTCCAAACTGACAATTCCTCCAAATAGAATTAATAGGCTTTGTAATCCTTGATAAATATCTTGCAGCTTGTACTGCATTGATCCTTTCCAAGTTATCAAAATTCATATGACACATTCATTGATTCCACAACCAACTATCATTAATTTGAGTCATAAAGAAATTTCCATCAACACCCTTAACCTAAGAATATATTTCCTCCAGATTTCTTTCTTGCATCAATCATTGTTCTATATCCTTTCTTGATTTCACATCTCTCATCCTTAAATAGAAGATTATATCCTTTACTACACATCTATTCAAAACTCAATAAATTATGCCTTAAACCCTTAACATAGTATACACCATTAGTATTATGCTTGCCATCAAAACTTATTGAACCTATTCCACAAAATTTAGCACTAGTATCATCTTCAAACATAACTCAGCCTCCATCATATTTTTCAAGTTTAATAAACTTACTCTTATCACCAACCATGTGATGTGAAAAACCACTATCAACAACCTAGTAGTTATTTTCTTTTTTATCATGTAGGACAAAGATTACAATATCATCATCTTTCTCTTTCTTCGGAGGGCATTCCTTCACCTATTTTTCAGATTTAGTAGAAGTAGGTTCATCTTTTATAGCCAAGAACAAGCATTCATTTTCATCAAGATCTCCATAATTAGACTCTTCATTAGAAATAATTGCATCCTCATTCATATAATATTCTCTATTGATCTTCTTTCCTTTGTTTTCTTTGTTAAATACCTTTTTAGACATCTCGAAGCATAATGAACTATTCCTCCACAAAATGTTAGAGCTCCCAATAACTAAACTTTAGTATAAGTCTTGTATTCCACATACTCTTGATTAGCAGATACCTTTTCATTGTATGCATTAGGGAGAGTTCTAAGAATCATCTTCACAATCCTAGATTCATCTACCATAGCATCAATTCCTTGCATGCTACCTACCAACTCATCCAATCTCTGCACATAAGATTTAATATTCTCATCATTAGACATATGTAGGATTTCAAACTATGCCTCCAAATTCTATAATTTTTCTTCCTTGACCTTTTCATCTCCTTCATGCATATTTTCTAAAGCATCTAATATTCTTTAGCAATCTTCAAATTTTGAACTTTAATCAACTCAAAATGTGCAAGATTGTTCTTCAAAATAAACTTCACCTTATTATTTTCTTCATGCACATTGATTTCATCAGTTGTACCCAGACCATTAGCCAAAGGAGTGTAAGTAGTATTGTAACTATTTTCAACATCATATACCACAATACTCTAAATACCATTCCATCTATATCTTCCAAATAGCATAATTTTTTCCATTGAAGCTAGGGAATTCAAAGTGATCTTGCTCACCATCCCAAACCTTCCTTAAGTAGTTAAGCTTCTCTTCGAGGAACTAAGATTGGATACCAATTGTTGAACAAGACAATTGAGAGGGGATGAATCAGTTGTAGAAAACTTTAATCTTAAAAAATTTCATTAGAAACTAAGCCAATCAAAAATTCTTTACTCTACTAATATGATTAATCATTAAGTGAACAGGTTGAAATTGAAAAATCAACACACATACACAATAACACCAAATTTACATGGAACCTCAATAAGAGAAAAACCATAGTGAGGATTAGCTCACAATATAGAGAATATCAAGACCGATTACAAAGGCTCACTACCAAAGAACGTTCACTGCCGAAATATGACATTGTTTGGATCAGGACTCACTATCCAACAAGGGTTAACCACCCAGAGGGCTCACTACCACATAAATAAAAAGAAGATATAAGGTATTTGTTACACAGAGAAAAACAATCTTAATGAAATAGATATTTCCACCACAAGTCATTCAACCACTTGTAGATATGCATGAATGATAGAGTACACCTTCAACTCATTGCATTCAAAAACTCAACAACTATTTTTCACACTAATCTGCACTAACTCGCATCACATACACAATGATTCACATATATCTCCCTCTATTTCTTTGTAATTCATCTTCACCAATATCTCATCCTATTTTTATACCATTTTCAACTTTGAAACATATCCAAAGTCAGCCATACATCATCTGCATTTAATAATTCAAATTAGGTCAGCACCAAAACATTTTAGGGTGGAATTCAAATGAGGGAAACCTAAAAACATGTTAAGAGAGGACCCAAATAAATTACAACATGCTTCCATAATCTTTGAAAGTAGTGTTTAACACAAGGTTGGCTAAACCATTGTTAAACACAAAAATCAATTAAGCACACACAACCTTAGCATGATCAAATCCTTCTAGATAACAAAATTAACTTCAACGTGATCATATTAGCTTAACTCTAGAACCACAAGTCATAAGACTCAAACAAGAAGAAATGAAAAGCAACTACATTTCTCCTGGACCTCAGCCAAACACATTAAAGAGCACTATTCACAACTGCTAAAAATAACTCGCACTATACAATGAATTGGAAGCCTAAAATATGGATATAGAAAATTCAAACAACCATGATCAACATATTTGAATCACACAAATATAGGAGAAAATATCAAAGAAAAACCCAGAGAAACCATTCAACACCAACAACCTTTTGCTTTACAATTTTCTCAATATCTTTGACATATACAACCAATAACCTTCATCCATGACAATAAAAAATTGTTGAAAAATAGTTAACCAGTTGAAATCAATGACAATACCTTCATACTTGCTTCACCATATTCATTCTTACAAAAAAATTGGTCGCTAAAGTGACCTTTAACTAGTGATATCAAGTCACCTCTTTGTAATAAATCAACACTTCACTTTTGCGTCAATGAATGAACTATAGTACACTTGACTTGTTCCTTTGTGAATAAGAATCCAAGTATCTTTGACATAAGGTTCTTCGACCACATCACAAGATGAACCATGAAATGAAGCAATGATAAATCACCATGAAATGATGAACCATAACACCTTTGCATTTTGTATCATTAGTACCTTTGACATCAACGAAAAACTATTCCAACAATGGTTTGGTGATGATTGGGGTTCATGATATTTTACACCTTCCTTTATGGGTGAGTACAAAATATCACAGTCTAAACCTAAAGAGTCTTGCATTTTATCTTGCTCTACATCAACATATTCAAAAAACATCACCCCATTATGGTGATGGGTGCTTGTTAACTCTCGTCCCTCATGAGTGGAAGATGCCTAACTTAAAAATGATTTGCATGCTCAGGAAAAAGAAAACTCTTCTCAAGAGCATGTAGATACGATTTATTCATCTGAGTTGGAATAATGTTATGGGATTGGATATAAAATTCTTTCTAAAAATGGATATACTAAAAATAAAGAATAAAACAGCAAGGATCAAGTGAAATCTATATCATAATTTTTTAAATAGGTTCTAGGTTTCCAACTTTCATCCCCATCTTCATCTAATGCTTTATCCTCTATTGTATTTATGATGTCTTGTGGTAAGAAAGAAATATTTTCTTCACAAGAGAAAGAAATGTCTTCTACTATTGAGTAAGAGCATATTTTGTTGAGGCTTCTCAAAGACAACTTGATTACTCTTCCTTGAAAAACATGAAAAAATTAATAACAAAAACTTATTTTGTGCATATCATGAGTACATGGTTATTCTACCAATGAATTTTAGGCATTGAGTAATAAAATACAACAAATTAATGATTTTGGTACTGTTCCATATGTTGATGCACCTAATAACTCTAAAAATTAATGATATTTATTCTATGGTATTGCTCCTTTTACTATGTGGTATTTTTAGCTTTATGTGTTTGCTAATTTCTATTCATGGCCATACAATCCTAAGTGCAACCATATTTTCCATGGTAGGAACATGAAGTCTATTGCATGGTTTCTCTTGTTTCTACACTTAGGGGACAAGGATGACTATTTTTTGGAGGTGTGCATTCTTTTCAAGGATCCCCTCTTCCCCTCTTCTTCCTTAAAATAACAATATAGCAAGTATTATGAAATTTTAAGTGGAGGCATATATTACCCCTATCCATAACCATCTATTGATATTTGATTTATTGGCATAACTTGTAGTGGTGGTGTTTTTTGTAATGCTCCCTGAGGTGTGGTTATCAATTCATCTCTTGTGATGTTAAGATTTGTGCACTCCCCAAGGAGATTTTTTGTGCTCCCTGAAGCATGGTTTTTATAATCCTAGAATAATGGAGTTTGCTGGTCTATGAGTTTAGAGCATTTTAACATGGCCACCTAGAATAACACATTTTTCTTGCTAGTGGACCCATGTGTTTCATATGTGTCCTAGCATAATACAACTTGTTCACCTTGTGGAACCCATCATATTATATGGATACCTAGCATAATGTAGCTTGCTAGCGAGTAGATCTTATGTAGCTCATGAGTGATTTGACATCCTTGTGAGAGAAACATTTTATTTAGATATCACATTTGATGGATGATATTTGGATTTTTAGACAAATTTAAGACTAAGGTCTCTTTTCCTTACTAAATCAAATCCTTTTAGTACTAACCTTGATTTTGTGTTTGTATTTTATGTGTTCTCTTATGTATGACATCATGTTCATTATGTTTTCACTGTGTTGTGCATCATGTTATGTTTTTTGTCATGTATGTTTTGTTTTGTCATGCTACATTACATTTTATACATATATGTTCCCTTGTCCTTATGTTGATTTTCCATGGGAACATGAATCTTGGGGCCTTGCGTGCTCCCCCTAGAGTCATTTTCATCCTAACTCTTTAACATCTGGATAATTGAACCATTATTGATATATTTCTACTTTAGTGTGTGTTGGTGTTTTTTCCATTTGAACCTTGAAAATCCTCTAAAGGATAGCCAATCCTTATGCTTAAGAACTTCAAGATTAGTGGCCAACGAATGGGAGATGGATTCTACACTTTTCTCCCTTGTACTTCAAGCTATGTTAAATCTAGGAGGGTAATCCCACACAATGTACCCATAGATTTATGCAGCCAAATGACCATGTACATTGCACATAATAGATAAATTATCATATAATAGCTCAATAAATGGAATAACTCAAGAATTTGGCTACTCCTTTACAAAACTCAACATTTAGAGCATGAGAATACGATGAAACTCAACTATAGACATGCATTCAAACTGAAAATAAAAATTTAAATTGGTTTTTATATTGTGATTCCTTCTAGGGTTTGCACAAAAGAAACACGCTAGATCAGAGCCTTGTTCATGATGGATTCAAGGTGAAATAACCTATTTGGTAACAACCTAAACACAAAACCAATGACCATTAAATCATTACTGCCTTACAATAATGAAGTCTCATTAGGACATATCTGCAACATTCTTATAAATCTCGAATGCAATACAATATACTTAGCATTTATTTGAGAGAAAACTTTAATGTATTCTTCGAATAGGAGCTAATAATCTAAACACCTATTACAACAAATATGCAACAAAAGCCATCATAATCCTTGATTACTTTGATTGAACATGTAATGCATACATTTTGGAGATTTTATAGTATGGCATTTTTCATCATAATCTACAAACTGATTTGTTTTCCATTAACAAAATGGATTACAAAACTACACTCTAAAATTTGAAGAACAACTAATCTAGAGATAACCCTATAAAAAAATTACAATATCTTCTCAACTTGGAGAAACTAGAACCCCCACAAATGAGAACAACTTCCCATTTTATAAAAAAGAGAAGAGAAGGGAAAATCCCTAAAATTAATTCATGGTGGACAAATGACATATTCAACTCCCTTGATCCACAAATTAATTGAAATATTGGAATATGCTCCTCATTTTCACTTTCCCTCTTTATTATGCCTTCACTTGTAATTCACATGCAAATTTCTACTCTTCTTGTAAAACTCCATTTACCAGCTTCAATTTAACTATAAGTGAAAAAAATTCACTTCTAGGTCAAAACCCTATTTACTAGCAATTAAAAAATGTATTTCAACCTGCATTTTAATTGACCAAACTCAGAAAAACACAATTTCTTCTACTTTTTAATTTGACATTTTATCAAATATTTGTCCTATAGCCACCGCCTCTACTCATTTTCTATATCACAAGCTAAATACTTTGCACCATTTCCTAGGTTTATGTTTGTCTTTTTCAATCCTCTGGCACAACAAAGTCCCCACAAACCATTTGAAAACTCCACATAATGCATTAACCATTGCAACAAAAGAAGAGTGAAATGCAGGTCGTGAATATTGTATTTGGTCAATTTATTTGCTCACTGACACTCCACGAAAGCTTGAAATTCTACAAAAATGTTCCCAAGGCACAAGGAATACATTGGGAAAGCTTCTGGATGAAGCAACAACCATATTGAACCTCTAGACGCTCTAAAAACTTGCCCCAAAATCAAAAAACGTGATTACACCCATTTTCAACTCCATCCATAGTGAAAATCTCCTCCTCACAACAATGAAAGGTATTCAAATCATGTGAAAATAACAATAAAGTGTTTAATCACTCAACCCAAATAAGAAATAAAGTGAAACAATGCTTCCCAACAACCCCGCATACTTCTTTGGCAGTAATATTTTATGCTACAGATGGACAAATTTACTTATCCTTAAAATCTTAACAATGCACCATTGAAATTTTTTAATTCCTAGTCTCATCAAATGTTATTTTTAAAAAATTGATTCCATAATTTTTCCCACACATCTCCCCACTTCCCCACAAGCGTATGCTAATGGTAGCAAATGTTGCCATGGGCTAACAAGGAAAACATTTTTATAAAGCTCAAGCTTTAGAAAACGTTTAAAATATTAATCCTCCTTTAGAAATATCAGTGAAGAAAATTTTCTTTAAATATTATTGCTCCCTCCAAGCTTTCTCACCAATTTGTTGACGACAACAAGTCCTGTCGCGAGATGCAAGCAAACTACCGTAGCAAATAAAATATCTTTAAAAAAGCTTGATACAACATTTAGAAGGTTGAAAAATGTTTTAATCAAGCATTTAAAAACCTTAATCACCTCCCTCACAATTTTTGCACATCTCCTCGCTTCCCTGCCAGTTTCCTATGCCGTGAGCATTTCCTCTAATGGGCTGGCAGGGAAAGCTTCTTATAATAAAGTTTGACTTTACAAAATATATAATATTTGTGAAATATTTCCTTTTCCCTAAAAAGTTATTTTCATGTGCACGTTATTATTTGATAAGTATTTTAAAATATGTATAATATTTTAAAACTTAGCTTTTACAACATCAGATAATATGCCAAATTTTATTTTTGCTTGCGGTCCAAACGGGGAAAACTCACTACATGCAAATTGAGTCAATTGGAGCCATTATTTTTTGCATGTGATCATTATCAATTATTTAAAACATGGGTTTTAAATCAAAATTTTCCCAACAATTGAAATTTTGGTACCTCCTTTATAAACTGGCCTATAAGACGTGTTCACCGCAATTGAAAAACATTAAAATAATACATCATATGACCTCCAATTTTGATGAAATTGAAAATGGAGATGTTTTAGACCAAAATGAGAAATGGGTTTCCCTTAGAATTGTGAAATTTGGAACTTTAAAAAATACCAATTTTAGCCCGATTGCAGTCAAAAAAGGATTAAATAGCATATAAAACTCATCTTGAGGGCGTAAAATTGAGCAAGTGCATTACCATATGCAACAAAAAACATTATACCAAGTGGATTTTCAAGATAACCTTTGAGTTTCAAAATTTTAATCAACGAAGATGCGCTCTAGGGCATATTTAGCAATTTGTTGACCAAACCTTTGTCAACACACTAAAAGGACACAAGCACTTCGAATTTGCAAAATTTGAAGGTTCCATTAGTGGCTCATGTTTGGGGATGCATGCCTCTTGTGGGAATGGTGATATTTCAGATCTCTAGGGAGTAACTAGGTGCCAAATCCATTGGGTGCTTTAGAATGGCTCCATTATGTTGCATTGAAACCATTTTCAAACTTCATTTGGTGCCCTAGGTCCCCAAAAATGAAGTACCACTATTTACCCATGTCAAAAAATTTATTCTCCATTTTCTGCACTAGGCCAAGTCTAAAAACACTTCCATGAACTACCCACAAACTAACCCTATCACTGGCATGCCTTACCATATCACTGTGCTTTCCAATGTCACCATTAAGTCTGCCAATCTGCAATCAACAATTAGACACTAACTGAAGTCCATAATCATTGTGACATTTCACCTTATGCATCTCAGTGTCGTGTTCCACTAAATCTTCATCCAACTGAGCTAAAAATTGGAAGTGTTCATAGTCCATTTGATAGTTGGCATCATAAACTTTGACATCATATTCAATTTGCACATCAAACTATCAATCATATTGATCAATAGTCTCATCAACAAATGAATGCCTTGATTTATTAAAATCAAATTGTAACTCCAAGTTTGAAAAATCAGATTGAACAAAAAACTCATACAAAAGCTTGGAGTCCTCCTCTGATTTTTGTCCCATGCATCCATTTTGTGTGATTAAAAAAATGTTCATACATAGGAATATTCTCAAACTAATTCTCATGCACACTTGAGCATTGCAAGTCAATTATAGTGTCACATACTCCACTGCTTTGGAAATAGGATTTATCAAAATCCATAGTATTTTTACCCTCATTCAAAATCAAAAAATATATCAACGTCTGATGCATAAACAATGCTTTCCATCTCAGGTTCACAGATAATGTCAAACTCATTCTTCAAACCAGCATACAATTCCATGTGAAATGTTTCAAATAGAGGCTCAAATAATTCACAATTTTTCTTTGAGTCAAACTTTTCATATTGACTTTTTGTAACATATCCATTTCTGCAATTTTCATTTGGTAGGAATCATCTAACCCAAATTCAAAAGATCCACCATAGCATGGTTCTTGTTCACCAACAAATGAGAATGTTTCTACATCAACTTTTACACTATTGCACTCCTCATTCAAAAAATACATGTCCATTTTCATATTGTGAGGACAAGAAACATCAGCAAAGAAACAACCATATTCAATATCATATTGACTAACATTAAACCCATTGTTATTTCCATTATTTGGTTGCTCCACACAAAGATCAAAAAGTTCTACAATATCAAAAAATTCTGAAATTTCATAGTTAAATAAATCAGCAAGATTTTTCATATTATCAATTGGTATTAATGTTGATCCAAGATCCATGGGTTTTTCATAATGCATAACTTGATCATTCAATAATGAACCCATATTATCATCAATGTGCACATCATCATCCTCTTCATGTATAACTGATATTTCCATCTTTTCTTCACATAAACAATCATGAGAAAAAATGGCATGATCATGTTCATAGATGCCATAGTCAACATCATTAACATCCTTATCATCTATAACACTATGCTTAGGCTCAAAATACTAAACACACAAGTTTTTATCTTCAAATTCATCATCACTCATAGAGTTAGCATTCTCTATTGATAGAAAACCCAAACTACATTCCAGGTATTCACCATGAGAAATTTTTTTATTTACTTGTGAACAAGTGACTTCATCAACATTCATATCACTGTATCCTTTATATGAAGAAAACACCTCTAGATCATCATTAGAGAAGCATTCATAATCCTCAGAAAAATAATTAGGTTCGCTATCATTATGATCCTCATCACAAGAAAACTCATCACTACATAAACTATGCTCAAAACTTTCAGAATGAATGCATGGAGTTTCATCTTCAAAACCATGATCACTAATTTGCAATGAGATATCATCAACACTTGCATTATTGTCATTGATCAAAACATGACATGGAATGACATCTTGCATATCTTTTAATTCTTCATTAGCCAAGATATTACAAGGAAGGGTTTCATGCATTTTTTTTTTCATCATACCATGTATTTTCATCTTAATCATTGTTGTGTTGATCTGCATATGTGTTGCTTGTTAGCTGATTACAATAATTATCCTCATCCAAACAAGATAGATTATCATTTTTTTATATAATTTTTTTAGTTATGTGCATTGTGTTCTAATTTTTCTCAATAGGATAGCTACCATCAACATTTTGTGACATCATATTGTGTGCATAATCACATCAAGCTCCTTCAATAATCTTTATCCAATCAAGTACTTGGTCAAAACTATGAGGCTTTAATTCCTTTGGCAAGGTACTCAACCCTGGCTCATAGATTTCACAAAACAAAGCAATGCACATTGAATCCTCTGGTCTAAATTTTTTGGGGACCTCCAACAAGGCATAAAAAAACCTCAAGAACAAATCATATGGTGATTCTCCTTTGTTCCTCTTCATATTAGAAAATTCTTGAACAAAAGACATCTGATCAACATTATTCAAATTTTGTTGATGTTCAACTTGGATTTCATTGTGATTTGTATGATGTAATGATGGAAAAATCCGAACAACAAAAGCATTATCATCTTTAAAATCATTTCTATTGTCTGATCCATGAGTTCCACTTGCATAAGGTGTGCTAGGATAACCAACACTTGCAGCCATCTATCCCTCATCATTAAATATTTTGAGTTGTTTTCAATATCCATTGGAATTTGATATGCATGATGCAATGTTGTAGGATCTGTATCTCTTAACAAATAGCTAATTTCTGCATCAAATGCACCCAAGTATACAACCAAACACATTGCATCATTTGGTCTCATAATTTTAGGGATGTCACCTAATGTCTTTTAAAATCTAAGATTGAAAGATGGGACTAACTCATCCTCTTCTTTCTAGATGCTCATAAGTTTTTGTCACACTAAACTTGGATAAATTCTTTCACCAAAATTTTCTATGCATGCTGCCATGAAATCATTCAATGAAGAGATAGAACACACTAGTAAATATGAAAACCAATCTCTAGCATCTTCCTTTAGAAATCAAACAAATAACTTCATGACATCTTCATGACATATCTCATAATCTCCCATCAAATCAGAAAACCCTTATAGATGTTGAGATGTCAATTCTAAGCTTTTCTCTTTAAACTTTGGCAAGTTTTCCCTAACTTCATTAGGACCAGGGTTTGAAAAATCTTGAATACCATTAAAATTTAATGGTTTGTATCTTTCCACAAAGAATCTTCTTTGATGACATGACTGGGGCTGCACACTTTGCATGTTCACATCTAACACCCCATAGGGATTTACAGGTGGATGATACATTTTATTACACCTTTCACAACTTCCAATATCAACTCTATAGTTGATCATTCGCTTCCCTATTTATTTCTTTCATCATGACCATAAAATACTACAATGCATAACTCAAATGTATCTACACCTAATATCTCTTTAGTAGGCATATTTAAGAACAAGCATACTTCATCAACATAATACACAAGCTGCAAATTATAACTCAGAAGTATGTAGAATTATGACTACCATTACCTTTCTACTAGTACCTGAAAGTACTGGATAAGGGACTATATTAGCTAGAACCTTTTTTGAAAAACTTCCTACAAAAATGTTGCAATAGAAAAATACCTGAGAATTGTTGCTGCCAACTCTTCTGATGATGTAAAATATTATGTAGAGTCGCCACCTCTTTGAAAGAAGAAAATATCTTAAAGTAACAGGAAGCTTCTTCCAAGATCTAGGTATTTCTGAATTCTCTCCACTAGTAGAGCACCAAACTTCAAGAATACACAAAATGTTGCAACAATCTCCTACTTCAATTATGGCCCAAAATTTTAGATCAGAAAACTTACTAACTCTTTCCAAATGGACAATATTGGAGCCTTTTGAATTCTCCTTATAGCTTCTCATCATGGTACTTCATCATATCAGCTTAGGTTTGCTTCATCTCTTCTCATCAAATTATTCATCCTTAATTTTGTCTTAATTTCTTTAAATAATCCACTTTGGTGTAGAATTATTTACCACCAACACTTATGGGAATTATGAAAATATTTATGGAATTTGAATAGATCTTAATAGAATTTGCAATCTCAGAGGAATTATGGTGAATCCTAAGAAACATATATGATAGTTGACTTGTTGATAGTAAAATATAGACTTATGGATGAACTCATATTTACAATTTTTTTAACTCTAACAATTCTAATCTAGAACTAAAGATCTTTCATAAATTTTCCCCACTAGAGTCATCGATCTATTGGTGTTTTTTCAGTTGAACCTTGAAAATCCTCTAAAGGATAGCATTTCATTATTATTAAGAACTTCAATATTAGTGGCCAATGAATGAGAGATGGATTCTACACTTTTCTCCCCTGGACTTTAGGCTCTTTTAAATCTAGGAGGGTAACCCACATAATGTACCCATGAATTTATGCATCCAAATGATGGTGTACATTGCACATACAAAATAAATTATCATATAATAGCTCGATAAATAGAATATTTCAAGAAGTTGGCTACTCTTTTACAACACCTAACATTTAGAGAATGAGAATATGATGAAACTCAACTCCAAACATACATTTAAAATAAAAATAAATATTTAAATTAGTTTTTATATGGTGATTCCTTCTAGAGTTTTCACAAAAGAAACACAATAGATCAATTCCTTGTCCATAATAGAGTCAAGTTGAAATAACCTATTTGGTAATAGCCTAAACATAAAATGAGCGACCAATAAATCATTATTGCCTTACAATAATGAAGTCTCATTAGGATATATCTACAACATTTTTTATAAATCTTGAATGCAATACAATATACTTAGCATTTAATTGAGAGAAAATTTTAACCTATACGTTGAACAAGAGCCAACAATATAAACACCTATTATAGAAAATGTGCAACAAAAACCATCATAGTCCTTGATTACTTTGATTGAAAATATAATGCATACATTCTAGATACATTAAAATATGACATTTTTCATCATAATCTGTAAACTAGTTTTCTTGCCATTAACAAAATGGATTATAACACTGCACTCTGAAATTTTAAGAATATCTAATATAGAGATAACCATGTACATAAATTACAATATCTTCTCAGCTTGGAGAAACTGGAACCCCCATAAATGAAAACTTCTAATTTTAGAGAAAAGAGAAGAGAAGACGAAATCCCTAAAATAATCCATGATGGACACATGGCATATTCATCTCCCTTCATCTGCAAACTGATTGGCATCTTAGAATACGCTCCTCATTCTTCACTTTCCCTCTTTATTCTGCCCTCATTTACAATTCTCGTGAAAATTTCTACCCTACTTGTAAAATGTCATTTACCAACTTCAATTTAACTATAAATGAAAAAAATTCACTTCTGGGTCAAAAACCCATTTACTCACAGTTAAAAATTACCTTTCAACCTGCATTTTAATTGAGCAAACTCCTCAGAAAAACACAATTTCTTCCACTTTTTAATTTGAAATTTTGTCAAATATTTGACTTGTAGCCACCACCTCTGCTCATTTTCTATATCACAAGCTGAATAGCTTGCACCATTTCCTACATGTATGTTTGTCTTCTTCAATCCTCTAGCACAACAAATTCCCTACAAACCATTTGTAAACTCCACATAATACATTAGCCATTGCAACAAAAGAAGAATGAAATGCAGGTTGTGAGTATTGTATTTGGTCAATTTATTTTCTCACTAACACTCCACAAAATATTGAAATGCTGAAAAATTACTCCCAAGGCATAAGGAATACATTGGGAAAGCTTTTGGATGAAGCATCAACCATATTGAACCTCCAAATGCTGAAAAAATGTGCGAAAAGAAAAAAATGTAATTACACCCATTTTCAACTCCATCCATAGTGAAAATATCCTCCTCATAGAAATGAAAGGTATTCAAATCATGTGGCAAAAATAATATAGTTCACAATCACCCAACCCAAAAAAGAAATAAATTGAAACAATGCTTCCCAACACCCCCACACACTCCTTTGGTGGCAATATTTTCTACTACGGATGGACAAATTTAGTTATCCCTAAAGTTTTCGCAACACACCATTGAAAATATTTAATTCCCAATCTCATCAAATGCTATATTTGCAAAAAAATGATTACATAAACTTTCCCACACATCTCCCCACTTCCCCATAAGCCTTTGCCGATGATAGCAAATGTTTTCATAGGCTAGTGGGGAAATCATTTTTATAGAGCTCAAACTTCAAAAAGTATTTAAAATATCAATCATCCTTTAGCAACAACAACAACAAAGACATTTTTCTTTCAATATTATTACTCTCTCCAAGCTTTCTCACCAATCCCTGCTTCCTCGCATGCTTTTGCTGATGACAACAAGTGTTGTCACAAGCTGGCAAGCTATAGCAAATAAAATATCTTTAAAAAAGCTTGATGCAACATTTGGAAGGTTGAATTTTTTTTTAATCAATCATTTAAAAACCATAATCACTTCCATCACATTTCCTACACATCTCCTTGTTTCGCCGCTAGTTTCCTATGCCGTGAGCATTTCCTCCAATGAGCTAGTGAGGAAAGCTTCTTATAATAAAGTTTGACATTACAAAATATATAATATTTGTGAAATATTTCATTTTCCCTAAAAATGCCTTTTCATGTGCACTTTTTCCATTTGATAAGTATTTTAAAATATGTAGAATATTTAAAACTTAGCGTTTGCAACATTAGAGAATATGCCAAATTTTAATTTCGCTTCAACCTAAATGGGGAAAACTCACTACAAGCAAACCGAGACACCTGGAGCCATGGCTTTTTGCATGCAATCATAATCAATTATTTAAAAAATGGGTTTTAAATCAAATTTCACCTAGCAATTAAAATTTTCGGTACCTCCTTTATAAACTGGCCTATAGGATGTGTTCGGTGCAACTGAAAATCATTAAAATAGTGCATCATATGACCTCTATTTTTGATGAAATCAAAATTGGAGATGTTTTAGACCAAAATGAGAAATGGGCTGCCCTTAGAATTGTGAAATTTGAAACTTTCTAGAACACCAATTTTAGCCCACTCGTGGTCAGAAAAGGATTAAATAGTATATCAAAACTCATCATGGGGGTCTAAACTAAGCAAGTGCATTACCATATGTACCAAAAAAAATTCTACCAAGTGGATTTGCAAGATGACCTCTGAGTTGCAAAATTTTAATCGGTGAAGATGGGCTCTGTGGCATATTTCTTTGTCGACACACTAAAAGGATGCAAGCACTTCAAATTTGCAAAATTTGAAGGTTCCATTAGTGTGAGTCTAAGTGTAAGTTCATACTATCACTAAAGTGGGGTCTAAATGTAGCATCATAAATTTTCACCCTTGATAATTTCATAGTAGATTTTTCTCCCTCCTATGTCCATGGACCTAATTTTGTTCCTAAGTTCCTAAATTATAAATTCTATGAATCATTTTAACATTTATCAAGAAATAAAATGTACAAAATCAAAGTAGACATTTAATATTTTTTTGTTGACACTTTACACCTCACAAAATAGGGCTAGGACAAGGGCACCCTAGGCAGCTATGTCCCCTATTTTGGCTCCAATTTTTAATATGTCAGAGTTGGCACTTTATTATTTGAATTTCAAATGTCAAATATTGGTTATTAGAATTTAATTTATGGGTGTGAATGTATAAGAATTATAGATCATATAACATCAATTGAACTAAAATAACAAATATTATGATCAATCAAACACACAATTCTCAATGAAATTGTTTACAAGAAAATTAACTTTCAAAACAATAGACACTAAAACAAAGATCAAATTGAAAGCTAACTAAGAATGCAAACCTCAATCCCATTGTGGGATTATGTCCTTAATGGATGTGGAGTGTTTCAATCTAGACAAAATTCATGATGTGCAAAGAAAATTATGAAAAATGATGAAGAAAGGAACTCAAATGATTCACAAGTGCTCTCAAAATGATCAAAATTGGAGATTCGATTCAAAAGAGTAATTTTAGTAAAAGCTTGTGG
Source organism: Sequoiadendron giganteum (assembly GCA_007115665.2). Classification (NCBI taxonomy): domain Eukaryota; kingdom Viridiplantae; phylum Streptophyta; class Pinopsida; order Cupressales; family Cupressaceae; genus Sequoiadendron; species Sequoiadendron giganteum. The sequence goes on along the minus strand of CM021107.1, from coordinate 312,859,318 downwards.
ATGATTATTATGGAAAAATTCTCACTACATAGAGACTTTCAAAATTATAATCAATGGTGAAGATAGAAAAGGCTAACCAATCAATGAAATCGAATGAGAGGAATGAATATAGATCAAGGAAAGATCAAGCAATTGACAATCTAGTAGACATGGACCAAAGATCGAATCAAGGGTTTAGGGTCCATGGGAGACCCAACTAATTCCCTAATTTTTAGGAAATATGTTGGAGGAATGTTGAAGATATTTCCATTTAGGGGGAAATATTTGAATTTAAAAATGGCATATTCCCTTGGAATATTCATTGTACAAGTGGGAAAAGTTGGAATATTTGAAAGAAATTAGTCAATCAAACAATTAATTAAAATTATTTAATTATGAAAGTGAATGAAAGAAATACTTTAATTAAATAATCATGAATTGTATAATTTAAGTGTGAAAATTGACAATTAATCAAATAATTTGAAATATTTAAATCAAAGTGAGAATGAAATTAGTGTGGAGAATAATGAATTTAACTAAATAAATGACATTATTTAAAATTAAATGGACAAATTAGGTGAAATAGACTAGAAATTGGTGTTAGTTCATGAAATCAAGTCTGTAATATCATCCAGATAGTTTTAAGTGTCTACAATGGGAAATTAGAATTATTGTATATAAATACCCAATCATTGCACCATTTGAAAACTAAGTGAAAAAGAGGTGTGAAGAATTGGGAATCAAGATAATTATCAAGAAAATATCATCAAGTTAAGAGAAATCAATAGCAATATCATTGTAGAATTTTATTATCAAAGCTTCATGCCAATTTTTATGTGACTTTGTTCATATTTATGTGTACATTTTATTTGTGAAGACTAACCCTTTTAGGTACTCAAAGAAGGCCAAGATAATTTTCAATCAAACCTTGTGGAGATATACATGAATTTAGTCCTCCAAGGAATCAAATCTGAGTGGTGAGTTGCATTTAATTTTTGATTCATCATTCATTTATCATTTAGCCTCTATCCCTGAAAATGATAAGCTCTCTTTTATCAATTTTTCCGTTGTAGTGGTGGAAACAACAACATGGGGTTTGATTAAGGAAAGCCCCTATATGGTACAACCCTTCCTCTCTCTTTGAATGTGTAGGTCACATATTTAAAGGATATTGAAGGAAGATCAAAGAGTATTTGTTCATTGTTGCATTCAAACCCTACAACTTGACAAGATACAAAAACTCAATTATCTCGAAAACCAATGAAGATTTGATAATGAGATATGGAAGGAATAATCCTTAGACTAGGTACTTGAGGATTGTGAAATAATATTGTAGTTTTATCTCTCTAGACATAGGGACCCTAGGTACCCTTTTCTAGCAAATTCAAACAAAAATTTGTATCACGTGTACAAATTTTTTTTCTAGATTTGCTGGTGAAATTTGGTTTTATGGTTTCTCTATTATAGAAAAGTTGCATTTTCAAATTAACTATTATAGTTTCATCAAGTCAATAAAGCAAAATCAATTTCAATCGATTTCTAAGGCATTCAAGGATTAGATCCAAGGCATATTTGACTCGCCTTTGAGGTTTAAGGTCAGTCTAATTCCCTCATTGATTTGTATCCTAATGTTCTTTTGAAAATGGATTGATGTTAGGATATATGCATTACACCTAGGATCCCTTTATCATAAAAACAAGTGTATGAAAATCTAAATGATCTGAGCTTCTTTCATCTTTGTCAACTCTTTTTTCATCTAGGGATCCAATGTAAGATTGATTAGCCTTTGTTTTTCCTAAATGGTTTTTCATCAAGCTAGAGAGGGATGGTATGCTAAAAAAATCCTCCCTATATGTCTTTAACTCATCATATCACCATGAAAATAACCTCTTAAATTTATGTAGCAAATATATTAGCATTTTATTTTCATGGGGTTTAAGCCTTTATTCCTTCAACACCATCTTCATGAGTTGACTTAATCTTGTTCTTGTAATTGTTGATGCTAAAAATTGACTAGGTAACAACCTTATGGGAAACTTAGATAAAGGGGGGACCTATTGCGCTAAATTGAGTGACCTTCGGGCTTTTAAAGAAGTTGGCTTCTTCTATAAAATGGGGGTTGAAAAGGGTAGAAGGAAATGAATGTGAAATGAAATCTAATATAAGGTAATGCACCAAGAAGTAGCTATGGGCATGATAAACCTATCTGTTAGATATGATTTAAGGGTCATTCAACAATCTGCTATGTCCCAGAATAACATAAATCAAAATGAAAACCTAAATACTTCAATCAATGACATAAAATAACTTCCATACATTTACTGAAAAGAAGAGTCAAGGACATGATCCTCATCAACAAGATTATATTGTAATTATAGAAGTCTACAAACAAATTAATCAATACAATGATGGCACAATATAAAGCTTTATCAAATAGTCAAGAAACAGAGAGGCTAAACAATGGCATAGTCTGCGAATCTTATACAATAAGCTAAAACACTACAAGAGGTTTGGTTTTTTCCATAAATTTCTTTGTATGTTCCAAAATCATCCTTCAAAAGAAGAAGCAATACTTTATAGGTAGAAATCCCACTGCCTGGCAGGCCAATAATGAAAAAGATTCAAAATCATGAGCGATGATGGCTAGAGCAATGATCTCCTTTAGGCCGTTGCAACATAAAAGGATTCAAGCATGGAACATGGTCACTTATAAACTAGATGCATCCCCTAAGAATGATGGTGGTGGTCCTAGAAAAACATATCACCGACATGAGTCACTTTCCCATGAAGGTAGTTAGAACACGTGGCAACATGACATGGCCCATTGCTTGCTCTTTCCTTCCCTTCGCTGAAATTCCTGTGGAGAAGCCATGCGGAGGAAGGTCGGGGTCTATGGTTCATTCCTACCTCCTTGCGATGAAAACATGCACAGTGAAGGCATGTGGATGTATCCTTCACAAACGACGCTATTGGTGGGGCCCATTAAAAGTATATGCAGATGGATACTACGTGGCACTTGAATGGGGCTCGATAGAAAAGCGAAGAGAAGCATCTTTCAAATATGCAAATGGATGACATGTGGAAGCATGGCTGGAGCCATTCAGAAAGTGAAGGGAGGAATCCCTTCAAAGAGCACCTAGCAGACATGTGGCCAAAGTCAAACAAAGCTTTTCATGAAAAGGAGCCTAATGATGTTCAAATAGATGGGGTGTAGGCTAGTACTTAGCAAAAATAAAAACCACCCAAAGGGAGCTTGAAAATTTTTTTGTTCACAAATTTTGGCGACTACCAAGGGCTTTTCACCTATAGAACGATTAACCCAAAAAAATTTGGTTCATAGACTAGTGTCCTATTCATTGGGTGACACAATCAATACTTGGAGAGAGCGGTCTATAGAGGTAGCTAGTCAACCTTAGATGGTGTTGATATGTCGTGCAAATTCTCTTGTGCTTCATGTAGATCAATCATTTATTTGTATGGAAACATTATTGATATATTGGCTTAGGAATCAAATTGGTGACACCCTCAATATCCTTTACAATAAGGGGTTGACTAAAGCTCTGAAAATTGGACGCGTTATGTTACTTCTCTTCAATCTTCGTTGTATTTTGCTCCACAGTGGCTATTGATTCATCTGAAATAAATAGGGATAGTAAGCCCATTTGAGTTAGGTGGGAGAACCACACCTGCATGATATTCATGGTTCAGTCTAATGTGGCAGTGCACTCGCTAGTGTGGAGGATGGCTATATGGTAGTGGATGAACCTATTTGCTATTTTAGTAGCAGTTTTATAGTCACTGATCCCTATATTTTCTAATTCTTCATCCCAGACCATGTATAGCTTAGCCAACAATTTTTTTGCCTCAGGAAATCTGTGTGATGGATTGATGGAACCACTCAATCACTCCATGAACCTCCCTAGCTAAACTTGTTGCCTCTGCCATGAATTGGAGTGTTGACTTGAGAGTCAAACAAAAGGCCTTAACCCTTTCCCAGTATGACACATATAGCCACTTGGCTACTTGAAGGAGGTTCGAATGGGTAGTAGAGGGTTGGGGAAGATCCTTCAGAGTGTTGATCTCTACATCCTTTGAATCAACCTCCTATGTGAATTTGGTAACCCTTTTTTTTGCAGCTAAATTTTTTCCCTTCAAGGTTCCTAATTTTGTGAGCCAGTTTGATTTGGCCCGTTATTTCTTTGTTGCTTCCCTCTCAAGGGAAAAATTCATTTCCTGGACCTCATTTTCCAATTGAGTCCATCGAGCCTCAAATTTTTCATCTTTTTGTTGCATCTAGTGTTCCAATTGAGCGTGTTGGTGGTCAAGCTCCTCATGTTTTCATTGCATCTCTTGTTCCACCCGAGACAACTAGTCCTGATATTCTTTATTATCTCATTGCAACTCGATGAATAGGTTGGGATCATAAGATTGGAACTTTGCAAGTTCCTCTTAGAACTTATCTTGCTCCATATCCACTTTCTTTGATAAGTGCTCAAATTTAGCATCCCTCACTTTGTCCTTCACCAATAGGACATTGATCCTCTCCTTGACAATTCTTAGCTCTTCTTCTTTAGCTGGTGACCAGACTTGAGGAAGCCGGTGGTGACCACCCACTATCTCTCCTCCATGAGCTCAACTTTTTCCTATGGCTAGGATATGCTCAGATCGATTCCCATGGCATACATGTTGTAATCATCGAGTTGCATCTCTCCCTATGGTTTGATGACATTTAGGTACATGGTTGCAAAATGCAGAGATTGTTGAGCCTCATTTAAAATAGTTTATACCTTTGGCTCTACCAGGATTTTAGCATCCTTGGTTCTTTTCTTTTGGACCTTGATAGCCTGCACCTGCTTCTTTTTATCACTTTTCAAAAAAAAAATTGTCGGCAACCGGATGAGTCCACCTGTGAAAGGTGCACCAAGAGGAAGGGTGAAAGGGAATGAGAGAGTAGTGGCTCCAAGTGATTTCTTCCTCAGAAGATTGAATATTTGCAGGGATAAAGGAGGGATATGCCAGAGCTCAGTTTTTGAACCATCTAGAGGACTTAAGGGAAGAGGTGGCTAATGCGGAGCTACAATAGATTCCATTAGCTAGGGAGACTGGGTCTAGGTAGACAAAGTAAGAGGGGTATCAATAGTGATTGTGGAGGTGAAATTTGAAGTGCTAGTAGACATGGGTGAGGTCGAGGAAAAACATGGAAAGGTCATTGGAGGGGTAAAGGAAAATGGTGCTACCTAGGAGAACTGTGTGAAACCTCCCATGACCATTGTAGCAGAAGCAAAGAAAGATGGGCCGACTCCTGAAGTGGAGGGAACTACATACATAATAGGAGTCATTAAAGATTGTGAAGCAAGAGAAAAGTGAATGAAAGATATCTATGGTGCAAATGATTATGATACCTAACTTATTGTGGGATCTTGGATTGCCTTGGGCTCCTACAAACACTCCCCAGAAGCCTCCTCTATGCATTGTTCTTTGACGGGTGGTGAGTCCTCCACATCTATAGCCTATGACTGTTGTGAGTTTTTTCTAGATCTTTTTGTGGTCCAAGTGCGAGTTACAAAAGACCTCACACATGATATGTTCACCTGTACATTAGAAGAAAACTTGATAGGATGCTTCATTTCCTTCACATTCGGCTACACTAGGGCCATCTAAACTTCCATTTCATTCTCCCTTCTTTCCTCATAATGTGTTTCATCCTCCTCTAAGTCAGTATCTTCCTTATCACTCATGTCAGAATTAGGATGCTCATCATTCCACAATTTTTCAAACCTGCGATCCATATCTATTCTCTCATAAGGGGCATCACAACATTGGATTTATTATTAGTGAATCCATAAAATCTTAATCTTTTCTTCACTGTAGCTGAAATTTCTTATCAAATTATTGTGAAGGGTAGCCCCAATCTTTTTTTTTATCATATTTCCCTAATCGAAAGTAGAACCTTCGCCATGGAAGATGACTACCCTCAATTGGAATATGGATTATGTCCACCAATAGGTCATCTTCATCTTCTAGTGGATTCTACCACTTCTCCCAGTAATTTTGGGGGTTGTGCGTTACCTTAACATATTCATTCAGTAAGTCATTGTTGGGGTTGTAGTTCCATTTGTTGCAAATCCATATTAACCCTAGATGAGCCAAATTTTCTTCTATCAGTTCATGCGTCTGCTTCTTGGACATAATCACTTATTTAAAGCTCATAGGGCAAGTGAAAAATACTCTCTTCTTGGCCTTTCATCTGCAAAAAGTGAAGTCAATAATTTATAACTACCAGAACATTTCAAGGGCCACCACCTAATTTGTTAGGCATGCTAGAAGCCAGAATGGTTCCCCGGTAAAGTCATACATTTGGATGAATGTGAAATATTCTCCTAGAAACTAGTCACATTTCAGAGTGAAATTCTGCATATACTCTGTCTAGTTTGAGTTGAGTCATAAGATATTGCCATCCTCCCTCAAATCTTGTAGGATCAGAGTGAAGAAATAATCCAAAAATTTGTAATAATCATAGGTTGTGGAGAGGAGAGGAGTTCATATAGAAACTGGCCTTCTCCTTTGGTTTTCATCAAATATGGCCATCCCCACATGTTTTTTGAAGAAGTCAAGGTTCTGATGCAAAAACATATGGGCAAGGAAAGAAGGAAACCTGAACCTCTATTGTGTTATGTATTCCACTATTTATCTCAGCATCTCCTCCATGATGAACTCTACGAAGTTGTACCAAAAGCAAGAATGTTTTCTACACAAATGAAACCCCAAGCCCAATTGAAATTCTTGAACATATTTGTTGGTGTCTAGGCCACAAATAAATTCCACCATTGAGAAGTCTTCCTTCATGTCTACAGGGAAATATTTGTGTGATACCAAGATCTATGGTGGCTTTTTCTGACCTTCCTTCGGCCTTTTAGTTTCTTTGTTATAAAAATCTAGAGCAAGATCTCTGGTTTTCCATATTTTCTCTCCCCTTGTTGGAGTGAGTGACTCCATATTTTCCACTTTGGAGCTTTGTTCTGGGATGTATAGCATGTCCCAGATAGCCTTCTTGCAAATATTAACTCTCAATTCCTGGTCCTTGATGGTGTTTGTAGCCAGGTTGCAATGCTTGATGGCTATGTCAAATAGTTCTGGTTAGTAGTGCAGGAATGGGACCATATACTATGGAAGCCCACTGAACCAACACTTTTGCACCAAAGAATCTGGGTCACTAGTCTTCTTCATCCTTTCACAGGCTACCTCCCTAAGAGTCTAGGGGTTCTTTTTGAGGATGGGATCATGAATGTTATCCCATATTTCCTTTATTTAGCTCTAGTCTCTATGGGTTTTTTGGTTCTTTGTGATCTTTGTATTTACCCACATCAACTTCTTTGGTATCCCAGGTGAAGCTTAAGAGATTTTTTCAAAGACATAGGTAGTGGGTGTTGCACACATGGCATAAAAAAACTTTGTGTTTCTTCGCCTTGCATTTTTGTTTGATAACTTTGGGCTGCTTCCATTATTTTCAAGTTTTTTCCTCAGAAAGCACACTGGAGTGGTATGAATGGAACCTAAAACACTATGCAAGGCTTTGAATGCAAACCCAGATGAATTCTTTCCTTTCATTTTGGGTTCAATCCACACCAGAGTAGTGAATCTCTTGTAGCTATTTTCTTGCACTTAGTTGCTATTTTGCACCATGCTTGGGTTTTCTCAGCAATTCTATACTCAAGAATTATTTTGCGTACTTAGGAAGATTTCTGCTCTATTCAGCTCTTGTATGCCATACTTAGCTTTTTTCTTTGATTTTTTTGCTTTAAAGTGGTAGACAATGGTTGTATTTTTGGAATAGATTCGACATGTACCATCAAATTTCTTGCCCGTGCAAAATGATTTACTTTCCCTTATGAAAAGACAATAATTCATAATGACATTAGTGATCATGTCCATCGACGTGATTTTCCTAGGAAATTCAGTTGCAAATTGAAATCTTGCTAACCTTTTGCATGCTTTGGCAATTAATATCCAAAAACAATAATTAAGCCAAAGATGTCATGAGTACTTTGAAAATATTTGCATTATGCCTTGGAGTTTAAAAATTCCTGTAGCATGACACCTCAACACCCAGTTGTGTGAGTGATCACTTGGGAATGCCACCAACTTGTGCTAATTAATTACTACTCTTTAATCTTGCATGCAACAATTCATACCTATAGACACAACTAGGTGAGAACTTCAAGTTGGCCCTTGGTGGTGTTTTTGATTTAACACTTGATTAGCATCATGCTTATTGAACGCAACTACCTTGGATATTTTTATAAATAGGCCCTATGATAGTAGAAAAATCACACTTAGCGATTGGCAAGAATTGGTATTAGGTAGTTGCCTAGGATTAGCGTTAGGAAGTTGAGTAGTGTTTAAATTTACATAGAGCTAGACTTAGGAAATTGTGCAGAGGTTGTAGCATGCATATTCCTATTAGGCTAGTTTCCAATAAGTCCCAAGTAGCTTTCTTGGGAGAGATTTCTAATAGGCACCTCAAGTGAATAATGAATAATAAGCACTCACTGGCTATCATAGCCATGATGTGGGTTCTAGGGAGGATTACATTGAATACGAAGATAAGTAAAAAGTGAATGTGGATATCTATTCCCACTTCATTATGTCTTTGCGTGACATATAGGTTCCCAAGGGTATGATCCTATGCCTGACACTCCAAATGTTTTTGAAGAAGTACCTTAGTGGCCTTAGAGAGGTGGTGAAAAATATTGTATATGGCTTGGGATTCCCCATAGCAAGTGACATGCACAAGCATATCAAAGAGGATGTCATGGTGCCATGGGTTCCTTTTTTTAGTGGGTTCTGGCTTATTTCGTAAGTTGAGCACTATCAGAGGGCCACCTGTACATTTCACTTCCTGTTGCGTTGCTATAATGTGGTGCTATTCTATGATGTTGATTGGAACATGGACTTTAGGAACCTTGTGTTCCCTCTGCCACTCGTCATTGGTGTTGTGAATGATTTCTTTGCTCCTGACCTTGCTACAACTGATAAGAACCCTACTAATGACAACAATCTTATTGCTGACAACAATATCGCTCCTCCAGCCAACTAAAGTTTTAAATTCCTTTTTACTTCTTTTTGTATATATATGTCTGGAATAGGCTTTACCATACGTACATATGAATAAGTTGCATAATATATATAGATACACTTTTAAATGTATGGCCTCAAAGCCATTTTGACAATGTATTGATTGAAGCATATATATATAACAAATATACTTGATTACTAAACTCCCTATCTTTCTTTCATGTGGTTCTCAAATATGGGTTCATTTTAATTCTTCACATGTGAGTTCATTTTTCTACATAATGGGTAGCATTTACTTTCCTCTGCTCTTTACAATAATGGGTTTCATCTATTTCCCTACTTCATGCACTGTGGAATTTATTGAAAGACTGTCTGACAAAACATGAAGGAAAATAATTACAATACTTACATATTTACACTAGAGGAATAATAGTGAAGCTTAATTAAGGAATTTTAGGTGAATTTCATTAATCAGAATACCTAATTATTTATGTTCCATATTTTATAATTTAAATTCATTGTGTTGTTTGCAGTGAATTATTTTGAAAGGGACCTCCCATAGACTGTCAAATCTTCCATGATAGCATGGCTTCACAACCCTTTTGTTGAATTTTAATACTAGGTCCCCACACTTTAGACCCTAGTCTAAGGATTTCTTGTCGAACCATCTCTTAACCACCTATTGGCGATTAAACATGGCTATCAAGGCCTTTTCCCTTTTTCTTGTACATCCAACAACTCAGCCAGCCAAACATCCATAGCTCTATTTTTCTCTATCTCTAAGGATTTGACTAATTGAAATGATAGAATCTCTATACAGATGGGTAACAATGCCTCCTTCCCATACACTAATTCATACAACGAAGTATTTAAAACTCACTTAGGGGTTATGTATTCTACCTAAAGCACTGCTCAAAGATTTTGATGCTATTTTTTCTGATGTTTTGATTTGATCCTTTTGATGAGTTGGACTAAGTTTTTGTTAGTCGACTCGGCCAGTCCATTTCCCTACGGGTAATAATTTGATGACATCTTCAATAATATGTTATGCATGGATGTAAATTGACATACCTTAGAGCATAGGAAAGCCTTGGCATTGTTTGAAATGATGATCTTTGGAAGGTTGAATTCATCACCAGTCCCTCAAGGAAGTCTAGTATCTCTGCCTCCATTGCATTTTTCAGGGGTATGGTATCTATCCATCTAGTGAAGTAGTCTGTGGCCGTGAGAATCCACTTGTGTCCCATTTTGGAGGTGGGATTGATCATCTTGATGAAATCAAAGCCCCATTGTGTGAAGGGCTCATCTAACACTATTAGCATTCCTTGCACCTCTACAAAGAATTAGCATTCCTTGCACCTCTTGACCAAAGCATATGAGTCGTTGAATAGCATGGGCCAAAAGTACCTTGTGCTCATAATTTTAATGGCAGTGGTTTTCATAGAGAAGTGTTTGTCCACTAGGCTACTATAGAATTCTTTCAGGATCTTCTCTAACTGTTCTTGAGTTACACACTGTAGGAGTACACCATTGAAATTCTTCTTGAAGAGAACTCCCTCAATCAACATGTATCCATTATTCTACAGTATGTAAAATATTCTCTTCTGAGAGGGATAGTTTACCAGATATTTCCATGTCTACATAAATCTTACTCTATCCGTGAACCAACAATTTCTAGACTCAGGTTCATTAAGCAAGATTATTTTGGGCTGCTCTTCTTTCATTGGTGCTTTGCTGTCTAATGCCAGATATTCACACAACCCTCTACCTCACATGATTTTAATGGGCTTGAACTCAATGTTGTATTCAATGATCTTAGTGATTCAATTGGCCCTTTTTTCTATGATTTCTCCTTCCATGATGTATTCACACATTCTAGGAAACTAGAATGTGCAACATAAACAATCACCTTATTGCAAGATATAAGATGTTGAAACTTCTTGAGTCCCTTTACAATTGCAAATTTTTGCCTCTCGATGAAGTTTTAGTTCATCTCATATTATTTTAAGGTTTGGGAATGAAATTCTATTGGATGTTCTCCCTTTCCTTCATCACCCTTTTGAGTTAAGACAGTAGTGATGCTTGAATTGCTACTGAATACATACATTATGAAGTCCTTTGATAGGTTTGGATTGACCAACATAGGAGATAAAGAAATAGAATCCTTAACCATCTCAAAGGCCTCCATAGCTTATTTCATCCATTTTAATAATTGATCCCTTTTTAGCATATGGGTGATTGGTTTAATTATTCTTGCAAAATAAAAAATAAATCTGATTATAGTGTTAACTTTCCCCAAAAAAGACTAGACTCCCTTTTTTTTGACTGGTAGGGGAAGTTCCTAGATTGCTTTTACCCACTCTGGATCAATTGTGATTCCTTCTTTGGACACTACATATCCCAATAATTTTCCTTGTCGTACTCCGAAGACACATTTTTTCATGTTCAAGGATACCCCAAACTCTTGGAATTTTTTGAAAACCATCTCCAAATGATCAAAATAGTCATCTTTTGATTTAGAGAACACTGTTAGATCATCCAAGCAGATTAGGATAATCTTGTTGATTAGTTCTCTGAAAGAAATATCCATTTCTCATTGGAATGTAGTTCCAACATTTGAAAATCCAAAAGGGATCTTTGAATATGTGAACGTCCCCCACTTGGTAGTAAACGTTGTCTTATGTTGGTCCTCCTCTTTGAATCAGATATTATTGTAACCCAAAAATCCATCTAATAGAGAAACCATCTATACACTAGCTATAGTATGCAAGATTGATTATGTGGAAGGAAATGGGTAGTGACCCTTTAGTGATGCCCTTTTTAGGTCACATAAATTAACATAGAGATGAATGTCTCCATTCTTCTTTCAGATTGGAACTAGGGTGACACCCATCTACTATGTTTGATCAAGAAGATGATCTGGGATTGAATCAACTTTGTTAGCTCTTGCACCATCAAGGTTTCAATCTTTGGATTTACTGGCCTTTGTTTCTAGTAGACTAATTTCGCACCTTCTATCAACTCAATAGTGTGTTGGATGATCTCAGGATCATATCCCTTGAGGTCATCATATGACTAGGCCACTACTCCTTCATACTTCTCACAAAATTTTATAAGCCTTTCTTTATCATGATCTGAGACATCCTTCTCGACTTTGAGTTTCCTCCCATCTATGACTTGAAAGTCTGCATGGTCACTTTTTTCTGCCACAAACCTCCTTTTGTCATTTCTCACATCATCACAATAGAAGAGGTTTTTGAGAGTGACTAGTCCCTTCAGAAGCTTGTGAGACCTTGGTTGAATGATTTTCCCTTCATATGCTTCCTCAATTTTTGGCTGAAGTTGATCAAAAATTCTCTTGATTTTTGGATGAACGAGGAAATGTGTTCATCACTTGCGAACACTTGCCAATTCTGATCATTATCCAGAATGGAGGTTTGGACAATCACCCACACTAAGTGTATATTCTTGATCAATTTAGAGATAAGATAGAATTGAGACCCTATTGTCACCATGCAATTTGCAGTTGAATTCTGCTCCCTAGGCACCACTTCAATATTAAAAGCTTTGAAACCTTCAATGAGGTCCCAAAACCTATGTCTATAAGACCGCATGTAGAAATTCTTCACTGCAAAGATGTTTCAGACTTGATTAACTATCAGTTCAGAGTCTTTAAAAACCATTATTTTCTTGACACCCATCTTCTCTACAAGGCTTAGACCTTGTACAAGGCCCTCATATTTGAATTTTTTGTTTGAACAAGCGAACTAGAAATAGAGAGACCTAAGAATCTCCTCATTTTTTTGAGATGTCAAACATATCCTAGCACCAGCACCAACTTTTCACCTTGCACCATCAAAGTGCAATGTCCATAGCTATGAGGCTCAATCTACTATGAGGTCCTTTACAACCTTCAAAATCTCTTAATCCTCATCATATATGATGTAGGTGCCTAACCCGATAGCATGAAAATTTTCAAAAGGATCAACATCTATGTATTCACTCAAGGGGACCTCTTCTCAATTGGCTAGGTCTCCAGTCATGTTCTCATCATCCAGTAACTTGGTACCATATGTTTCTTCTTTAATGAAAGGGGTATGAGCAGTCTCAAATTTGATCATGGCTTTGTCGACCACATGTTCTAAATGCAAATATTCAAACACTATTTTCATTTTAGGTCCATGCTTGGTCCTTAGGATTAGGTGAGACTAGTCCAAATAAAGATATCCACCTATTTTTTAAGTGAATTCTTGGGACAGGTAGAGGCCAAACATGGGAGGAACATATATGATCACAGTGTCTTGCAAAATTGTGATACTTGGATAGGCGAATAAAGTCAAGGGGACGTCTTTGGTGACACCTACGGTTTTAAATTTTTTCCCATCAAGCTGCATAACCCCCTTCTCAAAGGTTCATAATTGAGTCCTAAGGATTCAACTATTTGATTGGGCATTACTGTGGTGCTAGCACTAGAGTCAATCATGACATTATGTAATAATTTCTTCCCCACAATAAGAGTTAAGAAAAAGGGTTTAGGTTTTGGCTTCTCATTAACCTTAGTAGAGGTCTCTTCTACACTATTTGTGAGAACTTTAGCCAAAGGTGATGGGACAATGACCTTTTCTTTGAGCAATTTATCTATAGATTCAATAACTACATTTTCCTAGAGGGCCTTCTACAACAATGATTTATGCTTTAGAATAGCTAAGATATCCCAAAGGTATACGTTAGTAGAGTATTTTTTCATTTGTTCCACCACATTGAATGGTTGTAGATTTGAAGGCTTTTGTTCTTTATCCTTTGTTATGAAAATCTCCTTGCACAACTACGATTATGGAGAAATTGTGGAAGGAAACAAGGAGTGGTCGGAGACACTTTTACGATGTAGAGTGACCAGTTCACCCCTAAATATCCTCTTCGAACAAGTGTTGTATTCAACCTATATTTGCAGGGTCTTCGAGGTGGATGCCTCGTATGTGAATATTGCCTCTTCTCCTTCCATCCATGAGAAGAGCGTGTGATCAAGAGCTATGTCATTTTCTTGTTCCAAGGACGTTCATTGCATTTGAGTGGTGAGTACTACATTTTCCATTTGTGCAGAGGTATATGTGTAACCTTTTGACCTTGATGCCACACTTTGGTTGCATTTTTCTACCACCTTCTATTGTAAGTTTCCACATAGATAGTTTCAGGGCATGTGCACATCACCGCAGGGGAAGCACCAGGGATTGATACCTTTAGAGAGGTTGTTCTACCCAGTGGTTAGCTCTCTACTCATGCTTGGTTGAGAATCTCCCAATGGAGTAGGTACTAGCACTATTTGATTAGTTTCTTGAGCCTGCAAAGTTGTGCACACCTCTCTAATACTGGTTTTGTTGGTATGAAGGCATTCCGCTTTGGTAATTCTTGTAGTCTAGCCTTGGAGGCATGGAATGGTTGCACTTGATAGTATTTACTTCATTTTCTAGGTTCTGTATTAATTATTTTATGTCGCTCATCTCTTCTTTTGAATAATTAGATGTGGAAGAAAAAAATTGTAGTGTGCTTGGATATGTATACACAGATTGAGGAGGGGCAGGCACACTGGTAGATGCTATTTCTTGAGTGGGAACTAATATTTCTAGAAACATAGGCATGATGGGCCAAAGTGGAAACTTCTCAACATCAATCAGATTGTTCTTTGCCTTGAATTCTATGCTATATGTATATGGTAGATTGGTTCTGCCTAGAGACTAGATCATCATAGAGATGTCAGCATTGATAGAATTTAGGTAGAACATGAATGCCAACTTGGCCGATGGCCAAATAACAACCTAAATTCTCTGCCAAGTTGTGTGAAACTAGGCATTGAAGTCATTCATGGCTTCATGAGGAGCTCGCTTTATAGTCCAGAATTGATGGTAGAGCGAAGATCGATCTCCATTGTTTCAAAATCTCTCATAGAAAGGATCTCTGAGTTGATCCTAGGTACCAATGGTGTTAGTTGGAAAAATGTGGTACTAGTCTAATGCTTTACCTCTAAAAGAGGTTGTGAGAAACCTTAGCACTATATTTTGATTTGTAACTCTGTGCACTAAACACACATCCACCACATCTTGCAGATGTTCAGATGGTGTTCTTGAACCATATCTAGTAAATTTAGGTATAGCTTTTAAAGCAGAGACCAGGATATGATCCCAGACTATGGGTGATATTGGTGCTATAAGGGGTCTTCTAACATCCCACACCACATCATTTATATTAGCAATTGGCAACATGGCTAGTGGAGGGGGTAAAACATTCACCATATGAGTTTTGGCTTGTACTATTCCTAGTGCTGGCACTAACAAACCAAAATTGTTTGTTGTTTGGGATCTATTAACATGCTGATGGCTCATACACCCACCTTAGATATAAGTACATTAAAGCTATCCCTCTAGGCATGCCAAAAAAAGAAACCGTTGATGCCAAAAATTGACAAGGTAATAGCCTTATGAGAAACTCAGTTAAAGGGGGGTCCTATTATGCTAAACTGAGTGACCTCTAGATTTTTAAAGAAGCCAAATTCTTCTATAAAATGGGGGTTGAAAAGGGTAGAAGGAAATGAATGCGAAATGAAATATAATATAAGGTGATGCACCAAGAAGTAGATATGGGCATGATAAACCTATTTGCTAGATATGTTTTAAGGGTCATTTAATAATTTGCTATGTCCTAGAATAATAGAAATCAAAATGGAAAGCTGAATAATTCAATCAATGACATAAAATAACTTCCATATATTTATTGAAAATAAGAGTCAAGGACATGGTCTAAATCAGCAATCTTATATTAAAATTATAGAATTCTACGAAAAAATTACTTAATACAATGATGGTACAGTAAAAAGCTTTATCAAATAGTCAAGAAACAAAGAGGCCGAACAATGACATAGTTTGTGAATCTTATACAATAAACTAAAACAATACAAGAGGCCTTGTGTTTTTCCACAAATTTCTCTATAGGTTCTTAACCCTTCCTTCAAAAGAAGAAGCAATATTTTATAGATAGAAATCCCATCGCCTAGTAGGCCAATAACGAAAAATATTCTGAATCATGAGTGATGATGGCTAGAGAAATGATCTCCTTTAGGCCGTTGTAACAGAAAAGGATTCGAGCATGGAACATGGTCACTTATGAAACAAATGCATCCCTTGTGAATGATGGTAGTGGTACCAATAGAACATAGCACCAACATGTGTTTCTATCCCACAAAGGTAGTTAGAACATGTGGCAACATGGTGTGGCCCGTTGATCACTCTTTCCTTCCCTTCACTAAAATACCCATGGAGGAGCCACGTGGAGGCAAGTCAGGGTATGTGGTTCATTCATCTCTCCTTGCGATGAAAAAATGAACAGTGAAGATATGTGGAGGTATCCACAAATGGCATCGTTGGTGGGGCCCGTTAAAAGTGTATGCAAACTGATGCTACTTGGCACTCAGATGAGGATAGATAGAAAAAAAAGAGAAGCATCTTTCAAATATGTGAATGACTGGCACATGGAAGCATAGTGGAATCCGTTAGAAAAGTGAAGGGAAGAATCCCTTTGAAGAGCACCTGGAAAACATGTGGCCAAAGTAAAATGAAGCTTTTCATGAAAAGGAGCTCAATGATGTTCAAACAAATGGGGCACAAGCTGGTACTTAGCTAAAAATAAAAACCACCTAGAGGGAGCTTAAGGAATTTTATGTTCACAGTAATGATACCCACCATCAAAAAATTTATCTAATGCAACCATTCCCTTTGGAATATTACTTTCTTAGTTGCACTATCTCATTCCCAAATAATGTCTCCTTTCCATTTTCAATATCAATAATTGATTTCCAATTGATTATTTGAGCATAAAACTCATCCATACTATTTAGGAAATTGTAAATATGCTAGCTATAATCAAATAATTTCTAGCTACAAATGTTATCTAGTATAGTAGGCCTCACCAAGACTTCAATACTTTGTTGCAATAAAGGAATTTTTTATTTAAATCATATCTTGGCACTACAACAACAAGAGCATTAGCCTCAATATTTTGGATTTTATCCAACCATTCAATATCAAGAACATCATACAACTCAATTTTGTCCCGAACAACATTTATATACATTTCGAGTTTGTTCTCCTTGGCTACATATGAACTCTTCATTTGTTGTACAAAAACATAAAAATATATGTGGATCTTTATGAATCTTACTCTATGTTTATGAGAAATATTCAACCCTAGAAATAAGACTTCATACACAACAACATTATTTACACATTGGAAGGTAAATTTGAAAGAAAAAATATGTCCCTCACTATGTGGAGACACCAAAACTATGTCAGATCCATTAACTTCATGTGAGAAAGATCCATAAAAAATGGCTTAGATACCATCCCTTAATAATTTTCATCATCCACTTGAACAAAGGCAACCATCTCCTCAAAAAATCAGATCATGTGATCAATGCTAATGTCAAATAAATTTATTTGATCAAGGGACTTATACCTATAATATTTTCTTGAAATATTTGATCCATATCCAACCTCACACTCATCATGCAATAGGATGGCATCATATGAAAAATCCATCAATTGAAGATTCCCACTTTCCTAATATCAACATTCTCCATTTAGGAGGATTGTAAAAAACTATGATATCTATTTTAAACACATATCTCAGTAAGCAACCAACTCAAACTTCACATCACTTATCAATCCAATAAAATTAGCTTCCCTAGAGTCCACGGAAAAACACTCTATATAATACTTCTTCACTTTCAATCCAATATAATTTATTACCTTGAGTGGCATGGCATTACTTGATGCACCCAAATCAAGCATACAATTATGTAGAAGTCATCCATTAATGGTAAATATGTTGTAGAAAGAATGAATATCAAGTTGGTTTCTTAAAACCAATGTGCAAAGGTATACCTGCACTTTATCCTCAACCTAATTCTCTTCTTTATTTGGAACATTAGCTAGTGGTTCTTGTACAATATAATAAATAAGAGATAAGGACCGATTTCTATGCTTAAGGATTCTAAGGAATTTAATCGAAGGCATGGAAAATCTTACTTGGCTCAAGATAACTCCAATATAAATTGAAACATATTGTGGTAGAGGAGTAGTTGGTACTATAGTCACCAAATTTTCACTTGTTATATGTGACACCATTTTATTAGAAAAATAAGATCAATTAACTTTTACCTCTTCTCTACCTTGAGGATTTTCTAGCATAAAACCCATTGCTACTCCATTTTTTTCTTTGGTTCCTTAGAATTTGCATCCTTTTCTCCCAAAATACAATAACATTTTCTTATACAAGATTGTATTGAACCTTGTGGTGTGTCTCTTCTTATTTTGGTATTATTTAGGGTATTTTCTCATATCAATATTTTTCTTGGCTAGGATACTCTATCATCATTCATCACTAGGTACATTCTATTTACCCATATAAAGATTTGGTCTATTCATAACTAGCTTTCCAACCTTTGGTGGTTGTGCAAGGATAATCTTGTTTCTCAACTGCATGCCACTTTGGGCTTGCATAATAACATCATTTGTGAGGGATTTTAATTCTTCAACAAAAGGTCTTGTCCTTTTGTATCTCTAATGCATAAGAGATTTCATATGATCAAAATCATGAGATAGAAGTTTATATGACTAAGAATTGGGTCCATCCTAAACTTTGAGAATGTAATCATCCAAATTTAGACCAATATGACATATTATATATTTTTTGTAATCATGAACCAATTCATAAAATACCTCATTATATTCTAGACCACCTTCATCATTTTAGAAATATTTATTCCTCTCCATGGAAAGATAAACATCATAATTTAAAGGTTCATGTAGTATGAAACAAGAATCACGCCACATATTTTTACTCTAATAACTGATAGCTTCCTTAGTTAATGGATCAAGCACTTTCTTGTAATGATTCTTGAAATTCACATTATTTTGAGTAGGTCACCCATTGTATTGTTGTTGAGGTATCTTAGAACAATCAATGTTATATAGTATGTTGTGCAACCTTTTTCCTTCATATAAATGTGGAGATTCACCCTAAGGTGGCATCGCTTTCTCATTTCATGTCACTTTTTAAGAAAATTCCTTTATAGCAACCACCAATTTATCTATTTTTTCCTCAACTGAAAGTGGTTTGTTTGCAACAACCCTATCTAGTTGTGAAAATTTCACATCAACCCTTTTTAACTATCTATCAAAATAATCTCATATTACTCTCAATATTTATGTTTTTGGCATAATCCTCCCTTAGTGTCTAAGAATATTTATCTCTCAAAAAATATGTTATTTTAGAGCCAAAAACACCATAGTAAAGAACCAAACACATGGATTCATTAGGTTTGAGATGTTGGGGTACCTTTCTCATTTGGAGGATGAGCCTATTGATGAATTTTGTGACTATCTCATTGATACTCTTCTTGATGGCGGTGAGGTCATGGATGATAAACTTAGGATCTATTTTTTCTCCATATTGCATTTTTAAATAGAAAGAAACTCCTCCCTAGAAGAGATTCTATTTTTATGAAGATTTATAAACCATTCATTGGAAATTTATTCTAGTGAATGCATGAATATTTTCACCATCACATCTTCATCTTCAATTTCATACTCATGAGTGATGTTCACGAAGTACCTCAAATGTTCTCCAATTATAGAATTATTGCCTTGGAACTTTGGAAATTTTACTTTAATATCACTAGGAATTGGATTATGATAACCTATGGTCTTGAGGAAATCCTATTTCCTATATCTTTAATTTTTTCCAAAGGTTTTCTAATTGGAGAAAATTGTTGAGACTAGCTCTAAGGATTTCCACTAGTATTTTTTCTTATATTTTGTTGATGTGATATTTGTTGATTTTGTTGTTGAGCAACTACAACATGAACATGAGTGAGTTGATATATCTCTTCTAATAATTCTTTTATTATTCTTCTAGCTTCATCTATTAGGTCCACCTCTTTTTCCAAGGGTCTCTTTATTTCCCCATCATTGACTCGAATATGTTGATCAACATCATGATATTTTTATCAAATTAGGAACCTTGAGAGCCCATTGGAGAAGTTTGTTTCTGGTCAAATTTATGAGCACCTCTGCTAGTTCAACCTAATGTGTGGTTCCTTTGACATAGTATTTTGCATGTAGCAGTAGTCTCATGGGAAACTTAGCTATTGGGGGACGTAGTGTGCTAGCTAAGTGACCTTCAAGATTTTACCGAAGTCAACTCTTCGTTTAGTGGGGGAAGTAAAAGATGAGAAAGATAGCAGAAATATAAAATTTACACTACAAGCAATTCATCAAAGTCTTACACAAATCTACTAGAGCACAATGCAGAATGCAAAGGCCTGAACCACTAAATTGTTGTTCATTAAGCTAATCTTCTCAAAAGCACTTAAAATTTAGGAGTACCCTCTGACTTGCATAACATAATCTTAGCATAACTTTGAGCTAACACAAAAGAGTCAAAGAAAAACATGATCTGCATTTATTAAGTTATGAAGGATTACAAAAAACTGAAGAACATGCATTCATACAATAAAAGACGATAACAACACAGTCAAATAGTCTCACAAAAAAAATGAATAAACAGAAAGGCCAAATTTATTTTGGCACAATCTGGAGTTTTCAAATTGAATAAAACTATTACAAAGGCCTACTTCCTAGTGCTCGAGAGTTTTTTGCAAAAACATTTTCAACCAACATAAAAAGAAACATGGTCGTACATATAGGCCAGCCCACCACCTCAAAAATGCATCAAGAGAAAAAGAAAACCACGAGCAGAGCGCGACGGCCCAGATCAACTTGAGCTGCCATAGCAAACATCGATTAGCCAGGAGCATGCCAGTGAAGCCATGACATGGAACGAAAAACCATGCAGCAGTAGGTGAGAACACGTGGCACCACAACAAGAAATGTGGCAGTAGGCGGGTTCAAAAGTTTTAGCAAAATTTCCAAGGTAACTGGCACAACAACAATCGCCACATGTCGCCCAGACGGAGCCTGACAGAAAGTCAAGGAAATGCCCAGTGAAAATCTCTGAGAGGGAGCCACATGGGGCACTCTGAGAAAGATTAAGTACGAGGCGGGCCCAACTCGAAAAATAGCCAGAGAAGGCCACACGGTACACAGATGGAGATCAGCCAAAAGCGAAGCAATGCGAAAAGCAAAAAGCTTTGAGACGCAGCCATGTGGAACGTTTCGAGGTCAGTGAGCAGTTGTAAATTAAGGCATGACCGCAAAGGTAAATATAAAACCGCAAAGGCTTTGCAGTTTTTTGTTGAACAATTTGGTGACTCACAGGGGCATTTTACTTGCAAAATGAAGAACCCCAGAAACTTTGGTTCAGCATCCCAAAACTGATCACAACATTGAGAGGGTGGCTTGCATACTTGTCTAGACTTCATTTGATGGCGTAGAGAGAGCTCGTAGATTCTTGTGAGCCAGCCTAAGATCGATGATTGCCTTGAAAGGAAATCCGCCTGATACTTTTGTTTCCAATTCCAATTGGAAGAAGAGCTACACCAGTTGATGCATGATTCCCTTGATTTCCTCGGTGGTTGAAGATTGATCAAAAGATTGGAAGACCGAAAGGTCTTCCTTCTTCTCTTTGATCATCGCAACAATGTGCTCCACACCTACTACTGCTTAATCTACTATGAAGGGCAAGGGAATGCCTCTTTGAGTCAAGCGGGAAAATTTTGCCTGCATATTGTTGGTAACTTAGTTCAACCAAGACCTGCATTCTGCTACCTATTGAACGGCCTCATGCATAGAGATGAGGACACTTACACCCATGGTTGCCATCATTCGGTCATCGGTGCCCACGCTGGTTAATGCTTCATCAGAAGTTGTATACAACTTGCCCAAAAAAATCCTAGCCTTCGAAACCTTGTAAGAAGTTAACTCCTGAATCTGTTGTATTGATTCACTCATTGTTCCGCAAAGGCTAGGCTCTTGCACCATAAATTTTAAGGTGAGCTGAAGAGTAAGTCACAAATCCTTCACTTTGTCCCAATATGATGCATACAACTCTTTGGCAATCACCAACGAGTTTATCTAGGGTGCAAGAGGTTGGGTCCTTAGGGTAGCCAATTTTTCCTCTCTGCTGCTCAAATTTGCCCTCAGCTCTAACAAGTTTTTGTCCAATATGGACATCTACTCCTTCAGAGTGAAAACCTCTTCTTCTTTCTCTTCCAAGGCCAATTTGGCCCACTTTTCTTTTTGAGTTTCCAACTCCACAATGGCATTCATTTCACTAACTTCAGCATTCGTGCTTCGCCGGAGCTCCTTCATTCCTTCGCTTAGCTGCTTAGATGCAACGCAAAGTTTTTCTTCACTTGCTCAACTCAGCTCAACTTCCTATTGGAGAGATGAAATGATCTCGGTTCTCTTTTTTGCAGCTTCTTTATTTGATTTTCGAAGGCACTCCTCTCCTTCTTGAGGTGCTTTATTTCATTCTCCTAGGCCTTAAACTTGTTTACCCAGATGTCGACCTTGCCCTTGAGCTATGCTATTTGATCATACTTTGTCACTATTTTTTGGGTCTCCTCCATTAGCTCAACCTTATCTCGTGGGTAGGTTTGCTGCAATTCTAGCCTGATAGCATTCACATAATAATCACTCAGTAGCATTTCTCCTACCGGTTTAATCACATTAGGAGTGATTTTTGCAAACATCAAGGAATTTTTACTTTCATTGAATATGGTTTGCAAGTGGGGCTCCGCCTGCCTGGTTGCATCCTTCTATCTTCTTTTATTTAACTGGTTGGTGTGATCGCTCTTATTTGCATCGACCTATGAAAAATATTCCTGGGCAAGGATGCCCAGGCCACCAACAAAAGGGTACTCTTGAGGGATGGCCAGCTAGAAGGACAGTGTACTCAATGCATCAGAAGTCTTGTTGGGGAGAAAGGTGGAATGAAATGGCCACTCGAAGGGAATGAAAATGCGGTGTAAGGGAAAACTGGAGATGCACGAACCGCAGGGCTGGGCCTTAGAGATGAAAATTGCTGGCCCACAAGCCTAGTACTTACACTGAATTGCATTCCAGGCAAGGGATGTAAAGCAGATGATAAAGGGGTAAAACCAAGAGGGGTAAGACTGGACTGCCTGGGAAATCCATTGGTAGAGAAAACTGGCGTAGATGAAAAAGTAGGGGTAGACGAAGAAGAAACTAGAGACATGGTAGAGAGAGAAGAGAGAGGAAATGTTACCTAAAGCTCATGCAGAGCTGTAGAAATTTCAACTGCTTCCTCCATCAACCTCTCTTCTTCCCCACCAGACTCTCCGATTCATTGTCGCTTTTCCTCTGGAGAATCATCAAGGTCAAGAATGACCAGCCTCTAACCACTGGTAGTCCTCGCCCACTTCCGCGTTGATTTAGAGGAGTTGGATTGATCTGATTCTTGCGTGTGTGGATCCTCCTCTGTAGGCTATTTACCAGTATCCTTCTCTTGCAATGGATTCTCGGAAATGGCAGGGGAACTCTGAGTTACCTCCTCCCCAGACTCCGTGGCAATCTCTTCTCTTCTATAATGCTACACGAATGTTGAATGGTTCAGAGATCTTTCTATGGTCGGATGCTCATTCTCCCAGATATCATCAAATATTTCATCAAGGGCCACTTCTTCATGAAGCTTTCCAATTGCCAAAGTCTCTTGCTGATATACCCAAAAATTTTGAATCTTCTTGGACATCCAATTGAGCTTACTCAATTAGGTGTTTAGAGACAGGTTGATCTTCTACTTTGGGTTGGCTTTCTTGGTGATGTAATAAAAATTCAGCCATGGTGGTCGATCATCCTTAGTAGGCAGATATTCAAGGCCTACATATCTACTTAAATTACCCTCTTCGGCATTTCTTCGAAGGTCCCAGTATGGCCAAGGTGAATGTGGGGTTTTGATGCCAACCTCAAATAAATTATTGTTGGGATTGTAATGCCAAGTATCTTCTATCAATACCAACCCGAGATGACCCAACTTAGAAAGTAGAATCTTCGAAGTTCTCTTCTTGATCAATGACACAGATCCAAACATGATTAGCAACAACAAATGGGAGGTTAAGTGTTTCCCCCCCTAATAATCATTGTCAATGGTGCATAGTTGCCTCATTGCTTCTAGGGCCAACACTCTATCCAAAAGAAAATGGGGGAGCCGAAAGGGCTCCTGGATGAAGCCTGGTATGCGGAGTATAGTGAAATCCAAGGCAAAAAATCAATCACAGGGTAGTACTAGCTTTCCCAACCAGGACTTATGTCAGGGCGATATGCGTTCGATCATATTCAGGCCATCTCCATCCAAAGCCCTCAAATTTGGGGCTAAGAATAAATCCGAGAATGCATAGAATTCAAAGGTTTTTGACATGATAGGATTCCATGTCAAAACTGGCTTTCTCAAACCGCCCTCATCGAAAATAGCCAAAGACATAAACGTTAAAAAATAATCCGGATTCTGATGTAAAATCAAGTAGGCCAGGAAGGAGGGATACGTGAACCTAGAGCCGACCTGAAATTCTTGTAGTTGCCGCCAAATCCCATCACCGATAACTCTTGCAAAATCCAAGAGCGGAGCCTCATGATTCCTCTTCAGCGTGAAACTGAGGCACATTTGAAACTTGGAAATGTGCTTGTCTATATCCAGACCACACACCAGTGCCAACATAAAAGCGATAGAGGAAGACCCACCCTTCAGGGCCTTTAGACCAAAAGAGAATTTGGGTGGTGCCAAATTACTTGTTGGTTGATTGATCTCAGAGTGATAAAACTGTTGCACCTTTTGGAGCTCTCCCCACTTTTGTTGCATTATTTTTACTTCAAAAATCTCCACCTCCCTGGTCAAGGGAAGTGGGATGCACAACATATCATGAATAGCTTCAGGGCTAATGACTAGCTTGAAGTTATTGCAGCTTATCATTCCAGTGTTTGCATCAAAGTGTGTCATGCATGCTGCCACAATATCCGGGCATGGGTGCACCAAAGTAACCATGTACTGTGAAAGCCCACAGAACCACAAGTGCTTGTTAAATTGGTCTGCTATATGCTTTATTTTTTTGCATGCAGCCTCCCAAAGGCTCTTAGGATTTTGGGATAGCTCGGGATCAAAGAAGTTATCCCAATCCTCTGTAGCCAAAGCTTGATCTCTGTGAGAGATTGCATTTAATATTCTCTAGTCCACCAGATGGGTGAACGTCCAACAAGGATTTTTGGGGATGCCTGGAGTAGCGTACGACTCCTAGTCATAGAGCTACATGTAGGGCACTCTTCTCATTTGCTTGCTTAAACTTGTTGGAGCCAGGGCCTATGTTGGGTTCTCTGCAATCTCAGCCATTTTGGTATTCATAAGAACTTTTCTACAAGCCTTCGCAAACAACTCGGCTTTTCTGTAGAATTATTTTCTTCTTGTGAATTCCTTAGCTATTTAATCCTTAGGTAATGCTTTGAAATAAATGTATTTTTACATGCCCAACCTTGCATTTTCTATCTTTGAGAAAAATGACCGAAAAGGGTATGTGCTAGCCACTCATACCAAATTGCCATTATGCGTCGCCAGCCTTTCATATGTGCGAAAGAACACCAACCTACCAAATTTCCCTCTTCAATTAAGAAACAACTTTTCACATGTGGTGGTGCCTAATTTTCTTGAGAAATGAACCAAGACAACCCTACAAAAATCCCTTTGCAGGCTTCATGCATTTACTGCTTCATTGAACGTACTTGGGTGCGTCACCCAACAACCTTTCTTTAAGATTTTTCCTTGATTCAGATGGCACGACAACTCTTTCTGCTGACACCTGGCCAATCTCTCATGAATGTGGCAACTTAAAAGAGAAATTTGCACTTATACCTACATATTCCCATCACCTCACATGCCACAGTATTGAAAACCGAGGCAAATGTGACACACCTTGGTTCAGTTGGAATTATGGCTTCCCTCGATTGGTGAACCTTGGCTGGTCTATATGAATAAGACCCTTGGCAGCATTACAAAATCACAAAGTTTTCTAGCATTCCTAGCTCAGCAAGCTTCTTTTAACTTAGCAACTTCATTTTTCTAGCTAGGAAAGTAAGCAGCATGGAAACACCAGTAAGGCTTGTCTACAAGAAGACGTAAGCTGCCTTCTTAGGAAAAATTAGATGCAGGTGCTTAAAGTGCATGACAAGTGTGAAGAACTTGTTGTATGTGAAGGAAATCAAGTGGGTCCTAGGGAATGAATGCGTGGAGTATGAGGAGCAGTATTGAGTGAATACTAGCATCTGTTCCCACATTTTTGCCTCACTGCTAGACATCAGCGTTTCCAAATGCAAAATCCCGAACCTGACAAAGTGGGTTTTCCCTTGATGCTACCTCAAAGGCCTGGAACAGATTGTGCGCGTGGCTCAATTTGATCTTGGGATTCCCTCAGTTTGCAACATTCGCCTGTAGCAACTGCATGGAGGAATTGTTCCAACCAGGCCCTTCCTCTTCGGCTTCGAGCTAGAGACTCATGAGGAACATCGTGCCAAGGTCCACGCCAGTTGCTACTTCCTCATGCATGTGCAAGACATTGAACCACTCCAAAATCTTTAGTGGTACAAAGATTTTGAAAGAATGGTGTTCCCCGATCTCACACCGCCTATTGCCATGATTGCTGGTCCTTCCCACTAATAACTTGAGAATGAAGATAATCCCCATTTTTTTTTTTTCAACTTTCAAGCTCTGCTCTACGTAAGGTATATGTAAATATTGATACAAGGCCTCTAGCCCCCCAAATATAATGTAATTTTTTGGCTCTTATATATAATATATGTCTTTTTTAGGAATCTTGGCCCATTTACAATATTTCTTTTATTTTCTTGTACCATTTCAGTTACTACGAAGCACTGAGAACACCCAAAACTTAAAGCAGGAAAAATTAATTACATATTTACAATTTACATGGCCTTCCCATAGGAAGAATTAATAAAAAAATTTAAGATGTATTCCATTAACTGGAATACTGAGGGCATTACCTTCTCCATCTTCCAACTCAAAAGAGTTAAACTTTTTGCACTGGGTAATTTTGAAAGGCCCTTCCCAGAGGCTGTCAAACTTACTCTTTTGACCGGGCTTTGCTCCGCGCTCATTGAACTTGAGCACTAAATCCCTACGTTGTAAACCCTTGATCTGATGCCCTTTTGTCAAACCATTTCTTAACCACCTGTTGGTGATTGTTCATTGCCTCAAGGGTGTGCTCTCTTTTTTCTTGTACCTTAAGTAACTTAGAAAACCTCAACTCCATTGCTCTATTTTTCTCAATCTCCAAAGATTTAAGCAACTCCAAGGCAAGAATTTCGATGGAAATAGGCAACAATGCCTCCTTCCCATATATCTCACAAGGAGATGTCTTCAGTATCTACTTGGGCATGATTCAGTCTGCTCACAATGCTATCTGGAGGTTCCTATGCCATTCTTTCTAGTGTTCCAAGCCTATTTTCTTTATTAACCTGATGAGGTTTGTTTAGTATACTCTATGAGGCCATTCGCTTGGGGGTAATAATTAGAAGAGGTTTTCAGGAAAACCCCATACTTCAATATAAACTGGCTCATCTTGAAGCTAAAGAATGATTTATCATTGTCAGAAATGATTATCTTAGGTGGGCCAAATCTGGCTACCAACTCCTCTAAGAAATTAACAATCTCCATCTCTGTAGCATTTTTTAATGGCACTGCCTCTACCCACATAGTGAAGTAATATGTAGCTGTCAATATCCACTTATGTTCGACTGAGGAGAAAGGGTTAAACATCCCAATGAAATATAAGCCCCATTGAGCAAAAGGTTCTTCTACTACTATAGGCCTCAATGGCATAACAACATTCTTTCTCCTTCCCACGTGAAACTAACATTCATTGCAAGACCTAATCAATAAGAATGCATCATTAAAAAGCATTGGCCAAAACTAACCAACACATATAACTTTAATTGTCATGGTCCTTACAGAAAAATGTCCTCTAGCAAGGCTATTGTGGTATTGATCTAATATTTTCTTGGCCTTCTCCTCATTTACACACCTTAGCAGAATTGGATTAAAATTTCCTTTAAATAGGACACCCTCTAGGAGAACATAATTACTATTTTGCAAATGATAGAAACGCCTTTTAAAAGAAGGAAGATTAATCAGATACCTTCTTGTCTGCATGAAGACTATTCTATCTTCCAGCCAGTCACCCTGGGAATTTTCTTCATTCAAAAACATAGGTTTCGGGGCCTCAAATTTTGTTACTGTTTCACTATTTTCCATGAGATACTCACACAGTCCTTTTCCTTTGATAGTCTTAATAGGTGTGACTTCAATGTCATATTCCAGGATCTTTGTGATCTAATTAGCTCTCTTTTCTTTAATTTCTCCCTCCATGATATACTCCTGCACACTAGGGTGTGGTATAGAAGCAATCACCTTGTTATGTGATATCAAATGTCAGATCTTCTTAAGCCCTTTGACAATGGCAAAGGCCTGCTTTTCTACAAATTTGTACTTTACTTCGTACTCTTTCAAGGTTCATGAATAGAAAGCAATAGGGGACTCTCTTTTCTCTTCATCATTCTTTTGCATAAGTACCATGGCAATACTATTGCCACCACCAAAAACATACATAATAAAATCTTTTGATAGGTCGAGGTTTACCAACACAGGAGTAGAAGAAATGGCCTCCTTTATAAGCTTGAAATATTTTCTGGCTTCTGGTCCTTCTTTAGCATCAAAGTAATAGGCTGAACGGTCCCTGCAAAATTTGTAATGAATCAACTAATGAAGTTGACTTTACCTAGGAAAGACTGCACACCCTTCTTGTTGACAGGTAACGGAAGTTCTCGGATCACATCAACTCTTTCTGGATCAATGGAAATGCCTTCCTTAGAGACAACATATCCCAATAGCTTCCCCTGGGGGACTCTAAACACACATTTCTTTGGGTTTAAAGAAATCCTGAATTCTTGGCACTTCTGGAAGACAGGCTCCAAATGATCAAAGTAATCATTAGCAGATTTTGAAAATACTGTCAAATCATCTAGGTAGATGAGTATAATCTTATGGATCAGATCCTTAAAAGCAATGTCCATGGCTCTCTAAAAAGTGGCTCTAGCATTCGAGAGTCCAAAAGGCATCTTCGCATATGCATAAGTTCCCCACTTTGTGGTAAACATTGTCTTGTGTTAGTCCTCCTCTTTTACACGAATCTAGTTGTAGCCCAAAAAATCGTCCAACATTGAAAAACTTTTGGAGCTAGCTACAGTTTGCAGAATTACCTCCATTGAAAGTAGGCAGTAATGATAATTTAAGGATGCTCTATTCAACTCTTGAAAGTCTACGCACAGGCATATGTCTCCATTTTTCTTTTAGACTGGCACTAGGTTTGATACCCAAGTGTTGTGTTTGATTGGAAACACATTCGGGATGCAATCAACTTATTTAACTCTTGTGACATGAGACAATCTATCTTTGGGTTCACAGGTATCTGCCTTTGATGGACTAGCTTTGCCCCTTCTAACAACTCAATTGTATGTTCGATGATCTTGAGATTGTATCCTTTAAGATCATCATATGACTAGGCTACTACACTCAGGTATTCTTCACAGAAATGTCTTAATCTATCCTCGTTCTTCTGAGAAACTTCTTTCCCAACCTTGAGCTTTTTGTCTTCCCCAATATGCAAATCAGTGTAATCACCCTTGTCAGCCACGAGCTTCCTTTTGTCTCTCATCACATCATCAGAATCAAATAGGCTCTCTAGAGTGACTAGTCCCCTTGGAAGCTTATTGGATTTTAACTAGATAATTTAATCCACATAACCCTCGACAATCTTCAGTTGCACTTGATCAAAAAATTCTCCAGATGACTAGAGGAATGATGCAATATGAGCATCGCTATCGAAAACTTGCCAGTCTTGATTTTTATCTGGAATAGCGGGTCTTACAATTACCTTTACCACATGCTTATTTCTCAATAATTCAGAGGCCGGTTCAAACTAAGCCTCGATACTTGCCATTATGTCGGCTTCAAAAATCATCTCTCTTGGAATAGCCTAAATATTGAATGCCTTAAAGCTGTCAATTAGATCCCAGACTCTATGTCAATAGGATCGCATACAGATATTCTTTGTAGCAGAAGTTCTACGGATTTGGTTGACCACCAGCTCTGAATCTCTAAACACACTTATCTGCTTTGCACCCTTTTGTTCCTCAATGCCTAAACTATTGACAAGACTTTCATATTCTACTTCATTGTTCAAGCATGTGAACTGGAAGTGATACAACCTCAAGTTCCTTTCCTCAAAAGGGGATATTAAACAAATTCCCACTCTAGCTCCTACTCTACATCTTGCGCCATCAAAGTACAAAGTCCATATTCCTGAAGATTGTTCACCTTTAGGCTTCGTAGTAACTTTGGGCATAATCTGCCCTTCTTCATGTATAACATAGGTTTTGAGGCCAGTCGCATGGTAATTCTCGAAAGGGTCTGTATCAATAAACTCTTTCAACAAATTTTCCTCATCTTTTGTCCAGGAGCTAGTAGCCTCCTCTTCTTCTAGAAATTCCACATTGAACCTCTCCTCTCGAGTGATTGAAGTGTGTGCTACTTCAAATTTGAGCAGGGCCTCATCAACAACATGTTCGAAATGCAAAGTTTTTGACAATAGTTTCATCTTGGCTCCATGTTTGGTCCTTAGGATCAGGTGTGACTAGTCGAGTGCTAGATATCCTCTAACATTTTCTATGAATTCCCGAGACAAAAAAATCCAAAATAGAGGAGGAATATCAATGAGTATAGTATCCTAATTTACAGTGATACTAGGGCAGGCAAACAAAGTCATAGGAAATCCCTTGATTATCCCGATGGTATCAACCTTATTTCCATCTAGCTGAATGACTCCTTTGTTCAGAGGCTCATATTTTAAGCCCAAAGCATCAACTACTTGCTTTGGCATGACAGTGGTGCTGGCACCAGAGTCGGTCATACAATTGTGTAACAACTTGTCACCAATAATAAGTGTTAGAAAGAAGGGCCTAGGTTTAGGCTTACTTTCTTTTTCGGACTCGAGCTTCTCCTCCAGTTGAATTGTCAACACTTTATCCAAGTCGGGCCTAGATATTTTCTCTTCATTTGACTAAGTAGGTATCTTCGCATCCTCCTCTCCTAAAAAATGCTATTGTAGTAATACCTTATGCTCTGAAATAGCTAGGACATCCCATAGAGAAGCGTTGGCAAATGACTTCTTCAGTTGTTCCACCACATTGAACTGCACTCTCAACTGGTGAGTCATGATTGCTTTCTCTTTAGGTTTCGCAATCGACATCAGCTTGGCAGCTGACATGTCTGGTTGTTTGGTAATAGCAGGGGTGATCGATGGAGCCTTTTCCTTCGTAGGAAGTGGATTAAGAGAACTAGGAAAATCTGCCTTAGACTATGGTGGAGTAGGCAATAGGCCTACCATTGGGCTAGGCGTCGGTTGCGATGAAGCATTGGTAGGCAAGGCTATGAACTCTCCAGCGAATCTATGCTTTGAACATGTGTTATAGTCAGATTGTACCTGGGGCATTTTATCCATAGGGATGTCATTCAAAAATGTTGACTCTTCTCCCTCCATACAAGAAAAGAGTGCTTGATCGGGAACGATGTCTGATTCCTACTGAATAGACATCCCTTGCATTTGAGCATCAAGGACAACATTTTCCATCTATTGGGAGGTGTATGACTGGTTGCCAAGATCAGATGTGCTGCCCTGGCTCCGTTGGTCTGCAATATTCTATTGTAAATTCCCCCACAGACAATTTCTTGGCATGTGTGCATCATTGCAAGGAAAGCACCATGAATTGGCATCTTCAGCTAAATTGTTTTGCCCCATGACTATCTCCTTATTCAAACAAGGATGAACGGTCTGTATCGACAAGGTTACCAGAACCATTAGGTTACTCGGTTGAGCCAAGGTATTTCCACATGACCTATCCTGCCATTGATTTGATTGGTACGGTGCTTTTCCACCTTGGTAACTCTGGTAAGCCAACTTTTGATAATTATATTGCTGCCGCTTCATAGTAGTTAACTCATTGGTCATGGCTTGCATCTGTTCTCTCATCTCGTTCATCTCAACAGCCAAGGGATTAGGCACAGGAGCTATCATCAGAGCTGTTGTTGGAGCTGTGCTCAAAGCACTTCC
Organism: Sequoiadendron giganteum; assembly: GCA_007115665.2. Lineage (NCBI taxonomy): Eukaryota > Viridiplantae > Streptophyta > Pinopsida > Cupressales > Cupressaceae > Sequoiadendron > Sequoiadendron giganteum. The sequence continues at coordinate 312,827,070 of CM021107.1, read as the reverse complement.
AAGATACACGTACATAGATTGGGGTGGAGCCACAGGCGCACTAGTGGAAGGGAATTCGGCCTCCGCGGCGTTGCATTCGGGAAACAATGGCATTATTAGTCTTGGTGCTAATTTTCCAGTGACAATCAGATTATTTTCCACAGTGACAGCCAAGGCATAAGCATTAGGTAGAGTATTTCCACCAAGAGCTTGTAACATCATGGAGATGTTGGCATTGATCAACTTTAGGCAGAACATGAATGCTAGATTCGGAGGTGGTCAGCAACCAACATGCACTCTCTACCAGGTCGAATGGAACCTCACATTGAAATTGGGCAGAACTTCATGAGGAGCTCGCTTTATATTTTCTAGTTGATGGTACAAAGATGATCTATCACCAACATTGGAGAAACATTCATAAAACGAAGTTCTAAGCTGGTCCCAAGTTCCAATAGTACTAGCTTTGAGTTTTCGGTACCAGTTTAGGGCCTTTCCTCAGAAGGAGGCAACGAGCAACCTAAGAGCTACATTTTCATTTTATATGCCATGTACTAGACATAAGTCTACTACATCTTGTAGATGCTCTGTTGGTGTCTTTGACTCATCCCCAAAATATTTAGGGATAGCTTTTAGAGAAAAAGTAGGGATGGGAGCCCATACTAGAGGAGGCATATGTGCAATTAAAGGACTACTAGAGTCGTAGGCTACATAATTTCTAGCAGCCATAGGTACAAGCGGAGCAGGTGACGTTGAAGATGGAGGAGATGGAGGAGGTGAAGGGCTACCTTGCCAACCTCTCGTGTGCACATAAACTAATGGTGGTATGAGATGACTAGGGACTCTTGTAGTCTACAACCTAGTTATAGGCCGATGGCTCATACATGCTTATAAAATCAGGCAAACATGCTAGTTCACAGTCCCACTGGGTGTGCGAGAAAAAGAACTGTTGACGTAGTATTTTGCATGTAGCAGCAGTCTCATGAGAAACTTAGCTATTGGGGGACATAGTGCGCTAGCTAAGTGACCTCCGAGATTTTACCAAAGTCGGCTCTTTGTTTAGTGGGGGGAGTAAAAGGTGAGAAAGAGAGTAAAAATATAAAATTTACACTACAGGCAATGCACCAAAGTCTTACACAAATCTACTAGAGCACAGTGCAAAATGCAAAGGCTCGAACCACTAAATTGTTGTTCGTTAATCTAATCTCCTCAAAAGAACTTAAAATGTAGGAGTACCCTCTAACTTGCATAACATAATCTTAGAATAACTTTGAGCTAGCACAGAAGAGTCAAAGAAAAACATGATCTGAATTTATTAAGTTATGAAGGATTACAAAAAATTGAAGAACAGGCATTCATACAATAAAAGAAGATAATGACACAGTCCAATAGTCTCACAAAAAGCATGAATAAACAGAAAGGCCAAATTTATTTTGGCATAGTCTGGAGTTTTCAAATTGAATAAAACTATTACAAAGGCCTACTTCCCAGTGCTCAGGAGTTTTTTGCAAAAAAAATTCAACCAACATAAAAAGAAACATGGCCGTATATATAGGCCAGCCCACCACCTAAAAATGTATCAAGAGAAAAAGAAAACCACGAGCCGAGACCAACAGCCTAGATCATCTTGAGCCACCACAACAAACATCGATCGGCTAGGAGCATGCTAGAGAAGCCATGACATGGAATGGAAAACCATGCAAAAATAGGTGAGAACACATGGCACCACAGCAAGAAACATGGTAGTAGGCTGGTACAAAAGTTTTAGTGGTATTTCCAAGGTAACTGGTGCAACAACAATCGCCACGTGTCGCCCAGATGGAGCCCGGAAGAAAGTCAAGGAAATGCCCAATGAAAAGCTCCGAGAGGGAGCCATGTGGGGCGCTCCAAGATAGATTAAGTACAAGTCGGGCCCATCTCAGAAAACAGCCAGAGAAGGCCACGTGGCATGCAGATGGAGACCGGCCAAAAGCGAAGCGATGCAAAAAGCAAAAATCTTCGAGAGGCAGCCACGTGGAACGTTCTGAGGTCAGTGAGAAGTTGTAAATTAAGGTGCGACCGCAAAGGTAAATATAAAACCGCAAAGGCTTGGAATTTTTTTGTTGAACAGTTCCTCACCACATAATACTCATCAACATTTAAATTTATTCTTTTGATTAAATAATATGTTGATTCATCATAATTTTATCTATATTATTCTCTTAGGTCAACAATAATATCACCTTTGCTTGAGGTGCTAACCTCTTTAGTACCATGTTGTCTAGATGGAATATTTTCATCCACTTTCTTCCACTTACCAAGTTGATTCTTGCTATTACCTGTAACATTTCCTTGTGCAAACACTTCATCTCTATGCCTTATTCTATCCATATTAAATGAATATTTTTTAAAACTAGGTTTCTTCAACAAAGTCACCTATCCTAAGGGAGATAATATTTTATGTTAATCTCACTAATCCAAAACTAGTAAGTATAAAATTCTTATCAAATTTTGACTTCTACAAATGAATTTTATAAATTTTACTAGCTACTGTCTCTGACAATGATACCATTCTTTTAGGTCTCAAAATAATTGTTCGACTTCCTATAAAAAAATTCTCATAAGACAAGGGTTCTCACTATATGGGTAAAATATGTCATCAAGAAAACTATAAAGTATTCTAAGATAAATCAATAAGAGTTAGTTTTATCTTCTACACTTCAAGATCAACTTAGAATTGGGAGGGTGTTCCTATGGGCATACCTAAATAGGTATTGAAATCAATTAAGATAAAAAATGACAATAAATGAGACAAACACAAACTATCTTGTTAGCCCCAATAAGTTTTCATTGGACTAAAAATATTAGCTATCTTTAACCCATATATAACTGATAAGACATCTTAGACATTTGTATTAAATATGGGGTAAGTTCCATGATTAATTGAAAATAGTTCTCTATACTCCCTACAAGTAGTGAATTCATGAAATCAAAGATTGCAACTAAAATGAAAATAATTTTATGGTTTCTTGTTTATGATATGGGTGATTGGAAAATTATATAGGATCGATGCCTATTCTATGGCCACAAAGTTAAACTTAATGAGAGAAAACAACAAACTAAATATGAAAAACTACAAGTGATATGTTGCTTGAAGCATCAACATACATAAATTTTAACTTCATCAACTTAGTTATCCATAAATATACTATTCAAACTCATATGCAACTTTTCAAAGAGTCACAATAATAACTCTAATGAAATTAAAGCTTTATAAATCTCATCTAATGAAATTTCCATTCATAGTAGCAAATATGCCAAAGAAAATACATCAGGATTGATACATTTCTTGAGTTTAAATACATAAAAATGGAGACAAGAAACTAGAAATGAAATTTTTAATATATATTCATCAATCTAAAATATTCCATGCTCTTTGATAACTGATCTACACTTGATACCTCATTGGATACCCTTCTAAACATGTGCATGCATCTCTCTTCATACTCTATGTGCTCTCCCCTTCTCTAAATGATTACCAAAGTTTCCTATAAGACAAGGAAATAGAGGTAAACCTTAAATTGGTTAATTTAGTTGCATCAAAATATATGTGGAGGAAAAAACCACCCAAGATGGACACACCAGATCAACAAATAGCCAAAAAATTACTTCTTATTGTTGGTTGAGTGGAATTGATCATGTAGGTAGGTGAGAATGGAGAAAAGAAAATAACTGATGTTGTTAGAAACAAAATTTGCATGCCCAAAGTAGAAATGGTGCCTTAAAAAAAAACCAAAAAAACTTAAATTTCAAAAAATGGTGGATTCATGAACTTCCAAAAACTTATTTGTCTTAGACATATTCTTCTTTCTATCATTCTTAAGTAGAAAATCACCATAACAAACCACTTAATTAGTGAGCCAACAAGTTCATGAATCAAACAAATCACCAAAAAAATATGCTTCTCCATTTCTTTCTTTTCAGTATATTCGCTTTGTCGATGAACTTCCCTTTATGAAAAAACTTGTCCTTTTGATGAAATTTCCTTTTCAGTGAAATTTACCTATTGGAAAACCTCGAGATTTCATGAATATAAAACTTCACTAAATTTTTTTTTTTCTATTTATTTATTTTCAGTTAACTTCTCTCATGAGTGAACTTTCCTTTTCAATGAACTTGCCTTTCTGGAAAACTTGCCCCATCAACGAACTTTCCTTTTCTGTGAACTTGCCTCATCAAAAAAATTTGATGTTCAAAAACCAATAAAACTACCAAAAACATTATAACTTAATAATCTTTCTGTGAATTGGTAGGTTCATAACTAGTTCAAGAGTTCAGATTTAGGGGTTTCAAAGAACACACCTTAGAAAACAATACCAAGGTTGAACACATATAATTCCTAACACTATTTCTTATAAGTCACATCACAAGAAAAAATATTCCCAAACCCCAATGGATACTCAAAACCATGTCTTTGATAAGATAGAATAAATCACTAGTATGACTAGGACATGATATAAAATTAGAAAAAAACAAAGAACAAAACAAGAAAATAAACCAAAAAATAACGTGTACAAAAATAGAATATTTCCTAGTTCACAATCGCATACCATATGCATACCCAAAACCAAAAAATAAGAACCAAACATAAAGTGAACTAACGCAAGGTTGTCATTACCAAGTATGAGAGGAAATCCTAGAACACCTAGTAAACAATGAGGAAACTTAAATGGCCAAGTCAAAGAAAAAAAATTGACTTTTCATACCAAACACACAAAACATATTACACCCAAGAATATTTCCTTCTTACAATATTCTCATATCAAAGGGAAGCAAGAAATCTAGTCACTAGAACTCAAGAAGACATAAATAACAAAATTAAAGTGAGAAAGACAACTAAAATGGAAAAAAATGAAAATAAAAGGGTATGAAATTTTCCATAAAATTAGAGTTGAGGGTAGGTTATGATGATGTCACATCAAGGGCATCTAGGTTTTATAGGTGATTTTATAGTCATGCTTGGATGACAGTCTATAAAATTCTAAAGAGGACGACATTAAAAACTCCCAACAAGTCTAGAATACAAAAGGGTCAGAGTTTTAAAGTTTCATTTATACTCATGCTAGGATGACCGACTTTCAAAGTTTGAAAAATTAAAAATCCCAAAATAAACACAAGGAAAAATATCAATGCTAAAATTAAATAAAATCAACCAAAAGCAAGAAAACAAAAAGAGTAAAAAAAAAAAAAGGGAGGGAGTTGCTATTTCTCCAAATAAAAATGGGTGTTTTTGTACAAGACGCAACAAATAGAAACCAAAAAAATAAAAAATCTTGAGAATCTTCATATAATGAGCTCTTCAAAACCCTATGACTCAAAATCTCAATTGATTAAAACAAGCAAAGGAGGCCTAGGCCTACCAAAGAAAAAACATAACAAGGAACCTCTCAATAAATGATGAGATCTTATAGTGTGTGCAAGTTTTTCATTCCTTCTAGAGTGAGCTCTTATCATAATGAGATGAAATACTCTAAAGATACATAAGTATACTTAGACCTCCAGCTAGTTGGAGCTCTATTAGATTACACCATGTAACTAAGAAGACATGATTAGTGAAAACCTATGCATTTATTTGTTACCATTTATGAATCTATGGCTCTAATAGATTTACCTTTGACTCCAAAAAATATTATATCTCTAATTCTAACCAAGTGTCTATAGCCCAACCAGAGATTACTTGAATCACCTAAACAATTGAGTTATGAAAATACCTTCCTTTCACATTATTTATTATTTATTTTATGTTCATTTTCTCTTCTCTCTCTCTCTCTTATATTTATCTCAACCTAATGGTAATGAATCATAATTCTAGTTTGGGAGTCACCATTGTTATTATAGAAGAGTGTGACCTTAAGTTTTTCACTTCAAAAGGACCCACAAAATTTGACCTTAACCAAGTCAAGAGTATTTATAAGGTATATAAAGTTTAAGATCTTAGGAATTATTTTCTTGAAACATAGTTCTCAACTCCTTGGCAAACCATTGTCTTAATTTTGAGATGAGTGAACATAAAGCTAAGGAACCCCAAGGAAATGATTGATCCAAGGTTATAAAAAACTAATATAAAAATTTCATTCAAATCCCTCCTTAGCTTCATCCCCAATGGGAGTGATGAACCACCCTTGTATAAGAGATAAAGGATGAGAAACCATAAATATTTAGAAAAGAATACCCTTAAAGAGAAATAAAAACCACAATTCAAAATATAATAGGAAACTAAAACAAAAAACAAAATAAATCCAAATTATAACATAAAAGAAAGGCACAAATAATAAAAAATAATGAACCAAAGGGACATAATATAGAAACTTGCATTTATTTATATAAAGGTCCTTGAAACCCCTTAGGAATTGAAATAGTGTTTAAGATACTACCCATTAACTAGTAATGGAATAAGCTCAATAGTCAAATAACAAATCCTAGAGGTATTATCTTCTAAGATATCAAAAATTTTGATCTTGGGTTTCAAGAGTCATAAGTTTTGACTCACAAGTTTGTTTGAGTTGAAATTTTATGAGGAAATAAATTATGAGTTCCTTAGATTTCCAATTGAACTTTTTTCAATCGGCGGTCATTTTGACACATTCTTAGGACCAAATTCTTTCATTTGGTCACTCAAAATAAACTTTTAGTGTTTTTTGGGGTTTTTAGAAAGTTATTTTTTAAATAATTTGGAACTCATGTTTCCAATTTGAATTGTAAGTTGAAATTTAGTGTCACCTTAGGTGTAGAATTTTTTTTGGAAAAAAATTGATCTCAAAGGAATAGGCATGTGAAATCACCAAAAATGGAAAATCATGACAATTGTCAAAAACTACCAAAAATGGTAATTTTTGGATTTTTTATATAAGGGTGTTTTTATTTCATTTTAAAGTAGAGAGGAATAATGCAACAGTGTGGTATTGAAGCAAAATCTAGTTTATTATATTTCTTTTAGCAATAATAAAAAATTAATGTTAATGGTTTGTTTGGTCACATCAAATTTGGTAAGGACTTAATTAGAACCTTCTAAATTTATGGTGGTCTCCTTTCTTTTCTTTCAACTTATCCCACAAAAGAAAAAGGGTAGATATCCTAAAATTATTTAATTTATATCTTTTTTCAAACCACCACTTTACCATTACCTGACATTTTAATACATGTTCTAGAGAAATTTTCTTTCTCTTCCAAGAAAAAAATAAAAAATAAAAATATCAAATCTTATTTCAAATTTATTGTCTATCTCCAAATAATCTTTCATTAATTTCAAGGTTTAGATTCTCAAGTTAATGGGGGACACAAGATTAATCCTATAAAAAATATGGTAAGGGGATGCCTCAAATAAATCCTTAACCCTATTCCTATTACCCCATGATAAATCCTATAAAAAATATGGTAAGGGGATGCCTCAAATAAATCCTTAACCCTATTCCTATTACCCTATGATACATATTTCAATTAGGTGTTCCAATCTCTAGAATTGTTTTCTATCATTTGTAGATTTATAAATACCATTCCATTGTAGATAATAATTAGAATAAAAAATCCAATTTACTTTATTTTTGAAAATATATTATAAAAAATAACTAAAGAAAATATGGGAGTGTTATCACATACCAATCCTAAAATAGTCATAATATGATCTTTGAATAATTTGATGAGCATATTAACGGTGAATTTATTATATATTACTTACATCCCCCTTTCATAATATCATTCTTTTTTAAATAAATTATCCCCTACAAAATATTTTGGGCTAATCATACTAGTGAAATCTAGGCCCATTGGGGAAAAAGGTGTACCCCATAGACAAGCAACAAGGTCATGGTAGGATTTCTCTTCCTATGCATAATAGTATCATAGGTATGAAATGTCCTCATATGTTTATGATCATATTTTAATAATTGAGGCTAATAATATCCTTCTCTAAGAACATAATGATTCATTGCATCACTAGAACCATGCCCAACTCTATACTTACATGAAATTTAGGCAAAACCTTAACTCCTATCTTTTTGAAACATCACAATTATATACCTTCATAGGTTTTCTTATACAAAATATAAAAAATTATCATATATTTATTAATTTTTATTCTAATTTACCTCATGTTTGAAGCATTCAATTGTTTTAGATAAATTTTCTAAAATAAATAATGAGCAATATTCATATACTAGTCATCAACTATAATGATGTCCATTGTATATTGTTGACAAACTAGTTGTGTGTCTATTTTAGACAAACAATTAGAAATTTGTTGACTTCTAACAAAATTCATATGATAAATTTATAAGTTAAATTATTATATATTTCCATCCACCTTCCTCTCCTTTCTCCCAACTCATTCTATATTAACATAGATTTAATGACTTGATCATGACCTATGAATAAAACAATTTCTTCTCAAAATTTAATATCTAAACTTCTTAATAGCCAACAGTAGTGCATATTCTTTCTTCTTCAAGTTATGGTATGTTACTTTAGATTCTTAAAATAAGAAATCATAAATTCAATAGTCCTTTCATCTCCAATATCTTTCCTTCATGTCACCATAGTATCACACAAATTTTAAGAATCAAAAGAATTGGTATAAAAGGGTTATATCTAGTTTGGGTTTCTCAATATAAGAGTATTATTAATTGACTCCTTTATATAATAAAATTATTTCTTAAAATTAATATTTCATTCAATATCATAATCCTTCTTCAAAATTTCATTTAAAGGATGAACAATCTCAACAAAACCACTAATGAATATTTTATTAAAATTTATCTTACCGAAGAAAGAATTATGTTTTTTACTTATTTGTAGAGATAGTTTTATAGTAGCCTCAATCCTATCTAGGTAAACTAAAATCCCTTTCTAAGAAATCATATGATCTATCAAATTTCCTTTTGTTACTCCAAAAATTCACTTCTTAATGTTTAAATAAATACCTAACTACCTACACTTTTGGAGGGATTTCCTTATATTCAAGATGTGATCCCCTCATCTTAGAAAAATAAAGTCAAGTCATCCATAGAGATAATAATTTATTCACGAATAGTTCCCTTAAAATAAATAACCATGACTATTTAACATTTACACCTGGTATTGATTAGACCAAAAGGAATCCTTCTACTTTGTGTTTAAATTAGTTTTTAACATTTCTTCATGTTTCACCACTACTTGTTTATATTCAAAATAAAAATATAGAAAATAAATCATATATGCCCCATTCATAGTCTATAAAACTTCATCTAGAGAAGAAAATGGGAAGTAATTCTTCTCAAAATCTATATTAAGATTCGTAAAGTCCATCGATCAAATCTTTTTGCAATGATTAGGATGTCATTTTTTATTTTATGTTTTTTTATGTATCGGATATCATTTTTTATTTGGTGTTGTTTTAGGCTGAAATGATCTTCTAACCAAATTTATTATTTCTTATCAATCTCAATGGACTTGCTAAACTACCCATAACTAGTTCATTATTTTTTGTCAAAACATGTTTTGGAACTCTATATTCAGTCAACTACTAGTTTCCCTTTAGAATCATGACATGTTTGGGGGTATATACCCAATTGGATGATTTTTTTAAGGTGCCATGTTGTCGACTATGTAAATCACTTATATGTACAATAGAATCAATATGGGTGTGTAAGGGGTAAAAGTGGAATGGGATAAAAAATCAAGAATTCAATCAAAGAACTCAAAACAAGAGATCAAAACCCACATACCAATGGGATTAGATTACAAATCAAGCCATGAATTCAAACCCTAATGTTAGCATAATAAAACCAAAACAAGAAACAATCTCACCATTCCATTTTTGGAAAGATTTCTGTTGTATGGTTTTGGATTGCTCAAACACTTGAAGCCTCCATGATTTCTAGCAAAATCTTTATCGAATGTGATGCAAAGATGACCCAGATGCTCAATATGAATACTCTCAACTCAAGAATCAAATTGACATGACTTAGCTATGAAAATTCTAGGTGATGAATGTAAAGGAGTGAAGGTTATTTTATATATTTTAGGAAATTAGATCAAGGGTTGATATTGAGATTCAATTCCCATGAAGAAGGGTTGAGATTGATCCTCAAAACCCACCAAGGAGGGTGAATCAAGGAAGATCAGGGGATGTGATTAGTTAGAACTCAAATAACTCCACCATTTTGGGAAAATGGTTAGGATATTTTAGATCAAGTGTGGACATTAGATATAAATATCAAGGGCTAGAAATGGTTGAGACAAGTTAAGTCAAGATATTTTGAAAAAGAAATTAGGATAATTAAATAATTAGAAATTATTTAATTATGAAGGATAGGAATATGCCATTATTTAAAAAAGAATATTCCATTAGATGAAAAAGATTAGAAAATGGGATAATTAATAATTAGAATTATTTAATTATATGAGATTAGAATAGATATTAGATGATCCTAATTACATAATTAAATTTATTCAACTAGGGTGATAAAGGGGAAATTAGTGATGAAAAGAGTGAATTAATTAAATAATTCAGGATTATTTAATTAATAGAAGGACATAGGGTTAAATGATGGAAATTATGTTAAAAGAGGATTAATGATGCAAACTATGTGAAATGATGTTAAATGCAATAATGGTAGTGAAATGATGTCAATGAGGGGAAAATGTCATTTCAAAATGTGTGAAATGGGTTAGGAATTCTTACATGTCTACATTTTTCCCCTCTTTTACACAATGTACTTGCTACATTGTTTCAAATAATTCAGTGCTTAGATCAAGATGGAAAAAAATTAAAGATACCCAACTGTGCCTTGGTGGGTTGTGGACGAATGATAAGACACTGGGTTGCCCCCTTGAGAGGTCATCCAAAAAAAATACTTTTTTTGTCTAGGCTTGCAACAAGGTTCAAGGTTAGTTTAGATGCACAGAGGATAAAAAATTACACCCTAGGGATCACAAATAAAGTTTAGGATGATCCAAGGTACTGAAAATTAAACCTAGGAGGGTGGTTGTGGGTAAAAAATCTAGGGTTTTAGGGGTTAAATAAGAAATTAAGGTTTATTTTTTCCTCATTTGCACACTTAGCTTTGGAGGATTTTTCCTTTGGTGATATTTTTCTACAAATGTGCATTCACGATGGTGAGGATTCTAGGAGTTCCACATGAATCCAAGGCATTTCAATTGTACCAATGACTAGTTGGTGCAGAGGTTACAGTACACAAGATTCTAACTTTTGCTTTCACATTTTTTCATTTTCATAATTAATAGGAAAATTTAGGATAAACAATAGAGGTAGGATTTAGGATGCTCACTTTGTCATAGTTTGACTATGCTTGTAGTTTTAGGATGCACACTCTTGCAAAAGGGTGATGATATCACTTAAGGTTAGCACTATTTCTCAAAAGTAGTGTGTTTGAATGTTCACAATTGTGAAAAATGACTGTGCATGCTAGGTAGTTAGGGAATTTTCACTATTGTCAAAAAGTGACGCTCTTACAAAAATGATAGATCTACCTTTGCAAAACCTGATCACTCTTGCAAACTAATAGGCTCACTATTAAAAATTATTAATGTGATTTCTTAAAATGATGCTTGATTTTTATAGAAAAACACTTTTTTGCTTGATTTAGCTACAAATTTAGGCTTCCCAACAAGATTTTTAGCAAAAAATTATGTCATGGATTAAATTTTTATAGGCCACAATAAATCCTCTATATGCTAGAGAGTTCAAACCACAGATCCTTGATAGGATAGTGCAAAAATATTAGTTGGAGAGGGATTTCCTAGAGGTCATTGGATTAGAGCACATTGCATATATGCCTAAATTTTGAGCACATCAAGCTATGATGATAGCACTAGTAGAGCATTGGAGATCAGAGACAACCACCTTTCATCTTCCCATAGGTGAGTGTTTCATCCCACTCAAGGATGTTTGGAGGATTATGTGGATTCCTATTTATGCTAAGCTAGTTACATATAATGTCAAGAGAGGTACATAGGCCATGCAAAGGCTATTAGGCATTCAACATCTAGCAGTGGTTGATTCTCAGATCGATCTTACTCATTTCTTGGATGATGTGGATGAGATGGTGATTTTCTTAACTAGTTTGATCATTGTTCCTTTGATTGTAGATAGAAGATCTCAAATATTTTTAGTCAATTGGGTTGTTGTTATTGAGAATATGATTGAGTGGACCTGATATGCATGGGGACCCTATTTTCTAGTGTATCTATATCATGACATCCACAAGGTAGTTTCCCATAGGGCTAGCAGCATTTTGGCGAGTGTTAGCTTACTCCATATTTGAACATGGGAGTGGATTGAGATCACTCGACCATTGGGCATTAATCCAAGAGATGCTGACAATCCATATTCATGTAGGTATCATGATTGGATCCATTACCAACAACCTGAGAGATTGCAATACTAGAGATCTATTTTTGATGACATGGTAGAGCTTGTGTGGAGGCCATACCTAGATTGTGAGGTTTGGACCGATGATCACAAGCATTTAGTTTATTGTAGATAGACATGACACCTTATTGGTAGAGTGGATACCATTTTAGAGAGGTGTCTTCTAGATAGAGTCCTCCATAAGTTTGAGGAGAGATAGATCACACTGACTAATGACTACCATGCTCTCTATACACGGACCATCCAAGAGGTCAATGCATGGGGACATTGGGTAGATTATCATAGGTCAATTGGATATTTCAAAGTTCTCATTACACTTAGATGGGGATGGGAAGTTGGACCTAGAGATCAGGGATGACTTACAATCTTGACACATGGTGGGCCAAGAGATGGGAAATGAGGTTTACCTCTCCCACAAAAGGAGCAGGAGTAGATGGTTTAGTTATAGGTCAGAGGAGGAGAGCTGGTGTCATAGGCAATAGAGAGGCTAGACAAAGACAACACGTCACTCATGAGAAACATTAGAGGGCATGGCAAGATGAGTAGGATGACGGGTAGCATGTTGGTCATGTGTCCCAAGACTAGAGAGATGGGTAGAGGGATGGAGAGGATCTTGATCATTAGCATGTACAAGTACCTTAGGCACCCCCACCAGATGGAGTCATGGTTGCGCAGCTCACACAAGTCATCATGGGGAGAGATCAAGCTCTCATTGAGTGTGACCAGACCATTTGAGATATATATGCTTGGGTGGGTGAGAGATACATAGAGATAGCATGGATACATGCCTCTAATGCATAGATAGTCATCCTTACAACTAAGTGAGATCAAGCCCATAGGGACAGGGATGATGTATTATAGTAGAGATATTAAGAGCGGATCTAGAGAGTTCAACTAGAGATAGCTTAGGCATCCTCCATCCCTAGAGCACACTACTAGTATGAGATATACCTAATCATGGAAGAGAGTGTTGGAATATGACTTCTATTTTTTTCATTGATGGAAACCTAAGTCATTGATCTGGTCCACAATTCAGTATTTGTCTATACCGGTAGACAGAGTAAAGAACTGGCTATTATCAGAAGTAAGAGTGAAGAATAAGGTATTTGGTTAAAGTTAATTTTGGCGATCTGTATACTTAACTAGATTACCATTTTGTGTTGTGGATCTTGAAGAAGTTTTTTAAGAATCTAGAGTATGTTATTATCAAGTTTTGTGTCATTGCATCAATCGGTGTATGGGTCAAAAGATCCAGTAAGATGATTTTATGTTTATTAGTTCTAGAAGGCCGACTTGGTGGATATAGCTATTGCAGATGTTTAAGGAGTAATTTTTTAAAAGTTTTTGTGTTTGAATTTTTTTATTTAGGTCCTCACTATGCTATGGCCGACTTTGGATGGTGCAAATTGAAAATCATTTGTGGATTTAGCCAACGGTTGGAAAGTATTTTATGTTTTATTAAAGTTGACATATGGATGATTGAATCTTTAGTTGCAGATATATAAGATCAATTGTTTATATCATTTTGGTACTAAAGTATGATATATGCAAATTATGTTAGTCTATGATGAAAAATTCAAAAGGATATCGATGCAAATTCACTTATGCAAGGATTCATGATGTGAATTGCAAAACAAAGTAGAGTGAAGTGCAAAATCTGAGAGAAGGTCCAAAATCTGATTTATGAGCCTAACTGAAACTGTAACTAGGCATGAGTAGATGCTATTATTTCAGTTCATTCTTTTAGATGGTCTTAATCCAAATATTTTTTAAAGCAGTGACCCTTTCTATTTTGAGAAGTGAGCCGTAGGAAGTGAGCCTAAATACAAGTGCATTCCCATTTTGTAAAACTTATATTTGAGTACTCAAATTGTGGATTGACCTCCACCATGTTTCTCCCCTAATAGGGTTTCCACATAAAATATTTGTGTTATGGTGTTGTGGATGACTAATTTGTGTGTTTACATCTTTCCTTCGGTTTAAATTTTGAAATGGTTTAAATATCATATTAATAAAGTTAAGATTTGTAGAACAATGATTCACCCCCCCCCTCAGTGTTCCTTGATTCCAACAATTGGTATCAAAGCCTAGTTCATTGGAAGGAGTTTAGAAGCTTGAGGTGGATCTTGTAAAGTAATGGACTCTGGTAGTCTTCAACAACAACTTGTGGTGGTGCTTGATGATCTTGATCAGTCTAAAGCAAAAGTCCAAGAATTGAGAGCAAATCTTAAGGATGCTGAGAAATTCATTTAGACATTGAAGGATCGGATTGTTAAATATAGGGAGAAGAGAAAGGATCTTTGTGATTAGATTAAGCAAAAAGAGAGCAGAATCATGGATGATGTTCATCTGAGTCAAATCTTGAAGGAAATAATTGAAGAATGTGAAAATATTACCAGAGATAATGCTACCCTAAAAAATGAGATGGAATCTATGGCAATGAAGCTAACTAAGGAGATCAAAGAAAGAAAAAATAATGAGGAGAACCTTGCTCAGTCCTTAAAAGAAAAATCTGATAAATGTAGAAGAGTAAATGGAGAATTCATTCAATTGGAGATTGAACTGCAACAATCCAGAAATGATGAAGAAGAGCTTTAAAAATAGATTATTATTCTTGGGGATGAACTTACTATTGTAAATGAATATAAGGAGAAGTTTAAGATTAGCTCAGTTAAGCTTGATGATTTGACTCAAATAAATAAGAACAAAAATGACAAGCGAGGCCTTGGATATGAGAAAGGAGAATGTTTTGGATCTGGACAAAGGAATTTTAGGCAAGGAAATCTAATGAACAAAGAAAAAAGGCATCTGGTAAGAAAAATTAATGCTCAAAATTTTAATGGATACTATTTTTATTGCAATAAATTTGGTCATATGGAAACTCAATGTAGAAGTAAAATGAAATCAAGTAATCCATCATTCTTTGGTCAGTGTTTCAATTGCAAAAAGTTTGGTCATAAGTCAATTGAATGTAGACAAGTGTCAAACAACTCTATCAGTAGAAGGAATGTTGAATGTTATACCTATGGAAGGTTTGAGCATATTTATAACCAATGTAAATCAAGAAGAAATCAATGAAATGATTGGTTTAGACAAGGAAATAATGTGTGTTACAATTGGAACAATACGGTCACATTGCAAGATTTTGTAGAAACAAAAATGTGGATAGAAGAGGTCTGGAATACAAAGGAAGAAATACACAAAAAGATGATAAAGAAAAGGGAAAAGTGACTGTGGATGAAAAAAGAGATCTGATGAAGAATACATGGGTAATAAAGATCGAGTCTAATGCAAGAAATAGTTTTGTACCAGAACCTACTTCTAGTAATTCCTCCAAAAGTTGATTTCAGGCCATTGGCCTAGGGGGAGTTTTTCAAGAAAATCCTTTTTCCCCTATCCGTAAGCTAGTACCCGAACACGAAAGATTGTCAAAAAACTATATTAATGATATATAGATGCTTTGGAAAACATTCACAAGGAAATTCAAGAAATCATAGGTCTGCAGAAGAGTTTTTCCCTCGCTGTATGAGGAAACAGGGTATCGAGAACACCTAGGGAAAAATAATTTATTACAACAAGGTTAGGTGTGCAAAGTTATAAAAAGACATGTTGAAACCCTCATTTTCCACTTTATCAAAGAGAAGAAGAAGGAGAGTGCTCTACAATAGAATCTCAAAGGTGTGAAGGTATTTCGATAACAAAACCCTAATTCATCAGGTACTTCAAATTTTTTCATTTAATTTGGTGTGCAGTTCAGATAAATGAAACATGAGTACGAAAGGAAAAATGGAACAAATCAAAGGAATGATCAATCTAGATGAGTATAGTAGTGAGAATATTAGAGTCGTAAGGAATTTGTTGTCACCCAATGAATTGAAATGGTTGAAAGAAGTTAAACACAAAAAAATGGATATTCGGAATGAGTTTCCCTATTTTAAAAATGCAAAAATCATTAAGTTTATCTTGAGTAGATTGAATTACAACACTCTAATTATAGAAAAACCCTACCTCATTTCAAAAGAATTGATTGGAAATTTAATAGGATTATGCAAAGTTGGGGATATACCAATAAAGAAGTCTATCTAGAATAAAGAAGTCGAAACCCTAATTGAAATTATTGGAAATCAAAGGGCACTAATAATCTCAACAATTGAAAACTTTGTGATAAGGTACATTGCACATGGAATATCCTACAATTTTTTCTTCAAAAATAGAGAAGGTGCTACTTCATTAGGTGCGGTCTACATTTCACACAAAATGATAATGGAAGATCAGGATTTTGACCTTTGCAGATTTCTGAAAGATCAACTAATGGAGAATGTGTAGTTGACGAAGATGACAAGCTACCCTTTCAGGTTTGGTACTTTGGTTATATGTATAGTAATGTACTTTTTGAATTTTTTATCAGTGAACAATAATGTGATGTGGAAAGAGAATGAACCGGTGTCAAAACAAATTTACACACATTCTAAAAGTTTAGCAAACTGTGATCAAGCATATGAGAGTTTCTTTAAAGGTTTACTAGGAAATTTTGGCTCACTTGGTACTTCTCTTCTGGTAAGGGCACTTGAACATGGTTCCTCTTTTGGTGAGATGGAGAGAAACAAGAAAAGAGAAAAAGATACTATTGTCTATACTCCTCTAGCATGTAAGATTCCAAAAATTGAAGGAAAAGGAAAAGAATAGGAAATTATGGATATACCAGATGATGAATTTGATAAGGAAAATAAGGAAACATAGAAAAATTAATTGGAATCATTAAAACCATAACAAGAAAATTAAAATATAGAAGGAAGTGAAGAAGAAGATGACCTAACTAAAGAGAAACTACTACAGGTTATTCATGAGGAAGGTGGAATGCAGAAAATTGCAAAATTATGGTCTATCAGACCCTCATATGATCAGGATATGATTTTAAGTGTACTAAGTGCTCATATTATGCACAACCAGATCAAATTGGAGAGTTTGCAAAATATTTTACTAGAATAAATGATCGAATGCATCAAGGAAATCAAGGGCTCTAAGTCTCAAAATTGGGAAGAAGAAGAATTAATCTTACATCCAAAGGAGTAGTTCAGGCTATCTCTTACCAAGTTGAAAAGGAAAAATAATGAGCCGAGGCAATGCATAAGTACAAAAAACAAAATCTATAACTATTGTATTTGTTTGCCTCATGCAATTGGGAAATACAAAGAAAAGTTGGAGCAAATTGAAACAAAGTTAAATAATATTGGACAAAGTTTTGATATGTTTTAGGATAAGGATGGTGAAATCAAGAAAAGGATTCAAGAGCTACATTCTGAGCATACAAAAGTTCAATTCACTGGAAACAAGCTCGTGGACACTTTTTGGAAAGTGAAGGACTTAACCGAATGCAAATTGGAGCAATGAATTGAGATTTTGAGGAAAGGAGAGAAATTAGAGGATGTGATCACAATTTTGGAATCCCTCATAAAGATTATCAACCAGACATCCAAAAATAACAACATGATCATAATTATTGGGATTGTAGTAGAATCTTGGAAGAAATTTCTTCCAGAGATGAAAGAAAAACACAAGATAATCTTTTGATTCAAGTAGTAGTTTCTCTTTTTCAAAATTTTAAAATAGTTTTGAATTAACAAGATTTTGGTCGTATTCAAAGGGGGAGATTGGATATGTGTTTGTCATTTATGTCAATGGGGGAGAGAGAGCAATGAAAAATGCCTTATCAATTTTAGGGGGAGATATGTTTTGAAGTTTTGAAATTTGGTAGTGTACTCATATTGGTTCTGGCACTTAGTCATTTTTCACTAAGTGTTGCCATCAATGCCAAAGGGGGAGATTATTGGCATATGGATTCTATTGTTGTCATTGATGGAAACCTAAGTCATTGATCTGGTCCACACTTCATTATTTGTCTGTACCGGTAGATAGAGTAAAGAACTAGCTATTACCAGAAGTAAGAGTGAAGAACAAGGTATCCGATTAAAGTTAAGTCTGTCAATCTGTATACTTCACCAGATTACCATTTTGTGTTGTGGATCTCAAATAATGTTGTTAAGAATATAGAGTATCTTATTATCAATTTTTGTGTCATTGCATCAATAGGTGATGGGTCAAAAGATCCGGTAGGATGATTTTAGGTTTATCAGTGCTAGAAGGCCGACTTGGTGGATATAGCTGTTGTGGATGTTTAAGGATTAGTTGCTTAATTTTTTGTGTTCGAACATGTTTATTTAGGTCCTCACTATGCTATGGCTGAATTGGATGGTGCACATTGAAAATAATTTGTGGATTTAGCTGATGGTTAGAAAGTATTTTATGTTTTATTAAAGTCGACATATAGATGATTGAATCTTTAGTTGTGGATATGCTAGATCAATTGTTTATATCATTTTGGTATCAAATTATGATATATGTGAACTATGCTAGTGTGTGATGTGAAATTCAGAAGGAAAGTGATGTGAATTCACTTATGCAAGGATTTGTGTTGTGAAATTAAGTAGGATAGCGATGTGAATTCACTCATACAAGGTTTTGTGATGTGAATTGTAGAGTGAAGTGTAGAATTAGACATAAGGTCCAAAATCTGATGTATGAGACTAATCAGAACTATAACTAAGCATGAGTAGATTCTATTATTTCAGTTCAATCCTTCAAATGGTATTAATTTAAATATTTTGTAAGGTAGTGAGCCTTTCTATTATGAGCAATGAGCTCTAGGTAGTGAGCCTGAATGCAAGTGCATTCCCATTTTGTAAAACTTATATTTGAGTACTCAAATTATGGATTGACCTCCACCGTGGTTTTTCCCCTAATAGAGTTTCCACATAAAAATATTTGTGTTATGGTGTTGTAGATGCCTAATTTTTGTTTTTTCATCTCTCCTTTGGTTTAAATGTTGAAATGGTTTAAATATCGTATTAATAAAGTTAATATTTGCAAAACACCGATTCACCCCCCCTCTCAGTGTTCCCTGATTCCAATAGAGAGGACCTATTATAGGACCCTCTATGAGGCTCAAGTTCCCAAGGCTTAGAGATGACCTAGGTTTGGTGCGAGGAGAAGCACTACAATAGCAGACTTGAGTAGATCAGGTGGGGGTTCAGTTGGTAGGACATTGGTACAACCCTTGGGTCCCCTCCTACAACCACATAGGTCACTAGGGCACGAAAAGAATGATTAGAGATCTCCTACGCATGATGGTAATCGAGGACCACCTCCATATGGAGAGCAATAGATTTGATGAAAATTGATGTTATTTCATTTATTTGATATGGACTTAATGTAGACATTGATTTTATAAATACATTCATTAGCCATATTTTTTTGTATATTTTTTATTCAGATGATATGTATCACACATATACATGATGATTTATTGAGATTTCCATTTTTGATGATATATGAGAGATTACCATTTTTATGCGGCATGTGATGTGTTATGAGATGTTCTATGATGGGATGGATTGATTCTATGCTATGTAATGATGATGTATGCATTGATGTTATGATATGCTCACTTTTTTATATTTTCTAGTGCTTTAAAATGATATGCATAATGTGGATGATATATGGTGATTCATGTATGCAATGAATGATGTTTTATGATGTGGTTCTCTATGATACAATTGATATGATATGTTGATGAGCTTGTGGATGCAGGATACAAGCAATACTAACAATTTTGTGATGTAGGAAAGAGATGTTAGATTGAATAAATGCTAATAGGAATAGAGGATAGAAGAAATTGGATGATGATATAATTTTTGAAAATCCATAGATTATGATTTTAGATGTGGATGAATGAATGGATGAATGATTAATACTGATTGATGATGTGTAAAATTTTTTGAGTATAATTTTATTGTGATGAATATGTGGAATAAACTAAAGAGTTAAACAAACACACCAATGCGACATTGTATCAAGAAAATATAAGTTAAAGATAAAAAAACTCTAAACACAACAAATTCTTCAAATATGTCCCATTGTCCTCTAGTATCTCCAAGGATTTGTTTGAAGTTGCTTGCTCTCAAATTGCATAAGCAATATATTGACAAAATGACAACCTAGAGAATGAGATTATATGAAACATGAATTTCTATGCTAAATGATATGAGATGATGAAACTAAGATATGAAACTAAAATGGATTATGCAAGATAATCTATAATGATTGTAAAATGATAAACTAAAATGCTATGATATGCTCAAGAAATCTAGGATAATAAGATTGCTAACTGCTCAATAATGCAACTATAATGCTCATGCTATATTCGTTTCGATCCTTTTCAAAGCACAAAGAGGTTGTATTTATAGAATTTTGGAGGAAAAAGCCTAGTTGGCAAAAGATTGATGATTGAAATCAAGCCTAGTAAGAGGAACAGTGGAAGATCAAAAAGTTGGAGAGAAAGATGGAAGCTAGAGAGAAAGAAGGAAAATGTTTCTTCCTACACAACCTCTTCCATTCAAAAATGAAGGAAAGTCGCCTTTTGGCATTTGTAGTTATGAGGATTTAGTTGGTTGTTGAGGATAAATCCATAATTAAATTATTAAATTATTTAATTATATGCGACATTAATTTAGAAGCTTCCATAATTAAATAATCAAATATTTAATTATGTGTGAGAAGTGAAAAAGGTGTTTAATTAACTATTTAAAATATTTAATTATATGTGAAGTGAAGAATTAGAAATAATGAATTTGGAAGAATATTCTTATTTGAATTTAAAAATTCAAACTTAAAGTAATATGATAATTAATTTAAATAAATTATAAAATTTATTTAATTTATTTAATTAATTAATAGGAAGATAAAAAATGGTAAT